>CM076570.1:1466150455-1466703169 GCA_034641835.2 Pinus albicaulis
TAATATTTCAACATTTTCCTCCACCCCGCCTTACCTTTCACCGGGCCATCTCCACTGTCGATCTGGAGCCCTGGGCCCTGGTCTGGCGGCTATCCCACCCCCGCCCTTATCCCGCATTGTTACAACCCAGCTACCCGACAAGCTCCCCATGTCATCTTGCCCCTGGGCCCCGCCTTCCACTAAAACTCCGCCGACCATTCACCTTGCACCATCTGTCCCCGGGCTCCACCCTCCAAATCCTCTCGCCGCTCCTCAGATTTGTCTGCACTGTCGATCTCATCACTCGAGATCCGACGGCCCTGATCCCATATCGTATAGAAAATTGCGATGGGTTTAATCACCCCCAACCCACGCGAAATAGGTGGTTTTCCACCTGCCATGCATCGATTACCCAGTGGTATTGCGTTTGTTTTACTCCAAACCGCTTACCACCTTCCACCCGCGCGATAAACCAAACCATTCTTCCAATACCACCTCCCCTCTCCAAGCCAAAATTCAAATCCTTCCGCCTTCGTTCGAATTCCTCTCGGTTCCGCCTTCGAAACCATGTTCCTGCACCCTCTCCTCCTCTGTAAATCGCCTCCCGACAACTCCAAACCCCGAAAAAATTGTAGTAAACCCTCCCGCATGGTTTTTAACTGATGGTTTGCATTTTGTGCAGGTTTTAATGGCGGAAAAGGTCCAAATTACCTCCTACAATCCAATAAAGAAGACTGAAACCCCTGGGTGACGATCCAAGGGTCTTAAAATCCAAAATTATGGAGATCAGAACCTTCTCAGGGTTTGATCAATGATGAAGCATGCTCATAAATGAGTCATGAACCCTCCAGCACATAAAGAACCCGTCCCTAAACAAAGGACAAACACAGACAGTCAACAAAGCAGTAGAAGAAAAGAAGATCATAAGGATTAAGAGCTAATCCTACTTAAAGGATAAAAACAGAAGATTAGCCAGGCAGACAGTGATTGAAGGAATAAAGGCAAAAGATAAAAAGAAATAAAGTAAATCAAAAAATAAGAAAAGCAGACAGTAAAGCATAAAGACAGAGTTTAAGGCTTAAAGGTAGAGATCAAAGATAAAACAAAGGACAGATTAACCCAGAACAAGTTCGAATGACTCAGCTCATAGCATTTATTCCTCTCAAAGATATTTTTAGCCACCTAAGTGCTTTGTTCCCCTTCAAAAAAGCATTATGCAATTATTAGGCTGAGTTAGAGATATTTTATCTATCGAAAAATTATTGTAAAAGTTATGAATAGGCATTAAATTCAACACATTCACCTATTTTTCCTTAGAATTTAAGATAGGAGTTATTGAAACAGAGAAGTAGCTATAGATATTCCTGCCTTGAGCCTGGCATGGTCTTCAAGGTTAGGAATGCACTTACTCTATAATAAATGATACTCAAACCCTATCTTGTGCTTCACCTCCTCATTTGCAGCATAAATATTGCATCTAAACTCATTATCTTGTTGGCATTTGATGACTCTTTGAAGTTATACATAGTCTCTTGGAAGTTGAAAGGAAATTGATGTCTTGGAACTTGTGGATGCCTTGATTTGTTTGTTGATATAGAAGGCTAGATCACTGGATCCCTGAGCTTGGCTGTTGGTGAAGTGCTTCTAATCTGTTATGGTTATTTCCTATTTTCATTATGTTTCCATCTTTCTTTGTTGCAGTAGAGCAAAAGTTTTAGGCTAAGAAATGTCTTTTGAAAGCACCTTAGTTCTGTTTGCTCTTCATTGTCTTAATGTTTTCTTCTGCTAGGACATTTCAAAGAATTCTTAATTGCTGTATGGACCCCCTAAGCTTGTTTATTTCATAAATAGTTAAATACAGTTGGTTTCAAGCATGATTTATGGCTTTCCCTGCTTTCTTGCTGCCACTTAAACACTGTTTTTTGAAGTCTCTCTCTAAAGTACCATTCTTTAAAGTCTGCCAAAGAGGTTTTGTTTCGATCATACCCTTTGTACTTGCTTAACTAATAGTTTTAAGAGATATTTATAGCTATGATTAGGGGTGTTTAGGAGTTCCCTCTTCCCTGATTATAGTTATTTGTGTGTCTTAAGTGTTTTCTGTCCTTGAAGGTGAAATCACTAGAAGTTAAATGAGTTTCTTGCCTTCTATATTTCATTGGAAAATTTTGTCTTGAATAATTATCAACTGTAGTTGGATCATAGAATTTATGGTTTTCCCTGTCTATTGATTGCCCCTATATGCTTTGAGATTTGTTTAAAGTCCCTTTGTTGAGAAGTACATATGATAAAGGATTCTTGATTGCCCTTTACCCTACTTTTCATTCTTATCTTTAATGTCCATCTCATTACCCTATAAACTTTGAAGATCCAATGGCCAAGTTATATTTCCCCTATGATACTCCCCGATCCATTAATGAACTTATCATGACTTTCATTTGACTCCATTGCCCAATAACTTAGATATTTCCTCATTCTACCTATGCTCTTTGATCATCATGCCCAACCAAAACAAACAACAAACTTCATACTTAATAACTAGCCTAAAATCAACCCTTAAAAGCAAACAAGCACATATCCTTTGCGAACAACTTGTGAGATCCCTCTCTGAGTCTAGGAAGGTTAGGTCCTAAGACTCTAAAGAGTGGTTCCATGTTACCTTGTCATTTGGTATACCAATCTGCCAAATCACAAGACGCTAACAGATTCCATTCCGGAATTGATATTCGCGGTCAGCAATTGTAGTCCTCGGATAGATATTTCTAACAATGTATCATGTGTTTCAAATGGAGATAATATGCCAAAGTTATGACCCTGGGAAGTTGAAACACCAATTTACCGAAACGGGGCCCATAGTTTTGGTGCTTCATCTCCTAAGGTTAAGTTTTTGGATGTTTAGGGTTTTCCATTACTTCTCTATAATAACTAGGCCCTCGAGCCTTATTATAACACAGTTCAGAGGCCTGTAGCCGCCACATCTCTTCTCAAAGATAAGCTACCAGTGCCCTAGCTAGTTTATTTCCATTATGTCTGTAAGCAAATTTCAGTTCTTTGATATTAATGAAATGAAGTGTTATTTCCACTGCATCTTTGTATTTATGGTTATATGTGTATTCTGTTGTGTTCCTGCATAAATCCAGATTAGTTTCTTACTAGTCCATACCTCATGTGGAATCTCATCCTCCAACATTGATGAAAGTGATCTTTTAACCAGGAAACATGCATTCTTCACCGCCTCTGCCCATAATCCCTATCATAACCTGACACCACTAAGCATGCTTCTTGCCTTTTCCATTAATGTCTTGTTCATTCTTTCTACAACTCTTTTTTGCTAAGGTGTGTATGGAGTATTATTTTGTAGTGTTATACCACACTTCTTAAAGAACTCTTCAAATTCCTTCTTGCAAAACTCTCCACCGTTATCTATCCTCAACACCTTTATCTTCTTCTCTATCTGGTTTTCCACAAGAGCCTTGAATTCTTTAAACTTGTCAAAGACTTCATATTTCTAACTGAGGAAATATATCCATGTATTCCTTGAGAATTAATATATAAATGAGACATAGTGCACAGACTTCACTAGAGATGGAACCGCCACAGGTCCAAATACATCATTGTGCACGAGCTCTAATATCCATTTTTCCCTCTTAGCAACAGAGGGGAAACTCACCCTATTTTGCTTCCCATATGCACAATGTTCAGAGAAATTGAAATCCAGAGAGAAATTAGACATGGATTCTACCATACCATTACCACGCAGTATTCGAAGGCCCTTATCTCAAACATGTCCAAGCCTTTGACACCATAACATGGTATTTTCTCCAGAGACCACTAAGTTTTCTACTCCACTTCTAGGAACCAAATAATTGTTGCACCCATCAATAATGGTGCTACTCAGAAGCTTGTACAGAGTTCCAATCCAAACTCCCCGCATCAATATCATTTCTCCCCGAACCATCTTGCAAGTGTCCTTCTCGAACATTGTTTTTACACCTACACCATCAATCTTGCTTACAGAAATCATATTTTTGGCCAATGCAGGAATATGTAGAACACCATGAAGTGTTCTAATCCTTCCACCTTGCAACTTATGCTTGACTTTTCCACGTCCGACGATTCTAGACTTCCTATCATCCCCTAAGAAGACGTCACTACCATCATATTTCTCATACTCGTAGAACCACTCCCTATGGCGAGTGAACTGAAAGGATGCACCTTAGTCAATCAACCATGCCTCATGATCTACATGTGTACTTGAAGAAGAATCCAAGTACACACCCCCACCTTCTTCTGAGGTGGTTTTTACCTCTGAAGAAGGAGCATCATCAGATCCCTTTCCTTTCTCAAGAGCTTTAGATCTATACTGTTTTTTGAAGTGTCCTTCCTTTCTACATTTCCAGCACACCTTTAGGGGTTTTAATGGAGATTTAGATCTCCTACTCGAAGACTTATTTTTGCTTATGTTCTGGGACCATCCTCGTACAGACAAGGCATCTCCATTCTGGCCCTCCATATTTTTCCGTCTCATTTTCTCTGACAACAAGGATGAGACAATTTCATCAAAATTCAACATAGTTGTATTGCTACCTATTGCAACAACCAAACTATCCCAAAAATTTGGCAGAGAACACAGGAAACTGATGCACTTATCTTCATCTAAAATTTAAATATCAACAAATAAAAACTGGATTACCACAATATTAAAGGCGTTCAGATGCTCTATCACCGAGTCTCCATCCTTCATCCTCGGTTTATATAGATTTTTTCCTAGGATAAGTTTCTTCAATGGAGACTTAGATTGGTACAAAGTCCCTAACTTGTCCCACAAAGCCTTCGTTGTAGCTTCCCTAGATACATTCAACAATACCGAATCTGAGATACACAACTGTATTGTGCTCTTTGATTTCCGATCCAACTTCGCCCAGTCTTAATCTGACATTGTCGTTGCTTTAGCACCCAAATATACCATGATCCACTAATATTTATCCACCAACAGATCCTCCATATTGAGATTCCCCGACTCAAAACTATGACCATTATATTTCTTGATCTATATCTTTCCATTGATCTCCATCTTCTTTCACCACAAGAATCGATCTCGTAGATCTCTGTTACGTCCCTATATTACTAGTATAGCCCCTTATTGTTGTTAGTGTAACGCCCTTATTGTTATTATTGTACCCTTATAACCCCCATTTTATTATTATTGTGCCCTTAAATTATTATTGTTAGGTCGGCTAGGATTACATTGTGGCCCACTAGGATTACATTATGGCCCCATGGACTCCTATATATAGATATGAGGTTTTTTAAATTGTATCATCCAAGAATTGTTAATTTATGTAATGTATTGGAGGTTGCCCCCTTGAAGTGGCTTATTTCTAAGGCATTGATATCTCTTTTCTTCTATTTTTGGAGTCAAGTTACACAACATTTGGTATCGCAGCTTTGGATTCTAGGGTTTCGCTGCTCCAAACAAAGTCATCGTGGAATTTTCGCTATAACTTTTTTCTACGAAGTTTTAAGCTGAAATTTTTAGGGTGCGAAGCCGACATCCCGCAGGAACATTTTCTAAAAATTTCGCAGCTTGTCTACAATATTTTCGGAGATATGATCTGTGGAAGTTAGGTCTTTTTTCAGGCTCCTAAACAGGTCATTGTGGCATTTGCGCTATAACACTTTTTCTAATGAGGTTCAGAATTTGAAATTTTTATGGTGTGAAGCTGAAATCCTAAGGAAACGCGTCAAAACATTTTGGAGCTTGGTTCACAATATTTTTTGAGATATGATCTGTGGAAGTAGTGCTTTTTCAGGCTCCCGAATTTCATCTCAAAGAGGTGATCGTGGGAACATTTCAATAACTCTCTCTCTGAGCATCGGATTGGAGTGCTGTAAAAATTGGTCACAAGTACACAGACTTTAGTTTCTTGGCTATCAATTTCAGAGGTGAAGGATGAAACAGTGACACGTGGCAAGTCGTACAAGTTCACTATACTGAACCAGTCCATAATTAGGTCATTGTGGGAGATTGGACATAACTTTGTCTTGGAGAATCCAAATCAAGTCAGACCTGTGGCATTCAAAAGAGAATTTATAGGGTGACTTCAGTGCTGAATTTCAGATATTGAAGAGCCACAATCACAGAGATAATCCAATTTCAATATTGAGCTCCTCAAAAGCAAGTAAAAGGTGTGTAATTTTTTTCCGAATTGCATAAGTCTTGTTTGAAGAATCAAGTTGAATTGATTGCAAGGGCATATTGTAGAATAGATATTAGTATTGGATTATAAAATGGCCCCTAAAAATAATTCAACACCCATTAAGCCTTGGAAAGCTCTACTATGACTCATGAAGATGAAGAATGGCAACATGACATATCAAAATTACAAGAGCAAGTGCAACAAATTTCGCTCTCGCAAAGAGCAACAAAAAATGACATGGAAGTTTTGAAGAAAGGCGTGGAATCTAAGATAGATGGCATGGAGGCTGGCATGGAATCTAAGATGGATGACATGGAAGCTAAGATCGATGAGAAAATGGAAAACATGAAGAATGTTCTAAAAGTAGACATGGAAGGTTTGACAAAGTTGATACAAGAAAAATTTCCTAATGGTGAAAATATAGTAGAATAACCTCATGATGAGAACAAAATAAATGTTAATTGTGATTTCATAAACTCTAATGTTGGCGGGAAGAACCACCATATTCCAAAGATGGATATGAGGAAGTTTGATGGAAAGGATCCTGTAACATGGATACTACAGATAGAGCAATATTTTGATCTCCATAATGTGCAAAACACACAAAAGGTACGCATTGCAACTTTACATTTAGAACAAAATACATTTGTATGGTATCGATGGCTTTGCTCGCATAAAAAAATTGTCACTTGGTCAATTTTTATGGAGGAAATGATAGCACATTATGAGGATACAAAGAGCAACACCTTCTTTAGCCAATTGATAAATCTAAAAAAAAGGGTTTAGTGGGGCAACACATTGAGGACTTCCAAAAATTGAATATAAGGGTAACTGATATTCCAGAGGAACACAGGATTGATCTCTTCATATGCACTTTAAAGGATAACATCCAACATGAAGTTCGCGTTTTGGAACCTGATTCATTGGAGAAGGCATTCAGGTTGGCAAGAAAAGTTGAATGTAAAATTATGGCGACAAGGAAGCCTACCACTCAATTCTATAAAGAAGGAAGTGTTGCCACGCCTAGATTTCCACAACCTACAAGGTTGACACCACAACAATTGGAAGAAAAAAGAGCAAAAGGGCTTTGCTACAGTTGTGATAGCAAATACACTAAAGTTCATAAGTGTGCTGAGAAGAAATTATTTTACATAGATTGTGAAGAGGAAGAAGAAAATGAACAAGAAGAGGATATACACCAGGAACCAGCCCTAGAAGAGGAAGAAATGAATCTGACCATATCATGTAATGCACTGGCAGGAATTACCACTCCTCAAACTCTCAAGATAGAAGGACATAGCAAGAAGAAAAAGGTAATAGTGTTGATTGATTCAGGTAGCACCCATAATTTTATTCATTGTAAGGTAGCCAAGGAATTAAATTGTTTCCTATACCCAGCACCAGAATGTCAAGTCATGGTTGCAAATGGAGGAACTATAAATTGCTCTGGAAAATGCCATAATATCAAGCTAACCATGGGGGAATATGTATTGACTAGTCCAATGCTTGCCATTCCTATAGGAGGTGCTGATGTTGTACTAGGAGTACAATGGTTACAATCTTTGGGGACGGTAGCTTTTAATTTTCAAGAACTTTTCTTGAAATTTTTTTCAGAAGGAAAGGAAGTCGAATTACGGGGTATTGAAGGGAAGCCGGGAAGGATAATAAGCTCTAATGTCATGACAAAGTTTCTAAAGAAAGAACAACGAGGCGTAATTGCACAATTATGCTCACTAGAAGTTCCGACATCAAAATCATCTATTTCTGCAGATCTCCAACAAGTCTTGGACAATCATTCCAAGGTGTTTGAAACTCACAAAGGACTCCCACCTATTCGTGATCATAATCATGCTATTCATTTGATTCCAGGAAGTGTTCCTCCAAACATCAGGCCTTATAGATATCCTTACTTCCAAAAGAGCGAAATTGAACGTATGATTGCAGAAATGTTAGAGGCGGGTATAATTCAACCTAGTCAAAGTTCTTTCTCTGCTCATGTAGTATTGGTACACAAGAAGGATGGATCATGGCGAATGTGTCCGGATCATAGAGAGCTCAATAAGCTCACCATTAAAGATAAATTTCCCATTCCTGTGATTGATGAATTATTGGATGAATTACATGGAGCAATTTATTTTACCAAGTTGGATCTTCGTTCAAGATATCATCAAATTAGAATGAAGACCGAAGATATTCCAAAAACAACATTTCGAACTCATGAAGGTCATTATGAATTTTTGGTCATGCATTTTGGCCTTACCAATGCACCTTCTACATTTCAAGGGTTGATGAATTCCATTTTCAAACCCTTCCTTAGAAAATTTGTGCTAGTATTTTTTGATGATATACTAATCTACAGCAGTCTTGGAAGGATCATGTTGAACATGTTGACAGGGTGCTCAAACTATTGCAGGAGAAACAATTATATGCAAAAACATCCAAATGTTTCTTTGGAGTACAAGAGGTGGAATATCCGGGTCATATTGTATCTCACGAGGGTGTTAAGGTAGACCCTAAAAAAATTAAAGCCATTAAGGAATGGAAAGTCCCCACAACCATAAAGCAGTTGCGAGGATTTCTCGGGTTAACAGGGTATTATCGCAAGTTTGTTAAGAATTATGGGAGAATAGCAGCACCTCTAACAACATTATTGAAGAGAGATGCATTTTCATGGACTCCTGAAGCAACTAAGGCCTTTGAACATCTTAAAGAGGCAATGTGCCTAGCACCGGTCTTAGCTATGCCAGACTTCACAAAAACCTTTATTGTGGAATGTGATGCCTCAGGAAATGGAATTGGTGTTGTTTTAATGCAGGAAAGAAGACCCATTGCTTTTGAAAGTCGTCCAATCAAAGGAAAGTATTTACAGAAACCTATTTATGAGAAGGAAATGTTAGCAATACTGCATGCACTAAAGAAATGGCGAACTTACCTAATGGGAAGACACTTCAAGGTAAAAACTGATCATGATAGTCTTAAACACTTTTTTGGAACAAAGACTATCTTCAGAAGAGCAGCAAAAATGGGTCACAAAGATGTTGGGTTATGACTTTGAAATAATCTACAAAAAAGGAAAGCTAAATGTTGTTGCAGATGCACTCTCAAGAAAGAATGAAGAGGTGGAAGCATTGCTTTGTGCCATTTCTATTATCCAACCAGATTAGATAACCGAAGCAAGAGATGAATGGAAGAAGGACAAAGATGTATGGACACTCATTCAAAAGTTGCAGCAAGATCCTAGTACATCCGATACATTTAGTTGGAAAAATGATTCCTTATGGTACAAAGATCGCTTATATCTTTGTAAGAATTCCCAACTAAAACAAAAGATTCTTCTGGAATTGCACACTTCTCCTTTAGGAGGACACTTAGGATTTTTAAAAACTTACCACAGGGTGAAGAAAGAATTTTTTTGGGATGGCCTTAAATCTGATATTCGAAAGTTTGTGGCGGAATGTTTGGTTTGCCAGCAGAATAAAGTGGAAACAATTAAGACCCCAGGACTTCTACAACCTTTATCCATTCCAAGTCAACGTTGGGAGGAGATTTAAATGGATTTTATCACAGGTTTACCTAAGTCCGAAGGAAAGAATGTCATCATGGTGGTAGTTGATAGACTTACCAAGTATGCACACTTTTGTGCATTATCTCATCCATTTAAAGCAAGTACAGTTGCTAGTACATTTATGGACAAAATTCAAAAGCTACATGGAAGCCCAAGAGTTATTGTGAGCGACAGAGATCCCATTTTTACTGGAAATTTCTGGACGGAGTTATTTTCTTGTTTGGGTACTCAATTAGCTCATAGCTCATCTTATCATCCTCAATCTGATGGTCAAACTGAGATAGTAAATAAATGTTTGGAAGGATATCTTCGTTGTTTTGTATCCGATAAACAAACACAATGGGTCAAGTGGTTACCTCTTGCTGAATGGTGGTATAACACTTCCTTCCATACTGCAGCAAAAATGACCCCATTTATGGCACTTTATGGATATCATCCACCATCCATCACATCATCTTTAAGTGAAAATTCGAAGGTTCAAGCAGTGGAAGATCACATCGAGCATCAGCAAGAAGTTCTCCAACTCTTAAAGGATAACCTGAATTTGGCACAAAATCGAATGAAACAACAGCAGATCAACATCGCAGCGAGAGAAGTTTTGATGTAGGAGATTGGGTATTTTTACGGCTACAACCATATAAACAAATGTCCCTCAAGCAAGCTAAGAAGGATAATAAATTATCGCCAAAGTACTATGGTACTTACAAGGTGTTGCAAAAGATTGGTACTATGGCATACAAATTGGAGCTTCCTGCTTCTTCACGAGTGCATCCAGTTTTCCATGTTTCATGCTTAAAGAAGGTTATAGGTGAAAATCTTCCAGTTCAAACAATATTTCCAAAACTTAATGAGGAAGGAAAAATCATATTGGAACCTGAAGCGGTCATAGAAACAAGAACTCGACAGCTACGGAATCGATCAATTTCAGAGTATCTCATCAAGTGGAAGAACTTACCCACTAAAGATTCTACATGGGAGGACGAGAATTTTATACAGAAGCACCCAGAGCTACTCAAGCGTTGAGGACAACACTTTTGTGAAGGAGAGGGGCATGTTAGGTCCCTATATTACTAGTATAGCCCCTTATTGTTGTTAGTGTAACCCCCTTATTGTTATTATTGTACCCTTGTAACCCCCATTTTGTTATTTTTGTGCCCTTAAATTATTATTGTTAGGTCGGCTAGGATTACATTGTGGCCCACTAGGATTACATTATGGCCCCATGGACTCCTATATATAGATAGGAGGTTTTGTAAATTGTATCATCCAAGAATTGTTCATTTATGTAATGTATTGGAGGTTGCCCCCTCGAAGTGGCTTATTTCTAAGGCGTTGATATCTCTTTTCTTCTATTTTTGGAGCTGGTTACACAACAATCTCCCACTGAACAAGGTCTACCACAGGCCCGAGCAAAAAACCCCTCAACAACAAATGCATCCCCTTGAAGCCGAAATAACTCTGATACCAAATGTATGTTTTAACACTGTACAAAAATTACCTGCAAACGAATTCTTAAAAACATAAAATAAATAATGGTGAAAACATAAACATGAAATAAATATACACATAGATTTTCCCCTGGATCCCAAAACTGGAATTACCAAATTGATTTCCTTATATATATATATATATATATATATATACATATATATACATATATATGTATATATATATACATATATATGTATATGTATATATATATATATGATTGTGCATGAAGATAGAAGTTATGAATATTGAACCCGGGAGATGGCGGCAGTATGCCCCAACAAAATAATTTTTTTTTTTTCCAGCAGTTGCAAAAACCACTGAAGAAAACCTAAGGATCTCCGGGGAAAAAAAAAACTTTGAAGTAGCTCAGAAATCTTCCAACCCAATAGCTCTCCAAGACTCCAATCAGCTCTTCAAATCTGCAAAAAAACTCTCTAAGAACAACCCTGCAAAAATTCTCCTCATCGAACTCAGCTCAAGAATTGCAAAATACTTGAATGAATAGTGTGAGTGAAAAGGGGGTGGGGCTCTTTAAATAGCATTGGGGGGGGGGGGGGGGGGGGTAGGTTAGTTATAATAAAAAAAAAAAGAAAAAGAAAAGAAAAGAAAAAAATCGATTTTTTTCTGGCCTTGGCCATACGGCCGGGCCCAGCTGAACCGGTTGAACCGGTCACCGGACCGGTTTGGTACCGAACCGGCTGATTCTGTACGGAAATCGGCCGGTTCAGTACCAAATCGGTCTTTTCCGGTTCGGAGGGTCGGTTCAGACCGGTTTTGCCTCCAAACCGGTCGGACCGGCTGGTTTTGCAGAACCGGTTTGGTTCTAATAACATTGTTTAGGAATGCTTCCTCAATAGGTGGAGTTAGCGAGCTCCTCTTGTTCATCCAGTGAATGAATCATGTTGATATCTAGTGCTTGAAAATTGGTTTCAGCCATAAATTTGGCTAGTCCTTGTCCTTTGATTAGTTTGGTGGGTCTGATCTCTAAATCATATTCCAAGATGACAGAAATCCACTTGCCTCTTTTTCTATCAAGATACTGCATTAGGATATCTTTAACAACTGTATTGGGCACAAAGGAATGATATGTGAATGTAGAATGTAAACTCTGAAGTCCTTCAGTCCTTTGATCAAAGCAAAGGCCTGCTTTTCCATGATATTGTATTTCAACGGTGCATCTCTTAAAGCTTGGCTAAAAGATGCTATGAGCGGCAACAGAGCAGCAATAGTGTGCATTGATGCAAAGGAAAAAATAAATGAATCCTTGGTGAAATCAGGGCTGATCAGAACCGGTGCTTGAGTGAGTGCCTGCTTTACCAGGTCAAAGGATTGTTTAGCTTCCATGGTCCACTTAACTCCCGAATCTCTTTTGAGCATGTTAGTGATGGTTCTCAATAGTTCTATAAGGTTTGGTATAAATCTCCTCAAAAAATGTATCTTTCCAATGAAATATTGAAGCTCTTTGATGTTCCGGGGATGACTGATTTAAAGTATGACCTCAATCTTATTGGGGTCAATTTTGATCCCTTCTTCAAGACCAAATAATGATTTCTTGGGATTCAGAGATAATCCGAACCTTCTGCAGTTTTCAAAAACTCTTCTCAAATGGGCCAAATGTTCTTTATCAGTTTTTTAATATACTGTAATATCATCAAGGCAGATCATAATGAACAGGCTAATTTCTTCTGAAAAAGCAATGTCCATTGCTCTCTGGAAAATGGCACTAGCATTTATTAATCCAAAAGACATTTTTACATACATGAAGGTTCCCCAAGGAGTGGTAAATTTTTTTTGTGTTGATCATATGGATTCACCAACACTTGATTGTACCCTAAAAATCCATCTAGCAAAGAGATTCTTTTGGATCCCACTACCCTTTGCAATATGTGATCCATCTTTGGTGAAGGGTAGTTATCCTTAAGTGATACCTTGTTCATATTTCTGAAGTCAATGCAGAGTTTGATCTCACATGTTTTCTTTCTTACAGGCACAATATTGGAAACCCATTCCGAGTATCTGATTGAGACTATTATTTTGGCCTCATACATATTTTTTATTTCCTTCTCAACCAAGGGCATTAGGACAGGATTTATTCTGCGCAGTTTCTGTTTGAAAGGCTTCTGGTTCTCCTTGATTGGAATTTTGCACGGGATAATATTAGTACCATAGGATTTCAGGTCTTCATAGCTCCAAGCAAATACATCAATGAACTCCTTAAACAAAGCAAAGTATTTCTGTTTTGTGGATGCTGGCAGTGTATTTGATAACTTTATTATCTTGGGATCCTGCTCACTGCCTATATTGCACTCAATATTTTCTTCTGTAGGTTACATCTTTGGTTTTCTAGTCACATCATTGAAATCAAATAGTTCCTCCAAAGGGACAAGTGCTCTAGGTAGGATGTTATCTCTAAATTGTAGTAATTCAAACTCTTATTTTTCTGGATCTTCTTGTAACTTTGTTCTATGTAGATATTTATTCGTTGAAATATTAATATCAGAATTGTGAGGAGGTTCATCCCTCCACATTTGTTCTTTAGTGAGACAATCTTCTTCACAATATAAATCCAAACTGGAATCTTCAAACTCATCTTTAGATTGCAGGAAATTGTCAATCTGCTTGTCATCTCCAAAGACTTGCCAATATATCATATTATCAGGGACTGCTAGGCAGTGTTTAACCTGCACTGTATATTGTTTATTAGGAAGAGGTAATTGACAAGTGTTGGCTGAAAATGTTAACCCATTGGTAAGGATATTTTGATTTCTTGGAATTGCATCAAGGTCATACTCTTCAAATGTTTTCAGGAGGTCAAGGACAACATTCCTATATGCTCTCAATCTGGGATGCTTGGTTGAATACTCTCCCTTGATTTGTCTAATAACTAGCTCAGATTCCCCATGAACATAAATTATTTTGGCTCCTAATCTCTTCAGTAACTGTAATCCCAAAAGGAGTGCCTCATACTCTGCTATATTGTTGGTGCACTGAAAATTTAGTTTTTAGGAATGGCCCTCTGCGTGGTTATTTTCAGTATTGCATACCCACACCCCTACTCTTGAGACCGCTTTTCCACAAGAGCCATCAAAACTCATGTTCCAAAAAGGTTCTGATTCAGACTTGTTTGTACAATTTCCATTTGATCTGCTTGTTCTCTATCATGGTCCTCTTCTTCTCCAGCTACTTGTTCATTAATGTCTTCATCATTGTAAAGAATGAATGAGTTAAGGTCAGAATGAACAAAGTAAAGGGGGTAGTTGTGTGGTTTTTCTTGACTGCTCACCATGTATTTCATCAAGGTTTCCCTATACAATCTTCTTTGTTAACCAAATATTGGTATGGTAGCATAAGTCATATCCATTTGGAGGGTCCCTTGAAGCTTTGCTCCCCATGAGCGAGATAAAAGCATGCCATATTTAGGAGGGATGTCAGCTACTACTATATCCATCACTAGACTCTTGGCTGGTATTTGGGCTAAAGTAACATATAGATCTTTGATGAGGCCTAGACATTTGACCTTGCTAGAATCAAATGAGTACAAATCTTTGTAGGGTCTGGTTATCTCAATGCCAAGTTTCTCCATGACTGCCTTTGGCATAAGATTATGAGAAGCACCCGAATCTAACCTGGCATTGTGGAGGATTTTATCATGAATATTCAAACTGATATAAAATGGGGGAACACCTCCCTCTCGGGATTTACCTTCTACTTCTGGCATAAACAACATTTCAGGTTTATCATCATTTAGATTGACAGTGTTAGTAATTTCTCCTATGTTCAGTGCCGTTAGGACCTGAGATCTGTATACACCTTTGTTTACCAATTTAGTGAGAGGGACGAAGATTTTTATTTTGGCAATTTCATTCTCAATGTTGAATGGTGTTTGTGTTTTTGGAAGATTCAAATCAGTCTTTTCAGGCATTATTTTAGCTGCAACTTCAATTTGTTGACTTGTAGTGGGGATATCAGCTTGAACAGTTTTTCTAGGGCTAACAGTTGGTTTGCTAGTGCTACTTTCCGTATCGTTCTTTCCAAGGATATTAACAACTTTCTTGGAGCTTTCTGCAGTTTTCTTTGAATCATTTTCAGGGACCTTTTTAGCAGATTTTTCAGAGCTCTTTTTCTTGGAATTATCAAAAAATTTCTTGCTTATGAGATTATACTGTCTATTTATCTCCATGATGGCATTCTCAAACCCTTGTTTATAATCTTCAGACTCTTCTGATTCTACTTCAGTATGAGTTAGAGAAAATAGACCTTGTTCTTCTTTGGTGAGGAAAACAAAATCCTCATCATTAATTCCCATTAAATTAATTTGACTTTCTTCTAGTTCTTCAACCACTCCCTCATCTTCATCAGCATAATTTTCTTGGAATAGAGGCCTAATTTGCTGGTCAGGGCCTCTTTTTTCTCTCTGTCTTATTTGAGGGGGTTTTCTTCTAAAGTTTTTCTCTCCATTTTGAGGAGCTGGTTGATTTTCCTTGGGGATATCTCTCTCATTCAGGTTGATCCTTTCCATAATTCTCTCCATGGTTCTATCTAGGCTATCAATCTTAGCATCAGATATGGAAGCTGCAGGCTCTTCTGTTATAGTGATTCTCTTCCCATTTCTCATTCTAGCCCTCTTTGCAATCAGGTTGGCTTTTACACTTACTGCACCCCTCTGCATGTCTTCTAATGTAGCAGGATCTCTTTCTCTAAACTGGTAAGCCATCTTTGGGTCGAAACCATTTGGGAATTTCATCAGGGCTAAACCTTGTGGGGGTTTCATGTGAGGAGGGAGTGCGTTGTATAAGCTGTTAAACCTGGTATAGTAGTCTTGGACGATCTCTCCAACATTTCTCTTGATTTTTTCATATTCTGACAAGATTTGAAGAGGGTTTTTCTTAGCTTCCCATTTATTTATAAATAGCTGGTGAAGGTCAGGGAGGTCATGGACACTATTCGGGGGCAAGCTCTTAAACCATTTTTTTACTTCTCCCCCAAAACTTTGAGCAAACATTCTCAATTTGATAGTTTCATCATCTATCTCTTAGTAATCAAAAGAGTCATTCATTTTGTCCACATGTTGTTGAGCAGTTTCAGGACCAGTTCCATCAAAATGTGGGATTTTGGACTAATAATTATGTGGCATAGGTACCACAGGTTGTGGTAGCACCAATGGAGCATTCCAGGCTGCCATGATTGGTGGTGGGGGAACCCAAGGGGGATTAATAAGAGGAGGGTTTACCAAGGGTGGTGGAGGATTAAATGGAAGAAGGTGGTCAGTGGGTGTATGAGTGGGGGTTTGGACACTCTGGTGGGAAAGTTTCAAGGAAATGGTGGGAGCTATAGATGCACCTGGACAAATTGACTCAGGATGAGCAGACTTGGAAATAACAGAGGGAGTTGCTGTAGTAAGAACAGATAATTCTACAGACTGCTGAAGGTAAGCTTCATCAATAGCTGAGGTGAATTTTGCTATCAGACCTTGAATGGAGTCAAAGTGTTGGAGAAGCTGAAGATCAGTTTGGGTGGAGGCTTCCCCAACTGGACTTTGTTGTAATATAGATGGGTCAAAAACTATCTGGGTTGTCCAATTCTGAGATTTGGTCCTGAGCAAGCTCTGTTGAAAATGTAAGTCGAATTGGATAGGCTTGCTAATAGTTGGACTCTCTACTCTGGGGGTTTTTCTCAGAATTTTTTCTGGATTGTCAACTGTTACAGGAGGATTTGGGTCAGGATAAGATATGGTAAAGATTCTTCTCAGAGCCAGTATTGGACCCAAAGCACAGACAGGCTGAATGTTTTACAAAAGCTGAAAAACCAATCTGTGGAAAATACTCAAATCACACAATGTTTTGATTGGGGTTACTGAGTTCTGATGAAATACTAAGCTTCTTCAATAAGTTCCCCAGTATGGTCGCCATTATGTTGTGGCCCTATAATTTTCAAGATTGGCAAGAATAAACGATAGAGGACAACATCAAATCACTTTGGAGTCCAGGACCTAGCCTTCCTAGACTCAGAGATGCCTCTCTATGTTTTTATGATTTAACTTGATGATTATAAATGCTGATATTAGGCTACTTATAGAAATTATGAGGATTTTTTCTTTTGATTGATTGTGTGGTTGGAAAAATAGAGCTGAGAAGCTTAATCCATTGGGCTATGGAGTCATATGAGGCTGAATTGTGCATCAAATTTCCAAGGGAATTCACAGGGCAAGATGACTATGCAGACTGGATCTTACTAGAAGTGTGAATATGAGATGAAAGAAAAAACCGAGTTCAATTATAGCTAAAGAGAAGTTAAGAATTCTTTAACTATACTTGAGAAGAAAACAATAAGATAGTAAACACAGACATAATTAAGGTGCTCTCTCAACAAATCTTAATCTAAATTTTCTGTTTTACAATAAGATAAATGATGCACAACATGAAAGATAGAGGAAAAACATTAACAAAGAGGAACATCACCATTAACATAACTCAAGAATCCTGTGAATGGTCTCTTATTATTGATGCCCAGCGAAAACTACAGTGCTCCAATACAATGATCTTTTACAACGCAGAGTCTAACAAGGTCCAACCCTTGATAATGAAAATACAAGTAGTATTGAACTGCAACTACGCTGATTGCCCTAATCTACTTTGACAATCCTCATTACTACAATTTAATTAGAACTTGACAACTGTGGCCATGCAAGGCCCGAACAAAAAATGTCTTTGGCAAAACACGAACTGTAATATTAACTTATGACTGTAACATTAACTTTGGCAACTATTCGTAAACCAAAAAGCAAGTTGAAGGTGGCTGAGATGGTCACGAAGAGGCAACGATAGTGGCCTTGACATCTGGCCTTGCTTTTTGGGTCACCGCTGCTAGATTATTAAATATGATGTGATGCTAGCTTTTCAGATCAATCGATGGCTATGCTAATGTGTCCATCGTGCCTTTTCAGTCCTGGTACATGCACAGTTTTCCCCACTCTTTCTTGTTTGGAATTCTCGTACCTACGACCTATCTGTACACTTCATCCACGTCTGTGTATTTGTTGAAGGTAGGCCTGGTGAGAAAAACGTGCTTCAACTCAGGTTGAATGAAAATATCATTGCTTAGGAGATCCCAGACAACCTTCCCATTCACATTTCCTTTAATGTTGGAAAATTTAGTGGTATCTTTAGATGATTCCTTGAGCTTGGTTAAGTAATCTCCCTTTTGGATCAGCTTGTTGTTGATTACATACAGTGAGGACAGTCCCTTTACCCTTAGAGGCTCAATCTTGTTTAAGAATCTTCCAATGACCACATCCAATTCACGACACTTCTCCTCCAGTTGCCTTAGTAAATTCCTCTTAGTGAGGACCCTTCTTACCTCCAGTATGGTTGTTGTTCTGTCCTGCACCTCCAGCTCCTCTAGCTCAAAACTGGTCTTGGAATTCAATAATTTTATGATTTTTGGGGGTTGTTATTGGCATATCCCCCAAATCTTGAGTTGCTTTCTTGATAGCCACCTTGCATTTGTCAATTAGCTCCTTTTATTCAAAAATAATGTGGATGGCATGCCACATTCCATCCACTGTCTCTATAATATTGCCCAAAACTATCAGCTTCATTTGTCCCAATATGCTGCTGGTGTTAGCCACCTATAAAATTTGTCATACCAAATGGTGGCTAAATGTTTTAAGAGCCTTCAAGGAACAAATTTTATTGCAAAAAAGTGTTGGCTCTTGAAGACTCTTAAAGGCCTCATGCCTCTGTCCAAATCTTCACTATTGTTTCCATTTCATACTCTGAAATTCTGCTATTTTCATAAATCAAACACTGCTACAAAAACCATCATTGTTCCCTTCTCCCACTAAAAACTAACCTTCATTTGCTTCCCCTTTTTCTCCATATTATTCCTCTATTTTTATGAGTTTCCTTTTTCTATTCATAAAAATTCACTTTGAAAAGTTTAAAACCCACTTTTCCAAACTTTGTTATAAAAACCCAAATCACGTGTTAAATATTAAATGGGTTGATTAAAAAGACCGACGCGCAATCGCATCGGCGAATTTCAATGGGTCGATTGAAAATCCCTGGCCCGAAGGCGCGACTCCGATAAGCCCATATATACATAAGCCCGGGCCTATCAGAGTTCTATATAAAACAAGCCCCATAACCGGGTGCCTAATCGCATCGGAGATTTTCTTTGGTGCGGATTCAATATCCATTACCGCCAATTGTGATTGGCCGATCGCGCAATCGCATCTGCCCTTTCCCCGATTAGCGCAATCGCATCGGCCCTTTCCCCGATTATCGCATCGCCTCATTCCCGACCTCCGATTGCGATTGCGATTCCCCCGATTCATTCTCAACCGTTGATCTAACCTTTGGATCGACGGCTTGCGCTTCGTCGCATCGCAATGTTTAATCGCAATCGCCTCATTCCCGACCTCTGATTGCGATTCCCCCGATTCATTCTCAACCGTTGATCTAACCTTTAGATCGACGACTTGCGCTCCGTCACATCGCAATGTTTAATCGGACGCCTTTTTGTTTGTCCCTTTGAACGGTCGTCCCCCGATTCATTCTCCACCGTTGATCTCGTCTTTAGATCAATAGTGATCGCTTAATCACCTCGGCCCTTTCGATCGTGCAATCGCATCGGAGTTTTTTCATCGCACCCCTTTTCTCCTCCCGCCAATTGCGATATCCCGATTAGATCTGGACCGTCCACGTGTCCACATCCAACGGCTATGCTCCTTCCCTGCCATCTGAAGCAGTTTAAACCTAAAAACGCAGGATTTCATAATCGTTTTATGTTTTATGAAGGTTTTAAAAGGTTTCCGCCGTTATATTAAAGAAAGGCCAGGAGTGGGAATGACGATTCCCGTGCCTTCGGCCCATAAAGAGAACCATTTGTAGGGCTCCATTCCACGTTTTATCAAATGATCCATGGGCATTGATGCCTATAAAGGCCCTGCACGGCCCTGCACATCGACAAGACACTGTTTTGTTAAAAACAACGGTTAAAAGAGTATCAGTGTTGAAGAACAGAACGAAGCGGAGATGAAGATTGAAGACACATTTAGAGAATTACGGTTAAGAATAAATATCAAAAACCTAATTTCCTGGATTTAAAACACAGTCAAAAGAAATCATAAGTATTTAAATTGACAGAAAAGTTTCCACCACCTGCATTTGAGGCGAATTGATTCCTCAGCTACTACAAGAGCCACCTGTTGCCTCAAACCATTCAAAACAGAGGCCGAAGTTATTGATTAAAGAAATATTTGCCCCCAGCGCTGCCAAGAAGTTAATTCTGCCACAGGAAGCTAATGCAACACATATCTTCAGGATTACTCCACGTTATGCAGAGCCTGGAAGTCAACAAAGCTCCCACCGAGTTTAAATATTAATTGTAAAACAGTTAATGCAGAACCACCTGTAAACTTCTTCATCGAGCCCCTCAAAAGGCCAAGAAGTCTTGAATCTGTATTAATTGCCTTGAGAGATCTTTTATCAGATCTCACCTCCTTATCCTTCTATAAAGACTTCTGTAGAAAATGAGAAGAGTGTTGGTTGGTTAGTTGTTGTTTGATCACAAGTTGTAATACTGAAACTCTTTGAATAATACATAGTCCGTTGAAGTTGAAGAACAAATTGAAGTCTTGGAGGTCTTGACGATGTGGTTGCATGCTTGTTCCTGAGAAGGCTCTATCATTGGATCCATGAGCTTGGCTGTTGGTGAAGTATTCTGAACTGTTTTATGTTTTTCCCCTGTTTTCATTATGTTCCATAATTTCTTGCTACAGTAGGATAGAAAGTATTAGGCTAAGAAATGACTCCTGGAAGCACTTTAGCCCTGTTCATCCTTCACTGTTTTATGTTTTCTTCTGCTGAAGTATTTTAGAGTCTTTAATCTCTCTCTTTAGTCTTCATGCTCGTTTATTTCTTTAATAGTTCGAATAGTTGGTTTCAGCATGATTTATGGTTTTCCCTGCTTGTCTGCTGCCACTTAAAAACTGTTATTGAAGTCTCCCTTTGAAGTTTCTTGTTTACAGTGAATCAAGGAGGTCTGATTAGATCTTGCCCTTTGTCCTTACTTAAACATTTATCTTAAAGGTCTTTATAGTTGTAATCATAGATGTGTTAGGTGTTTCCTCTTCTATGACTGCAATTATCAGTGAATCTTTTATGTTTTCTAAGTCATTTGAAATAAAATCTTTGAGGAAATAGGGTGTTCCCCGAATCTTAGATTTCATTTTAAAAGTTGTTTTGAAGTCATTATTTGCTTGAAGTGTGATTTGTAGAATTCATGGTTAGCCCTGTCTATCAAATATCTCTTTATTGTTCAAGTAGTGTTTTCAATTTCCCTTTGTTGAGAATTAAACTTCTCTTTCCAAATCATTGATGTCCATCTCATTCCAAAACCAAAGGATCCCGTGGCCAAGTTAGATTTGCCCTCTGATATCCCATATCCATTGATGAGTATGTTATGACCTGTTTTTGACTCCATTGCCCAATGAACCAGATATTTCTTTGTCCTATATATCTTTCCTAGACCTTTCATGTTCTGCTGTATCAATTCCATCCAACCAAACAAACAAACACCTGCACTTAATAACTAGTCTAAAATTAATACTCTAAGCACACGAGATAAACCTTTGCAAACAAACATTTGAGAGATCCCTCTCTGAGAACAGGAGGACTAGATCCTGGAACTCTAAAGATTGGTTCTGATGTTGCCTTATCTTTTGATTTGCCAAACTATCAAAACACGGGACACCAACATGATGGCGATCATGGTGGGACCTTTCTGAGTCAGTGACAATCTAAGTACCCCTTAGGACTCCAGAAATCCCTTATTTTCAAAGACTATCCAGTGATTATCAGCCACCTCATCGCCACCAACATAATGGTGATCACGGTGGGACATTGAGTAAAATCTTCAAAATTAAACACTCACTGCCTAGTATAACATAAATAACCTCCTTCAAGCACTACCTAACAAATGGTAATGATGATAGGACTTTTTGAATCAGTGACAAACTAAGTACCCCTTAGGATTCTCTTTAAACCTTATCAAACCTTGAAAGAATCAGTTACCAAGCCATAAGAGTGAACTCTGTTTGTTTGACACCCTAGCTAAGTGTTACATCAGATTTAGGACACTCTCTTAACCTGTAAGACCAAAATAACTCAGAAAAACCCAAAATATTTTAGTTTGGCTTCATAATAAACATGGTGGTGGAACCATCCAATACTTTACCCTCATAAAAGCTAAATAGTTTCCACCTGGCGACTCCACTAGCCCCAGTAGGCCTATTACACTTCTAGGTTCCAAAATCTCTTTAGGACCGTGTTAACCAGCCTTGAAGAAAGTTTAGAAACCTAGTCCCATTTTAAACAAAACATCCTGAGAGGTGAAGCTTCCAAAAAACAGTCCCTAAAACCCCCCACCTCTCTCATTTTTGAAAAGCAGTCTGGCTTCACATAGGATCAATACTAGATCCCATCCAGACCCAAACCCACTGGAAGAAGTTGACAACCCTGAAAGTATACTTAGGAAGTCTTCCAAGATAAAATTTTCAACTGTTTTCAGATCACCCTTGAGATCTAATCAGTCCCTAAAAATCTTGCAGCCCTACACCAGTCACAAGTCGACTTAAGAAATCCTTTTAGAACTAGGTCACTTGGTGATATAATTCAGATAGATTCCAAGTCTTTACTTTCATCCCCAGAACAAAGTGAACAACCTGATAGTAGAGAAACCACACCACCTGATTTACATTTCCTTCTCAATTTAGGTGTCTCTCATCCAAGATCAGCTCAAAGGTCTATCCCCGGTACATACACATCTGTCCATCCTACATCCACTGTCCAAAACACCCCATTCCAGCCATTTTTTGTAAACCCACCTCTTGTAAATCCATCCCTATTTCCAGCCATGGCAACATGGTATGCCCCATTAGTGTTACCACAACCTCTACTTCCCTTACCAAACGATTACCAATCTAAAATTCCTCATTTCACTGGAAAAGAGTCTACAACAGCTCAACAACATGTAGATAGGATGGAAGATGCATTTGATTACATGGAGATAGAAGAAGAAATTGTGAAGATGAGGATCTTCGCTCAAAGTTTAGGAGGAGACGTAAAGAAATGGTTTAAAAACTTACCTCCTAATAGCATAAATGATCTCCCTGCCTTGCATCAAACATTTATCAACAAATGGGAACTCAAAAAGAATCCTCTCCAAATACTAGCAGAATATAGCAGCCTCAAGAGAAATCAAGGAGAGAGTATTCCTGACTACTCCACTAGGTTTAATAGCATCTACAATGCCCTTCCACCTCACATGAAACCTCCTCAAGGCATGGCCTTAGTAAGATATCCCGAAGTCCTTGATGTTGACATGATGTATCAGTTAAGGGAGAGGGATTACTTAACCTCAGAGGACATGCAGAAAGGAGCTATAAGCGTAGAAGCAAACATAATTGAGAAAAGAAATAGGTTGAGATCAGAGAAGAGGGTAAATTATAAAGATGACACTATGCCCTCCACATCTAGCTCAAAGACAGAACAAATGTTGGAAGAGATCATGAAAAGGATGAGCATACTTGAGAGAACACAGCCAAGAGACAATCAGAACAACTTCCAAAACAGAAATAGAAATCAGAATTATAGAAGGGACAACAATCCAGATAAGCAAAATGAAAGTGACCAACAGATTAGACCTCCCTTTCAACAGAACTATGTAGATCAATATGAAGAAGATAGGGAGTTAGAAAGGTTGGAAGAGTCTCATGTAAACTTGATTGGATCAGACAGTGGAGATGATGTTTTCCTCACTGAAGAAGAACAAGATTTCTTCTCGTATGATCAAAATACAAACACCTATGAAGATTCTGATGACTATAGATTGGGTTTTGAAAATGCAATCATGGAGGTTCACAAACAGTATGATCTTAGGAGCAAGGGAAACATAGATAATTCAAAGGATAAAAACACTAATTCTGCTGCCAAGAAAAACACAGAAACTCAGCCCAAAAAGACAGTAGAAAGAACCAACATTTTGGCCAAGAAACCAGACTTAAACAAAGATAAAGGGGTCCGGCCAAATGTTGAACAGAGTACCCCTAGCACTTCAGCTAGTGGTCCTAATAAAACTGTCCCAATTACCAGTCCAAACAAGGTTCAGCAAATCAAGGTTGCTGAAAAGAATTCAATTGAAAAAACAGATGTAAATACAAACAAGTCAATTATTCCTTTCAGCCTTGAGGGAGAGATTGCTAAGATAAAAATTGCCATTCCCCTAGCTGAACTAGTAACCCAAGAAATGTACAAAAACCAAGTTTTGAAAGCTTTGAACTTAGGAAGTGATACTGACACCTTAAACCTAACAGATGATAAACCTGAGTTGTTATTTGGTCTTGAAGTTGAAGGAAAATACCAAGAAGGGGCTGTCCCTCCCTTCTATGTCAGCTTGAACATACACGAGAAAATTTTACACAATGCCATGTTAGATTCAGGAGCTTCACACAATCTAATGCCCAAGGTGGTAATGGAGAGCTTAGGCTTAGAGATTACTAAACCATACAAAGATTTGTATTCTTTTGACTCAAACCGAGTCAAATGCTTGGGTCTAGTCAAAGATTTATGTGTTAATTTAGCCCAAATCCCTGCTAAGAGTCTAGTAATGGATATAGTTGTAGCTGACATTCCCCCTAAGTATGTCATGCTCTTATCAAGATCTTGGGGAGCCAAACTTCAGGGAGCCTTTCAAATGGACATGTCTTATGCCACTATCCCCGTTTTCAATCAAAACAGAAGACTATACAGGGAATCCTACATGAAGTACATGGTGAGCAACATAGACAAACCAAACAACTCTCCAATCTATTCTATTCAGTCAAGTTTAGATTCTTTTATCTTATGCAACGAAGATGAAATTACTCAACCAGATAAGGAAAACATGGACCCAATCAGTTCACCTGAACAATCAAATCTTCCCTTCAATCAAATTCAAAACATTACCAATCAACAGCAACAAGAGAATGAAAATAGGAATGACATACTTTGGACCCTAAACTTTGATGGATCCTGTAATAAAGAAAGCGCAGGTGCAGGTGTGTGGATTCAAAATACAAATCAGAGTTTTTCATATAAATTGGATTTCCCATGCACTAATAATATCGCCGAGTATGAAGCACTTCTCCTAGGCTTACAATTGCTTAAACAGTTAGAAGCCCAGAGGATATCAATCTTAGGAGATTCTGAACTTATCATAAAACAAATCAAAGGAGAATACTCAGCCAGAACTCCGAGGTTTAGGGAATATCGGAACACCGTTCTCGATTGATTGAAAACCTTTGAAAAATACGAATTTGCTTTCATTCCTAGATCGTTTAATCATTTAGCAAATGAACTCGCTTTCAAAGCCAGTAACTGTCAGATACCTGAGATAAATGAGCAACTTAGCGTAAAGGTAAAACATAGGCCTGCAGTACCTGATAACGAAGATCACTGGCAAGTATTTAAGTCTGACCAACACATAGATGATTTCTTAAAGTCAGAAAACGATTTCACCATACCAACATCAGAATCTAGCCATAATGAAAACTGTCCATATATCGAAGAAATCCCAGAAGATGAAATAACACACTCTGCTGATATAAATCATTGACAACGTGGACCAAAAAGACTTGGAAGTTTTAGAATGTAAGAGCGGTTCAATTCCAAGAGGTCTCTCACCTTTGGAACACCTTTTCGACTTTAATGATGTAGCCAAAGAACCAAAAATGGAGCCTGTAGAAACAAACGTAGAAGAACACAACATAGGCTCCCTAGCAGAACCTAAGATGATTAAATTGTCCAGCACTCTTTCAACTCATATGAAATCTCGATACATTGATCTGTTTAAGGAGTTTAAAGATGTTTTTGCCTTGGCAGACACAGATCTGAAATCTTATGATACCAGCATCATTCAGCACAAGATTCCCCTGAAGGAAAATAAAAAACCCTTCAAACAAAAACTAAGGAGAATAAACCCACTTTTATTACCTTTAGTTAGAGCCGAAATTGAAAAAATGCATGATGCTGGCATTATAGTACCAATTAGATTTTCAGAATGGGTATCAAACTTGGTTTCTGTTAGGAAAAAGACAAAGGAGATTAGACTCTGTATCGACTTCAGAAACTTAAACAGAGCATCCCTAAAAGACAACTACCCATTGCCCAAGATGGATCATATGCTTCAGAGGGTAGTTGGGTCAAAAAGGATATCACTCTTAGATGGGTTCTCGGGTTACAACCAGGTGTTAGTGCTCCCAAGTGATCAAATCAAAACCGCTTTTACCACACCTTGGGGCACCTTTATGTATGTCAAAATGCCTTTCGGGTTAATGAATGCAGGAGCCACCTTCCAAAGGGCCATGGACATAGCCTTTTCTGAAGATATTGGTTATTTCATAATTATTTACCTTGATGACATAACTGTCTTTTCAAAAACTGATGAAGAACATTTGACTCACTTAAGAAAAGTTTTTGAGAAATGTAGGAAATTTGGCTTGTCATTGAATCCCAAGAAGACACTCTTCGGTCTCCAAGAAGGTAAACTTCTTGGTCACATAATTTCAGAACAAGGAATCAAGATAGACCCTACACAGATAGATGGCATATTGCAAATTAGCCATCCAAGGAGCCTCAAAGAATTACAATATTTCATCGGGAAGATTAATTTTTTGAGAAGGTTTATTCCCAACCTTGCTGAGCTATTAAAAAACATTACAAACATGCTTAAGAAAGATGTGGGTGTAAAATGGACTTTACCAGCTAAACAATCATTCGAACTGGTCAAACAAGCTCTTACCCAAACCCCAGTCCTGATTAGTCCAGATTTCACCAAAGACTTTTACATCTTTTCTTTTGCATCTGACCATACAATAGCTGCAGTTTTACTTCAAAAGAATGATTTGGGGCAAGAACAACCAATATCTTTCTTTAGTAGGGCCTTAAGAGATGCTCCTCTCAAATATAATATCATGGAGAAGCAAGCCTTAGCATTAGTGAAAGCATTGAAAGACTTTAGGGTCTATATTTTACACTCTCACATAATTGCTTTTGTTCCACATACTGTTGTCAAGGACATTCTAAGTCAAGACCCTGATGGTAAAAGGGGAAAATGGATAGCAACTATTCTTGAATATGACTTAGAAATTAGGCCCACCAAACCAGTTAAAGGGCAAGGACTGGCAAAACTTATGGCTGAGTCTAACTTCCAAGCACTAGACATCAATATGGTAGATGTGTTGGAAGAAATAGAAGAATCTGATGCTCCTTTTATTGAAGAAACATTTCTGAATTCTGCTTGGTATGCTGACATTATTTATGTGCTTTTATATTTAAACGCCCCTCCTTCTTTGTCCAAAACTAAAGCTAGATTTTTGAAACAAAAGGCTTTGAGTTTTTTTTATCTTAGATGGAGTATTATATTGGAAAAATGCTGTTGGAATTTTGCTTAAATGTTTACTTGAAGATGATGTAGGGAAGATCATGCATGAGTTGCATGAAGGAGAATGTGGAGGACACCTCTACTGGAAGGCCACAACAAACAAAATTCTTAGATCTGGTTACTATTGGCCTACTCTTTTCCCAGACACTCAAAAGTTAGTCATGTCTTGCCATAAATGCAAAATTTTTGATGGCAAAAGAAAACTTCTTCCCTTACCTTTACATCCTATCAGAGTTGAGGCACCTTTTCAACAATGGGGTTTAGACTTCATCGGGGAAATTCATCCATCCTCCTCAGCTCAACATAAGTGGATCCTCACAACCACTGACTTCTTTACCAAGTGGATAGAAGCTATACCCTCCAGAAATGCTAATGACTCCGTCATTATCAAGTTTCTTGAAACCAATATCCTATCCAGATTTGGTTGTTCCAGAAAAATCATAACAGACAATGCTGCTGCTTTCAAATCTAAGAAAATGGTTGATTTCTGTCACAAATACCACATAACCTTGGGCCATTCCACTACTTACTATTCCCAAGGGAATGGATTAGCTGAATCTTCCAACAAGAGTCTCAGCAATATAATCAAAAAACTGTTGGAACAGAATCAAAAATCATGGCACAGTAAGCTGGTGCATGCCTTATGGGCTGATAGGTTAACTACAAAGAAATCAATAAATATGTCCCTCTATCAGTTGGTTTATGGCATGGAGGCAGTTTTTCCTACCTCATTGGGGGTTCCAGTCATGAAACTCCTTCAAGAAGTGCAGATTGAAGAGAATGATATGCAGAGAAGGATCAACCAAACAATCCATTTACAGCAGACCAGAGAAGAAGTTTATGAGAGAACACAGTTAGTCCAAGAAAGTATGAAGAAACTATTCGATAAGAGGACTAAGGCAAACAATTTCCAAGTTGGAAATGTTGTTCTTAAATAGGATTCAAGAAGAGAAGAGAAGGGAAAACATGGCAAGTTTGAAAACTTGTGGAAAGGGCCCTATATTATAGATGCTGAGAGGGGTCACAATACATTTTTCTTGAAAGAATTGGATGGAGAAGATCTATATGGAGGTCCTGTAAATGGCAGGATGCTCAAGCATTACTTCTGCCAAGAGTCTTGAGTTTAAAGTATTTTATTTTTTCATTGTAAATATCATAATCTAACCATTGCATTCAAAGTTAGAAAAATAAAAAAATACAAAAACAAAGAAAGAAAGAAAAGAGGGCAGATTGTCAAAACAAGAAAGGTATAAGCCTCATACCAAAAAAGAGAAGCAAATCTGAAAGTGTGCAAGCCTAAATGCCACTACTGAAAAACACACTTCTAGTTAGTCAAACTGCCTAATCTTGACTAATTAGCCTTTAAATTTTCTGCTGATAGGATAGTGAATTTGATTGGCCAAACTATTTAATCTTGGCTTATCAATAGATAGTTTAGGATAGAAATTAAAGGTTCAAACATGCTCAAAACCTGAACCAGAGAAAAAAGAAGAAACAGCTCAAAAAAGAGTCAAAACAGAGCTGTAAAAAGAGAAGGCCATGATAAGAAGCTGCCAGATCTTAAGCCTTCCATCTTGATTTAATTTTCTGTAAAATAAATGTCTATGTGCAGCTTGTTTTTATGCCATAGATCAGCATCAAGTTAGACTGTTTAATCCTAACTTGAATGCTTTTAAATTTATGTTGTAGAAATTAGAGAATAAAAATCTGTTAGACTGCTTAATCCTAACAGATTAGTAGATTGGGTAGAGAATTTTATGGACTCAACTGTTTAATCTGAGTTCAGGGAGAAATAAGGAGTAGAAATAGATTAGATTTCCTGCTTTCAAAGGAATAAAATGTTGTAAAGAGAGTTTGCCAATCCAAGTGCACTCTAAGAAGAAAAAATGTTAGATCAATAGGATTGGGTAGGTAGAAAGCTTGTTGATGAAAGATACATTGGTTTCCATGGCTGCTAACTTATTTCCAGAGCAAAAGAAGATCATTCAAGTAAATAAATCAGCCCAATGGATGAGGCAACTGATCACCCTCCCAGAGAATGCAAGTCTGAAGTTCTTGATGCCTTCAAGAATACACCATCCCCAAGTGGAGCCACTGTTAGCCACCTATAAAATTTGTCATACGAAATGGTGGCTAAATGTTTTAAGAGCCTTCAAGGAACAGATTTTATTGCAAAAAAGTGTTGGCTCTTGAAGACTCTTAAAGGCCTCATGCCTCTGTCCAAATCTTCACTATTGTTTCCATTTCATACTCTGAAATTCTGCTATTTTCATAAATCAAAACACTGCTACAAAAACCATCATTGTTCCCTTCTCCCACTAAAAACTAACCTTCATTTGCTTCTCCTTTTTCTCCATATTATTCCTCTATTTTTATGAGTTTCCTTTTTCTATTCATAAAAATTCACTTTGAAAGGTTTAAAACCCACTTTTCCAAACTTTGTTATAAAAACCCAAATCACGTGTTAAATATTAATTGGGTTGATTAAAAAGACCGACACGCAATCACATTGGCGAATTTCAATGGGTAGATTGAAAAGCCTTGGCCCGAAGGCCCGACTCCGATAAGCCCATATATACATAAGCCCGGGCCTATCAGAGTTTTATATAAAACAGGCCCCATAACCGGGCGCCTAATCGCATCGGAGATTTTCTTTGGTGCAGTTTCAATATCCATTACCGCCGATTGCGATTGGCCGATCGCGCAATCGCATCGGCCCTTTCCCCGATTATCGCGTCGCCTCATTCCCGACCTCCGATTGCGATTCCCCCGATTCATTCTCAACTGTTGATCTAACCTTTAGATCGACGGCTTGCGCTTCGTCGCATCGCAATGTTGAATCGCAATCGCCTCATTCCCGACCTCCGATTGCGATTCCCCCGATTCATTCTCAATCGTTGATCTAACCTTTAGATCGACGGCTTGCACTCCGTCGCATCGCAATGTTTAATCGCACGCATTTTTGTTTGTCCCTCCGATCGGTCAGTCCCCCGATTCATTCTCCACCGTTGATCTCGTCTTTAGATCAACGGTCATCACTTAATCGCCTCGGCCCTTTCGATCGCGCAATCGCATCGGAGTTTTTTCATCGCACCCATTTTCTCCTCCCGTCGATTTATCCCGATTAGATCTGGACCGTTCACGTGTCCAGATCTAACGGCTACGCTCCTTCCCCGCCATTTGAAGAAGTTTAAACCTAAAAACACAGGATTTCATAATCGTTTTATGTTTTATGCAGGTTTTAAAAGGTTTTCGCCGTTATATTAAAGAAAGGCCAGGAGGTGGGAATGACGATTCCCGTGCCTTCGGCCCATAAAGAGAACCATTCGCAAGGCTCCATTCCACGTTTTATCAAATGATCCACGGGCATTGATGCCTATAAAGGCCCTGCACGGCCCTGCACATCGACAAGACACTGTTTTGTTAAAAACAACGGTTAAAAGAGTATCAATGTTGAAGAACAAAACGAAGCGGAGATGAAGATTGAAGACACATTTAGAGAATTACGGTTAAGAATAAATATCAAAAACCTAATTCCCTGGATTTAAAACACAGTCAAAAGAAATCATAAGTATTTAAACTGACAGAAAAGTTTCCACCACCTGCATTTGAGGCGAATTGATTCCTCAGCTACTACAAGAGCCACCTGTTGCCTCAAACCATTCAAAACAGAGGCCAAAGTTATTGATTAAAGAAATATCTGCCCCCAGCGCTACCAAGAAGTTAATTCTGCCACAGGAAGCTAATGCAACACATATCTTCAGGATTACTCCACGTTATGCAGAGCCTGGAAGTCAACAAAGCTCCCACCGAGTTTAAATATTAATTGTAAAACAGTTAATGCAGAACCACCTGTAAACTTCTTCATCGAGCCCCTCAAAAGGCCAAGAAGTCTTGAATCTGTATTAATTACCTTGAGAGATCTTTTATCAGATCTCACCTCCTCATCCTTCTATAAATACTTCTGTAGAAAATGAGAAGAGTGTTGGTTGGTTAGTTGTTGTTTGATCACAAGTTGTAATACTGAAACTCTTTGAATAATACATAGTCCGTTGAAGTTGAAGAACAAATTGAAGTCTTGGAGGTCTTGATGATGTTGTTGCATGCTTGTTCCTGAGAAGGCTCTATCATTGGATCCATGAGCTTGGCTGTTGGTGAAGTATTCTGAACTGTTTTATGTTTTTCCCCTGTTTTCATTATGTTCCATAATTTCTTGCTACAGTAGGATAGAAAGTATTAGGCTAAGAAATGACTCCTGGAAGCACCTTAGACCTGTTCATCCTTCACTGTTTTATGTTTTCTTCTGTTGAAGTATTTTAGAGTCTTTAATCTCTCTCTTTGGTCTTCATGCTCGTTTATTTTTTTAATAGTTCGAATAGTTGGTTTCAGCATGATTTATGGTTTTCCCTGCTTGTCTGCTGCCACTTAAAAACTGTTATTGAAGTTTCTTGTTTACAGTGAATCAAGGAGGTCTGTTCTGATCTTGCCCTTTGTCCTTGCTTAAACATTTATCTTAAAGGTCTTTATAGTTGTAATCATAGATGTGTTAGGTGTTCCCTCTTCTATGACTGCAATTATCAGTGAATCTTTTATGTTTTCTAAGTCATTTGAAATAAAATCTTTGAGGAAATAGGGTGTTCCCCGAATCTTAGATTTCATTTTAAAAGTTGTTTTGAGATCATTATTTGCTTAAAGCTGTGATTTGTAGAATTTATGGTTAGCCCTGTCTATCAAAGAGCTCTTTATTGTTCAAATTATGCTTTCGAATTCCCTTTGTTGAGAATTAAACCTCTCTTTCCAAATCATTAATGTTCATCTCACTCCAAAAAAAACAAAAGGATCCTGTGGCCAAGTTAGATTTGCCCTTTGATATCCCATATCCATTGATGAGTTTGTTATGACCTTTTTTTTGACTCCATTGCCCAATGAACCAGATATTTCTTTGTCCTATATATCTTTCCTAGACCTTTCATGTTCCGCTGTATCAATTCCATCCAACCAAACAAACAAACACTTGCACTTAATAACTAGTCTAAAATTAATACTCTAAGCACACGAGATAAACCTTTGCAAACAAACATTTGAGAGATCCCTCTCTGAGAACAGGAGGACTAGATCCTGGAACTCTAAAGATTGGTTCTGATGTTGCCTTATCTTTTGATTTTCCAAACTATCAAAACACGGGACACCAACAGCTGGCAAAAAAATCCTTTTCTGCTTTCTCCAACCTTTCTATCTGCTTCTTGAATATCTCATGGGCAGTTTCTGATCTGGCCTTTTGATCCCTCAGGATACCAATTTGTGCCTCCAATTTCTTGATTTGCTGTGATTGCAGGGTCATGCTCTCCATAGCCTTGGACAATTGATCTGTCCTAGTGGTTGTTCCAGCAGTTGCTGGAACAATTGATGGAATTGATGAGATATGGACAACTTCTAATGGGATGAGTGTCCCTCGAACTGCTTCTTCTTTTTCCTTCAGTAGCTTCTCCATCTCGGTCTCCATCTTTTTTATTTGGGCAGACTGTTCAATAACTAGTTTCATCAATTCTGCCTTCTGTATCTCATCTTCCTCAATGCCCTTAGCTAAGGGGTCTTTTGTCACTGGCATCTTGAGCTGTTTCCTGAGTGCTGCTATGTCAGCATTCTTTTTCTTCAACAACTCCTCCACAGCTTGAACATTGTTTGGATCATTCCCAAGCTTCACTATTATATCTTCTAAAGTCTTGATCTTTGAGTCTCTGGCCATGGTAGATATCGTCTCCATCTTGAGCTGTGATTGGGTGCTGGATAAAGACACCTGCAGTTTTGACAAGCTCATAGCAGTACTTGTCAATGTTGAGGCTACCATCCCCTTGGTCTGCGTGTGCAATTCCATTTGGTCAATAGGATGGATGTCCTTAGCAATAAAATTGAATGATGCTTTCTTATAATCTCCTGCTCCTTGAGGCTGTGGGACCAAAGCTTCTAGGAATTCCATATGCATCCTCCCTTTTTCAGTGTCAAAAGTAGATAGGACCCTGCTTTGTGAACTTGAGGTCTGCTTCCAGAACTGATTGTATGTATCGGTCTTCAACACCTTATTCTTCAACTTTATCTCTTTGAATATCTCAAAGAAAGACTTCTCCTGCCTTTCTATGGCAAGTCTGGAAGCAGATGCTTGTAGACCTTGTTGTTGAGCAGATACTGTGGCTGATGATGTAGGTGAGGCCATTGTCTCTCCACCTACTGATGATGACTTAGGGGTATCCATGATGTGAATCACTGTTTGCAACTCTGATTCACCTCTTTGGTCGATTTCCATATGAATTCAGGCCCTTTTCCTATATTTTAGCTTGAAACGTTTCTAGAGGTATCAGTCACCAAAGGTGACTGATCCTCTCTTGGCCTATTGCTCCCAATCTCCTTTTCTAGTTCTTTCCCTTTGTCTCCTTTTTCTTCTACATTCCTCCTTTCCTATGGTGTTGGGGTCTGAATACCTGAAGTGGAGATCATCTGTTCTTCATCCTCTTAGAGGGTGTTGGCCAACCCTTTTGTTTGGTCGGCATACTGGTCAATTGCAAGTGTGTGTGTATGAGCATAGGGCGTGGATCTATTTTCCAGCCTTTTCTTGGAGACAATCTCTGTAGGGTCATAGGACCAAGTGAAACTATGACTGAAACCCATCCCCTTCAATATCTTATCTGCCTCCTCCCCTATTGCTCTACTGTTGCAGATGAAAGGCCCAACTTGTGTCTTGATTTTGAACTGAGCCTTCTTCTTTGCAGAAATAAAATGGAGCTCATATGCATCTGCATCTATCATCTGCCCTTTGTACTTCAATGCAAAGACCCTCATAGAGAGGAACTTTGGCAATTTGTAAGGGGCTAGCTCACTTCCATAAACTCGAATCTCCGTGTAATTTTGGTACAAGTACCAATCTATTGTCTTCCACTGCTTTGTTAGCTGCATGGTTTTCCTGATCTCTTCACTTATCCTGGGCTATGCTGCACTGTTGAGGGTGCTGATGGTTGGATGCACAAAAAAATCCACAAAGTCCTTATATGTGTAGTTATTTTGTTCTTTGAATAGTAGGGAGGTCCAAAAGATGATAGATTGAGGCTCATCAACTTCATTTACCTTGGTCATCTGAAATTGAAATCTGTTGGACTGGAAATACACAAACATACACACCAACACAGAGGTGTATTTGAAAACCTCCTTTGTGTGAAACCTTAAAAATTGTTCATGAATGGCATTTGCTAGGAAATGGGCATAATTAAACATGATGGTGGGTTTAGCTTCTGAGGAGAGAATGGACTGAAATCCTATCACAACTTCATCGACAAACAGATCAGAGTGATAACCCAATAAATAAGAAAGGACAGTGGCAATCTGCTTGGTTTTTTCAGGAAAAATATATGTGGGGTAGGGTGGGTTTTTGATAGGCATTGGTGCATCAGTTGGCATGAAAAGTTGCAGAGTTTTGGCTCTGTTGGAAAAATCAATCCTCTGATAAATTTCCTTGAGGCCTTCATAATAAAAGGGGACTGATTGTTCAGGTGTGGAGGCATGCATCATTTGCTGAATGGACTGGGCATTGATGGTGAACAAGATTTCTCCTGTTGGGGTGAATATGGTCCTCTGATTGATATCATAGCAGGCATGGAATTTTATGATGAATTCGGGGAAACAGTGGGTCTTAGGAAAAATTTACAGAGGCAATTGGGTTTCCCACTGGATGATATCATCGGCTTCTTCAAGAAATTTGTCCTCGAGCCAACAGTAGACTTCGAACAAGTTGAAGTTTGACTCTGTCTCATGGATTTTGTAATCTCGGTCTGCCAAGGCTATATGATCCAAATCCAATTGTGGGTAGACCATAGGGTTGAAAGGTTCCTGGTCCTTCTTAGGAGGCATGGTTAATCTTCTGTAACTTATCTTCAATCTGGAATGGAGAATGGGATATAAGAAGAGCGAGCAGAGAGGGGAAAAATTGTTATTGGGAAAGGGAGAGAAAATATGGGACCACGATAAAAATGCTTTGATGGTGAAACTGTGACCTGGTTGGCCGAGAGCTGTTGATACCTTTGGTGGACATGGGTTCCCTTGCAACAATTAGTTTAACCTATGATCTTTCCTGTAGTTCTCGGCAAATTCAATCTCTGCAATTTTTAATCAGAATAAACACAGTAAAACTTCGTAGCATGTATGAATTTGGCCTTTAACTCGTGATTGGTGAGACGTTGGGGTGGCGTGGGTCCATTGGACAACAGCTCGACCATTCATGATGCAACGACCATCTTGGCAGGAATGAATGTGATTGGATGGGGGACAGGTTAGCGAGGACGTGGCAAGGCGGGAGCAGGCAACGGTTAGTCCAACGGTCCCATGGGGGAATGGTTTCATGTGGAGTCGAAGCTGCTTTCGTAGGGGGGTAGAGGCGGTAAGTTGTATTGGAGGGGGGGGTGGGGGTGCGAACAACCCCAGGGCGCGACATGTAGCGGGCTGGGCAGTATTGGGTACCGCCCATTTCGGATCCCCCCCTCTCCCCATTGTTAACGTTCGGAGGATGGGGGGGGGGGGGGGCGAAACGTGATGTGGGCCGTCAGATGTGTGGCGGGTGTGCGAAGATGTGGGGAGTTGCGGGGTGATTTAACGTAGGTGGGGATGGGATGACGTGGGGCGTGACGGGACATCGATGGGACGGTGGGGTCGGGGTATGAGAGTCGAGGGGGTAAAGTGGAATTTAGGATAAGAAAAATATGAAAAGGGGCAGGGTAGAAAAAGAAATGCATGCAGTCAGGACTTACGGATAAAATTATATCATAAGGTCCCTTTCCTATATAAAATCATCCCCTTTCGAAACTTTAAAGCATTATTTTCCCTTTCAGTTTGATTTTTCTTCGTTTGATTTCTCCTCTGTTATCATAGAAAACAATTAAGAAGTTTTTAGGCTACTTATTTACAGGGTTGAACTTTACATTTTTTCCTTTACAACAAATCTACCTACCCAAACTAAAATTCTAACAGTTTTTCTTCTTTTTAGGGTGCATTTAGATTTGCAGACCCTGAAACCAATTTCTTTTGAATTTCTAACCTATCACCTATCCCTTATTTCTCCTATTGGTTCAGATTAGGCTGTTCAACCAATGTCATTTTCTACCTATCTACTGATAAGCCAAGATTAAATGGTTTGGCAAATCTTAATTTCTAACCTATCAGTATAAAATTCAAAATTGTACAACCATGCTTACGTTGTATGATTGCACAAACTTTTCTAAATAGTAGTGGCATTTTGATTTGCAGTACTTTTAGAAATATTCATTTTTTGTGGGGCTTTATTTTTTCCTTTTTTAACACCCTCTTTTCTTTTTCTTTTTTGTGTCTTTTTATCTTCTTTGGAAATACATTTGAAAATTGAGATATATGTAAAATATGAAAATTTGCAAATAAGGAATACGCAGTCACCTTGTGATATTGCAAACTACAGCACTCTAACACCTTCAATGGCTGCCCACCGACGACACATCTACATCCAGCACGTATGCCAACAGGTCCGCGACATCCTGAACAAATGCAATACCAAGTTCAGCCGAATTTGCCTCTCATGGAGGAACTTAACACAATGGGGACCATTGATTCCTAAGGAGGGAGAAATGATCTAGGTGGATATCAGTGGCCACCCACCTATTCCATTTGGACCCACGCCATCAATTCTTTCAGTTTTTCACTTTCAACGCAACTTACTATTTTTAGCAGGTTTTTGGGTCCTGCACTCTCGGAGCCATTTTGAGGCCCTAATGATCCAGGTAGATTTTGATGGCAACCCACCTATTCCATCTGAACCCCCACGATCAGTTCTTTCAGTTTTTAAGTTTCAAGACAACTTACTATTTTTAGCTGGTTTTTGGGTGTTGAACTTCCGGAGCCGTTTTGAGACCCTAAACGACTTGTTTTGGGAAAATCGGGAGCAACATGGGTTTACAAGTTGATGTTTTGCACTCAAAAGGTGTAGTCCTCAGACATATATTTCTAACGAGGTATTGAGCACGTCAAACGGAGATCAGATGCCAAAGTTACATCCCCGGGAAGTTGAAACACCAATTTACCCATACGGGACCCATAGTTTTGATGCTTCATCTCCTAGGGTTAGGTTTTTGGATGTTTAGGTTTTCCATTGTTTTTCAAATAAATAGGCCTTCGAGCCTCATTGTAACACAGTGGAGGGGCAGGTAGCCGTCACATCTCTTCTTAGAGAGACGCTACTAGTGTGCTCACTCGTTCATTTACATTATGTCTCATTGTAATACAGTTCAGAGGCCTATAGCCACCACATATCTTCTTAGAGATACCTTCCAATGCCCTAGCTTGTTTCCATTATGTCTGTATTGTAGCACAGTTCAGAGGCATGTAGCTGCCACATCTCTTCTCCGAGATAAGCTACCAACGCCCTGTCTGTAAGCATATTTCAGTTATTTGATTTTAATAAAAGGAAGAATTATTTCCGTTGCATCTCTGTGGTTATGGTTATATGTGTATTTTGTTGTGTTCCTGCATAAATCCGGATCAAATGACCCAGAGGTGGATACGTGAATGAAATTTGATAATTCTAATTATTTATGCCTCGGGGGTGTTATCATTGCAATTTTTTGTAAGGCTATAATCCCATCTTGGAAAGGAAAACGATAACTGACCATTTTCCTTCAGTGGTGGGCAATGCTACCAAGATTGGACGTCTATACTAGGACCATTAGGATCAGAGAAATCTATTTATTAACAAATATTTATAATCATTATCTTCTATTCCTTCCTTTTCTGACAAAATATCAAATTATTTTAGCAACCCCATTAATTCCACTACAAATTAGAGTAAAAGTTATTTCTATCAGTTGTTCACATTATTTTTCTTTAAATACATGTCTGCCTCATGATTATTGGAAATAAATATGCAAAACTATATTTGAAACGATTTTACCCTAAGATAACCTTGTAGCTTCTGACCTCATATTCTTGTTTCACTGTATGCTTGCTATTTATGCAAAGATACTCAATCGACATTTTATTGTATATGAATTCCGCTACATATATATGTTTCAATATTGTTGTTAGACAATGATATTTTTGTATAACTTTAACTTCTAGTACTTGGATTTTTCTTTTTTCTTTTTGCAGGAAAAGACTAAGATTTATGTTACAGAATAACAAAAGTCATCAAGAACAAGAGTTTATTTCAAAACGGATGGTGATATGTTCTTGATACAAGAATCTTGGTACATAGGTTTACATGTAACATGAATTGATAATAGAATTTTTAGCAATATTTTCACCCAAGTTCTACATCTTGCATTTGACAAAATGTCTTGAACTAATTCTGATGAGCACTTGTAGTCAATGAAATTTTGTGTTGTTGAAATTTTTGGGTTGGACATATAAGTGCATGTTTCCAGGACACTCTGCTTTAATGGTTATTGCATCATTAACCCTACAGGACACGAATAACAATATTACTATTGTTTTTAGTATTGTAATCTAGGGAACATTAGGGTTGGGTTTGTTATTACTGATGGCCTAAGATAGGTAAGGCCCTTGGGTATAACTTAATAGGGTCCATATGCATATTTTCTATTCGAATTCTCATCAGATCTAGCCCATTGTTTTTCGTTTGGTTCATTGTGAAGCATCTATTTTTATTTGGAAAAGATATCCCATGATTTAATTTTGTTCCATTGGGGAGGGTAGCAATCACAAGACAACCAAGCTTATGAGGTGTAACCCTTCTAGGTGGACTTTCAACTTGAGGTGTAATCCTTCTAGGTGGACGTTCAACTCAACTCATACATATGGTCGATAACATTTCAAGTAAACAACTCCAATATTTATGCAAAAGAGGACAACCTTGTTGCTATACATACCTTAAAGAACATAAGAAGTATGGGCTATGATAGTAAATGTTAGATTGTACCTCGAATTCTCTTCTGCAAGTCTGGGCACACTGGTGAACAGATCTGGGAATTTCAACCAGATAGTGAGGGTCCACTTCTTCAACAGTTTGGTGCATTATTTATGAGGGAGTAATCAGTCTTTTAAGCATGGATTGTTGTTAATATTCAAAAATATGTTCTCGGTGAAATTTCTACCATATTTTTATCAGATTTATGGCTGGAAAGAGTGTTTGCTACAAAAGTAGCTTACTCTACTGAAGTCTATTCCTATGGAATCATCAATCATAGCATATAATGTGAGCTACTTTCCCATATTGTTTGTCTCCCTTGAAGCCAAATTCATCATTAATCTCATATTACTCCCATGTTATCTCATTGCAACAAAACAATATTCAAATTAGAAAACTCATAAAGTATACAGGAACCATTATTTGACAACTCTTTTAAATATACAAAAAAACTCCCTCAAACAACATGGATCCACTACAAAATCCTGAAAATGACAGAAGCTCCCATTTGTTAAAATTCACAAGTTCAGACATGATGCGTTGAAGCATAGTGGAGAATAAATAATGTGAAATAGTTGATAACAACCCTCAAAGATGGAAAAAACTTGTTTTAATAAATAGTGGATTAAAATAAAATAAAAATGTTTAAACAAATTTGACCTTTGATGACAATGGGTCTGGTGAAGACTGCATAGTTGGATAGCTTGATGATGAATGACCACCACCTTGAAACGCCATGCTAGAAGAGAAAGATCTACCAGGAGAGCTGTTAAATTTGGACAACTAGGTCCAAACTCCATGTTATGATGCTCAGATTAAGAGGCTAATATTTTTGTTGGATTCCTCTTTCTGAGAGGTGTAAAATCCATATAAAATATGTCTTAATCCAATGAGCAGAACTTATATTTTGAATTTATTATTCTTAATAAATTATATGTGCAAGGTCGGCCAGTTTTGTAATGTAGGCTCACATGCCCAACAGATGTGTCACACACCCTCATTGATGGATATAAATACAGGAAAAGTTGGAGAGAATTTCATCATCATCACAACTCACATCTTCCTCTCTCATCAAATAGTACGACCTACCTAAAAGACGAATTTCAGCCACACGTGTGAAGGACGAAGAGGACAGACCGTACGGCTGAGCTGAAGTACGATTTTCTGCTGCTAGGGTTTCGCAGAAAGTTTGACCAGCGTTGACTTTGGTCAACGCATGGTCCAAACAAGCTGAAAACTTGTGGAAGGTTCGATTTTTGAAGGCCGTACTATCTGGCACAAAAATCGAGGTCAAAGGGTTGACCGTTTTGTTGTTGCGTTGACTTTTAGCTTGCTGCCCTGCGTTGACTTTTTCAGGACAGCGTTGACTTTTGCAGAGTTGACTTGGGTTGACTCATTTGCTGATTGGAGGACTGTTGTGACACATGCTGGGCTGGCTGACCAAAGGAGACTTTGTTGGTTGAAGCATCCTGTTGACCGCCGAAACGAACACACACATTTTTCCTGTTTCTGATTTGTCTTCTGTAAGATCTACTTTTATGTTCTATCTGCATTTTGCTTAACTACTTGTATGATTGCTGTAAGAAAAGTGAAATTGCTCCTAGCATAGAACATCTACAAAACTTTACATGGTATCGGAGCTGAGGTGAAGACAAACTCTATCTATTGCAATCATCACCGAAAGAAATGGGTTCCACTAGTCTTGAATTCAAGGAGAATGACAAGCTGACTGGAAGTGATGACTTCCATGCCTGGAAGATGATATTGGATCTCAAATTGGAAGATCATGATCTCCTGGATCATGTGACAGGGAAGATTCAAGAACCTCCATCCAATGCCTCTGCTGCTGTTAGAAACAAGTATAAGAAGGGAGAAATCAGAGCAAAGCTGCTGATCAAGGAATCCATAAATAAGAGTCTGGTTGCCTACATATCTGAACTAGGTACATCCAAGGAGATGTATGACAAATTGATACTTATGTTCCAAGTAAACAATGTGAACCAAGTGCTATTCTTCAAGAACAAGTTGAAGAATATGAAGAAGGGCCGAGACGAGTCTATTCAAACTTTCTTTATGAAGTTGACCGAAACCAGGAACAATCTGCTAGCTATTGGGGAGACAATAGCTGATCGTGAGATGGTTCTCACCGCACTTGGAGGACTTCCATATGAATGGCAAGTATTCACAACTACCACTCTCAACAATAATACCATTCCTAACTTTGATGAGCTTCTGTCAAGATGTATGCAAGAAGAAACAAGGATGAAGGAATTTGATAATGAAAGAAATGCTGCCTATGGTGCTCATTCCCGAAAGAAGAACTCTGCTGGTTCTAAGGACAAAGGAAGGACTAAGACTCAAGAGAAGAAGGGTAAATGTTTCACCTGCCATAGGCCTGGACACTATGCTAGAGAATGCCCCTTCAAGAAGGATTCTCCCGATGGTGACGATAACAATAACAACCGAAGGAATGGGAATCAAAGAAATGACAAATCCAAAGGAAAGAGGAAGGCTCACTTTGGAGGAAACAATCAACCTTCTAAGAGGACCAAAAATACCAGGTATGAGGAGTCTAATGTTGTTGATAAAAGAAATGAGTATGTTCTGGTATCTGCTCTCTCAGCTGCATCTCCGCCCGACACTATGGATGTCTGGCTAATCGATAGTGGTGCCTCAAGACACATCACCGGATTCAAGGAAGCACTTTCTGACATGGTTAAAAGGGATACTAATCTAGAAATTATCCTTGGGGATAATGCCACTTATCCTGTGAAAGGGACAGGGACTGTGACCCTCCACTTGTCCCAAGGACAAGTCCTCCGTTTGCAAGATGTACTCTATGTACCTAAATTGAAGAAGAACCTTGTGTCTGTAGCTGCCATGGAAGACAAAGGATTCAATGTAACTTTCTCTGATGGAAAGGTGCTCATGTGGAAGAAGAGCTTCAAGGAAGCTATCTCAATTGGTTTTAGAGTTGGTACACTCTACCAGGTTGGAGGGAGTCTGTTGGGAGCTATGACTTGTGATACTATTCGACAAACCGAACTATGGCACCGAAGATTTGGACACCTTCATTACAAAGCCCTTCCCGAAGCAAGGAAGGTGGTGATAGGGATGCCTGATTTTGGAAATAATCATGAAGGTGTATGTAAGGGCTGTGCTGAAGGAAAACATACAAGGGGACCTTTCCCCTCAAGTGTCACAAAGACATCTGATATATTGCAACTGGTCCATTCTGATCTATCTGGTATGTTGCCCGTGACATCCCTGGGGGGATGTTCTTACTACATGACATTTACCGATGACTTCTCTCGCAAAACCTGGATATACTTCTTGAAGAAGAAGGATGAGGCTTTCATGTGGTTCCGTACCTTCAAAGCCTTGGTGGAAAATATGACCGGAAAGAAGATCAAGATTTTGAGGACTGACAATGGCACCGAATATGAGTCAAATGAGTTCAAAGACTTTTGCAGAGAAGCTGGCATTAAGAGGGAGACTACCACTGCATATACTCCTGAGCAGAATGGTGTTGCCGAACGCAAGAATAGGACTATTGTGGAAGCTGCTCGTGCCATGCTATGTGACCAGGGTCTACCTAAGTTTCTGTGGGGAGAAGCTGCAAACACTGCTGTGTACATTCAAAACCGATGCCCTCATTCCACTTTGGACTCCAAAAATCCCGAAGAGGTTTTCTCTGGTAAGAAACCTGATGTCTCACATTTTAGAATTTTTGGATGTCCCGTCTATTTTCATGTGCCGAAAGAAAAGAGAAGTAAGCTAGATGCTACTGGGAAGAAAGGAATGTTTGTGGGCTACAGTGAGACTTCTAAGGCATATAGAGTCTATGTACCTGGTCAAAGGGAAGTAGAAATAAGCCATGATGTCACTTTTGACGAAGATGCTTCCCTGAAGAAAGTAGTAGATCTTCCTAGATCTGAAGAAAATCATGAAGAAAGACCTGGAAATCTGGAAGAACTCCAGGATGAGACTATGCCTGATATTGAAGGGCCAATGGACCCTATTGATCCACCCCCTTCACTAGGAAAGAGACCATCATGGCTCAGGGACACCCTCGAAGATGCGGAGGGTCATGCTGCCCCAAGGGGGACATTCCGAGAAAGCAAGAAGCCGTGTAGATACCAAGGGTATCTAGCTGCCATGAGTACTATTGTACAATCCGAACCTGGATCTTTTGAGGAAGCCGTAAAGCATCAAGTTTGGAAGGATGCTATGCACGAAGAATATGAGTCCATAATGAAGAATGATGTCTGGGATGTGGTCCCAAGACCGAAGGACAAATCTGTTGTCACCGCGAAATGGCTCTACAAGATCAAACATGGATCTGATGGGAGTGCTGAAAAGTTCAAAGCAAGGTTTGTTGCCCGTGGCTTCTCTCAAAAGGAAGGAATTGACTATGATGACATATTTGCACCTGTGGCACGATATACCACCATTCGATCAATCATAGCCCTTGCTGCTACGCAAGGATGGAGTTTTCATCAGATGGATGTCAAGACCGCTTTTCTGCATGGTGCAATAAAGGAAGAGGTGTATGTGGAACAACCTCTGGGATTTGAAGTTCAGGATCGAGACACTCATGTCTGCAAGTTGAAGAAAGCCCTCTATGGGTTAAAGCAAGCACCCAGAGCTTGGTACGAGAGGATGGATAGTTACTTGATGAAGCTGGGCTTCACTCGAAGTAATGCTGATCCGAACCTTTACTTCAAGGTTGTACAGGGGAAGCCTCTCATTCTAGTACTGTATGTGGATGACCTCTTCCTGACAGGTGCTGACCCTCTCATTCATCAATGTAAGAGGGAGCTCGCTGCTGAGTTCGAGATGAAGGACCTAGGACTGATGCACTACTTCCTAGGCCTGGAGGTCTGGCAGAGACCTTGAGAGATTTTCCTTTCTCAAGGAAAATACATTGTGAAACTTCTAGAGAGATTTGGTATGGTGGACTGCAAGTCCGTGTCAACACCGATGGAACTCAACTTCAAGAAGTTGAGTGGCAGCGCTGCTGGGCCTATCTTGGCCAATCCTACCGAGTATCGTCAACTCATAGGAGCTTTGATGTTCTTAGTGAACACCCGACCAGATATATGTTTTGCAGTGAACACTTTGAGTCAACAGATGGTTGAGCCTCATCATTTTCACCGGGTTGGTGCCAAGAATCTTTTGAGATATCTTCGGGGCACGATAAACCATGGGCTGAGATACACTGCCGGGAGTGTGACACTCCGTGGATATACTGATGCCGATTGGGCTGGCAGTGTGGTGGATCGTAAGAGTACATCGGGATGCTGCTTCAATCTTGGTTCTGCTTCGATCTCATGGATGAGCAGGAAGCAGAAGTCAGTGGCTTTGAGCACCGCTGAGGCCGAATACATTGCAGCAAGTATGGCCTGTTGTGAAGCAGTTTGGTTGCGAAAGCTCTTTAGTGAGTTGTTTGGACATGTGCTAGATACCACCGTGATACTCTGTGATAACCAGAGTGGGATTCGCATGACTGAGAATCCTGTGTTCCACGACCGATCCAAGCATATTGATATCATGTACCACTTTATCCGGGATATGGTACAGCGAGGCGCCGTAAGGCTCGATCATATAGGAACTGATGAGCAGGTCGCGGATATTCTCACTAAGCCCCTGGGGAAGGTCAAGTTCCTAACCTTCCGTGGGAGTCTTGGTGTCGTGGAAAGACCCTATGATGTGGGTCCTGTTGGACGATGAGCTCTGGGAGCTCTGGGGGGCTTTGGGGATAGCTTCTCGGAGCTATAAGCACTCATAATGCTTCTGCCCCACCCTTGTGATTATTGAGCGGGTTCGCCACTCATTTATCTGTGCCCCGTATGCATCCTACCCATTGAGTTCAGGGCTCATGGGAAGTACCTCTCATTTGGCCAATGAGGTGTGGAAAAGCTAGAGACTATTAGCAAAGACTGATGGACGCATCAGAGATTGCCGTACTCTCTATCTAGGATGGCACGGTCCAACCACTTGATCTGGGATCAAGTTTTGTGAGGTCTGGGACCTCTGGACTGATTATGTCAGTCGGGGGATGATGTCTTTGTGACTGACCCACTTCTGTTCTGAAATAAAGAAGCCAGCAAAGCATGTTTCGGCGGGATGACGCACGATGTTGATTGCACTAATAGATGGAGTTCTCCCTAGTTGAGAGGGAGTGTTAAATTTGGACAACTAGGTCCAAACTCCATATTAAGATGCTCAGATTAAGAGGCTAATATTTTTGTTGGATTCCTCTTTCCGAGAGGTGTAAAATCCATATAAAATATGTCTTAATCCGATGAGCAGAACTTATATTTTGAATTTATTATTCTTAATAAATTATATGTGCAAGGTCGGCCAGTTTTGTAATGTAGGCTCACATGCCCAACAGATGTGTCACACACCCTCATCGATGGATATAAATACAAGAAAAGTTGGAGAGAATTTCATCATCATCACAACTCACATCTTCCTCTCTCATCAAATAGTACGAGCTACCTAAAGGACGAGTTTCAGCCACACGTGTGAAGGAGAGAGAGGACAGACCGTACGGCTGAGCTGAAGTACGACTTTCTGCTGCTAGGGTTTCGCAGAAAGGTTGACCAGCGTTGACTTTGGTCAACGCATGGTCCAATCAACCTAAAAACTTGTGGAAGGTTCGATTTTTGAAGGCCGTACTACTTGGCACAAAAATCGAGGTCAAAGGGTTGACCGTTTTGCTGCTGCGTTGACTTTTAGCTTGCTTCCCCTGCGTTGACTTTTCAGGACAGCGTTGACTTTTGTAGAGTTGACTTGGGTTGACTCATCTACTGATTGGAGGGCTGTTGTGACACATGCTGGGCTGACCAAAGGAGACTTTGCTGGTTGAAGCATCCTGTTGACCGCCGAAACGAACACACATTTTTCCTGTTTCTGATTTGTCTTCTGTAAGATCTACTTTTATGTTCTATCTGCATTTTGCTTAACTACTTGTATGATTGCTGTAAGAAAAGTGAAATTGCTCCTAGCATAGAACATCTACAAAACTTTACAAGAGCCCTACTCAAACCTTCCTCTATTTCTTAAGGGTGCCAGAGATGAAGGAACCATAGCACCAATACTGGATCTTTCATGGTTTAAATTATCCCGCAGTCTTGAAGTTATCTAAACTAAAGCTTCTCGTGCAACCGTTATATCCCCTACAATCCGCCAAAATCTTTCTTAACATTAAAATGGGAATTTTATTGACTAGATGCCAAAATCTCTATAAGGGTAAAACACATCCTAACATGACTTTTTCTAGCCTTTCAATTTTGATGAGATATCTCTTAATTTGCAAAAACAATTTATTAGAAAGTGAGTATTGTATATACCTGAATCAACTCATCAGTTTCCAAAGCACACCGAGGAAGGTCTTCTCTTGGTAATATTATAATATTTGCACCTGTTGTCCACCTCATTTCAGAAATCATTGTACCACCCCTGCCAATTAGACAACCAACTTGACTAGTTGGGACGAGAATCCTTGTGATGATAACGCCATCCTTGTCTGGCCCCAGGTCCACAATTTTATTTTGAATGTGCTGTAAAGCTTCCTGGGAGGGAGACATATTGTCATTGGAAACCTACAATATATGTAAATCAATCAAATTTTATGATAGGCGTCAATAACAAGACTGAAATTTTGCTTTTGTAGTAAATTTCTTAATTAATTATAGCTACAAGTTATAACACACCAGAAAAGACTCAATGTTCCATCAAGAAACATTGATTATTCTTCATAAAAAATTCTAACAATAGTGCAAATTTTGATGAAAAATCTTGGCTCAATTGTAATCGAAGTAACATTTTAATTAACTTTACTATCACACAAAACCCAAAAAATATGTATCTTGCAAGCCAAGACAACAAATACAAGCCTGTTAGAATATGTCAACCCTTGTGCCATGGGAACGCATCTTCAAAGGAAGGATACTGAAAAATAGTTTAGCATAACAATAATTATGTACATCATAATAGAAATTATTATTCTGGCATAAAGATAAGAGCATTAGGTTTATAGACAAATTCAGAAAACAATTTACACAATTGGTAGTCAGTGTTATCATAGAAAACATACTTGATTTGAAGATATTATAATAATGTGATCATCACACCCTGGAACAGAATTGGTAACTCTAATGTTCAAACCAATTTCTTCACGCATGCATTTGATAATATTACCACCCTTCCCAATTACACTGTCAATTTTATTATTTGGACATAAAACATGAAAACCTAGCTCTTCCACAGATGAAGAGGGCCACCGATCAGTCACATGAGACCCTCCACTTTCAGAAAACATATGTCCAGAACTTGGAGGCCCTTTTGTAGGAGAAAAGATATGTCCAGAACTTGCAGGCCATGTTGCAGGACCTGAACCCCTGCTAAATTCAATAGATGATCTCATTCCTGGAATAGGCTCATCCAAATTTGCACGAAGAGGTATTGTATTTTGATATGGAAAGTAAACATCTGCAGGTGTAGAATGATTATTTGGAGAGTAAATAGAAGAATGTGAAGGTGGTTGAGCACGTTCCTTGGGGAGGATTGTCTCTCAGTCGTGTTGAGATAATATGTACTGATTTTTTCACAACATTCAAGTACCCTGTAATCTACATAAAAAATTTAAAGGTTAACGAAGGATGCTCTTAGAAAATACATACTGTAATGACATGAAGAAAATATAGTTTTTAAGGGTATCAATGCTTATCTGAAACAAGATGTGAACTTGCAGAATAACTTAGTCATATGATGCAAAAAATAAAAAGTACATTGGATGTTACTTTCAAGGTAAAAAATAGAAAAAGAAGAGTTTCTTGAAGTATTCAAACTATTTCACATAATTAAGTCTTAGTAGGCCATTGTTCACTCACAAATGCTGAGAGGGGGGATCCATATCACTAATATTAACAAAGCCAATATTGAAAGAAGGGATTAGAACACATCCCCAGTTGAAATTATAACCCTGCCTGATGACAAGAGCATGATAGGCCATCTAGAGATTATAATGACAGAATAAAAGGAAATAACCTAACATACAGAACAAGGAATTATTACCACACAGGACAGTAACAAATGTGCATCTATCATGTGTGTTGATGTCATGCTAGCTTATAGCTTGGCAGATTTTTTTGTGTAGGTAAAGCCGTATATACCACCTCTGTCTCACAATAGTTATGCATGTGGGATCATCCACAAGGCACATCTCGAAATTTTAACATAGTATAATTGTGGAATGAAGTGCCAATAAGGGTGTTGCAATAGTAGGAAGAATTGCAATTAATAATTATGGGCATCCCATAGATAAAAAGCACTAGCCAAAGGGGGTCCAAAAGGCAAGACATACTGTCCACAATATTAGTACAAGAGTGAAAAAGGGTGCAATCACTTCAACCTGGAAACTTGCAGCCCCAAGGTAGCTTATGAACTAAGACTTATTTTAACAAATGTGATGAGTTTTAAATCCTCTGTCACCCAATTCATATGTGTGAGGAGTTATTCTCAACACACAATTAGAAGAACAATATTAATGTGCAACAAAATTCCAATCATGGGGCATACAAACAGGTGGTAAGGAACCCACATAACCTGCTCCAATTCTTGTCGAAATCTCCTGCACAAAAAGTTATGTTTTGTATAATAGAGTTAAATGGCTGCACTAGAACTAGGAAGGTAGAGCTTGTCAGCAATTGGTTATTAAGTTTTTTAGTTTTGGACATTTGGTCAAGGTCATTCCTGATGTATTAAAATGTTGTTCGATTTGATTGAATTTATAAGCAATTTTCATTTTTGCTTGTGTTAGAGTTTGCATGTTGTTTCTTAGTTAAGTGAAAGAGGGTGCATGCAGTTGCAAGTTTTAATCTCAACTTTGAGTTATGTCAAGCATATTTTTAATTTGTAGCTCAAGTTTTAAGTTCAATTAGGTGCATGCAAGCTAATATGTAGGTCACATGCTTGCATTCATGTGATCATCTTTAGTTGAGGATTGTTGTGTTAGTTGCGTGTATTAGTTTCAAATTTCAGTTATATTAAGTAGTTTTTTAATTTTTAGCTAAAGTCTAAGTTCACTTAGGTGCATGTAGTCTAATAGGCAGGGTGTATGCTTGCATGGCTAGATCATCTTCAGTTGAGGTGTTGTTTTCCATGTGTCATAGTACTTGATATTCTTCTCAGTCTATAAATGAGAAGGTACAGATATAGGTTTACTCATTCATTTTTTTATCAGCAAACAGTGAATCAGTTAGTTGTTGTTTCCCTGTAGCATATTCCATTTAAGAATTAATGATTGAGCAATAACAGGTTTTGACAGTCCATGTACTAAGCTTTTGTTTTTATTATTTACTTTTAACAGGGATATAGCAAGTATGCTTTAATTCTGTTTTTTTTCTTCTGCATAATAACAATGATGTGATTTAGGAAATACCTGTGTGTTTTCGCTATAAGTTATCTGCATTATCTGTTTGTTGACTTTAGCATTATTCAAACAATTGTTCTGTGTGGCTTTCAGGATTCATCTATCTATTAGTTTAGGAATTCTTTTAATGCAAAGCCTAGTTACCACGTTTTATAAAATATAACATTGAATCAGAGCCTAGATTTTGAAGTCTTTTAGATTCTGTGTATGGAGAGGCAAGTGTTTGGAGTAGAGAGATATTGGAAGGTTTCAATGGGTAATATGTCTAACCTTTTGTGATTGAAGTAGAATTGTGCCACTGATTGTCACATGGACTTGACAATAGTTGTGGGGCATAGAAACCTTAGTTGTCCCAACTATTGTAGATTGTAGCTTGTTTGAAGGATTTGCAACAATGACCACTGCTAATATGTGAGAGAGTCACTTGTTAGCGAGAGCCTTCGACTTTGTGCTATCACGAATTTGAGACTGCATAATCTCATGGAAATTACAGGATTATGATATCTTGTGGAGAAGGTGGCTGCACTACCCAGTGCCAACAAATCCCAAAGATCTGGCAGAACACAACAAGAGGGCAGTGAATATGAAACGAATCCTATTGGATTTGGTGGGATAATTTGATCCATCATATCGTTGGGAAAAACACTGCCAGGGAGATGTATGGTGCCTTGAGAGCCTCGTACCAGAGTGTGATGTATGGCACCTTGAGAACCTTGTACCATAGTGTGAACGTATCTAGGAAGATGCTCTTGAAGAATAAGCTCACCTCTATGAGTAAAAGAGATACAGTAGCAAGCTATCTCATGAACATAGCAAAGCTGAGAGATCAAATTGCTTCCACTGGGGACACAGTTGAGGATGTGAGTTAGTATAGATTGATTTCAATGTTTTTAGTCACCATGGCACAACTTTGTCCACTTTATCTGTGGTCATGAGAACCTATTTATATTCAAGAAGTTCTGGGATGATTTCATTGGAGAGGAGATGAGACTAGAGAAAGTCTCAAACAGTGATGATGATGATGTAGACTCAAATTTTGTTGAGAAATGTAGCTTGAGTAGGAACTTCTTGCAAAGGTCTAGTATGAATGTGTATGAAGTGGTTCAAGGCATTTCTTTGGTGACCACATTGGATCACTTGAAAAATAAAAATAAAAAGTGGAAGTCTAATTTTTATAATTCAGTTACTTTTACAAATTTAAATGAAGAGTTCTAGAAGTTATAGCACATTATTGACTTAAATTAGGATTTAATCTTAGTCAAATACATTTCATGATTGAGGTAGATATAAGGTAGGATTGAGGAGGTTAGGGTATTAATTACCCTATCTCAAAGCATAAAGAGGAAACGATACGAGAGATCTTATACATGATAGGAGAGCAAGAAAACTGAAGGAAGAGTGCATTCTAAAGAAAATAAGAGAAGATTTGCTAGAGAGACTGGAAAGTGGAGTAGGATGCACAATCTGCACCGTTGTTGTAGTTGTTTTTTTCATGCACAGGCCATACATCCTTAGGTCTGGCCATAGTGTGTATTTTTGGACTGTGCTTGAGTGATTGAGAGGGAAAAAGAGTGATTTGTTGTCCAGGAAAGGCAGAAATATAACAGGCTTTACTGTTGTATTTGTACCCTGGTTTTCATAAGTCATACACTACTGTTTGAGGTGATTTTATTGACCAAATAGATACTGCTTCATAGTAGTTTGCAAAGGTCACCTTTGATCAAAGGAATGACAGATTGATTTGAAGGAGAAATCCCTATGTATGTGTTTTATTTCTTATGATGTTCATTTTTCAACTATGTGTGATTGATGCAATGACCAGAAATTTACTTTTCTGCTGTTTAATAAATTTTGTTTGTGTTGGCTTGAGGGGTCCCGACCCAGGTTCAGAGTTAAGCTTAACCAACAAAATCCTCTTACTACTGGCCCTTTCGGCAGTGACCTACTTGCGCAGGTCAAAGTCTCACCCGAAGCAGTATAGGGGGGTGCTAGAACCAGGTTTCCACACCCTAAAAGAGATTTAAATGATGTGGGTGTCTTTAGATCTATAACAACATCGACCTGACCTTCTCATCAGAAACCCTAACTAGGCAGATCTAGGTCAAATTACATAGGTTATCCAGCGCGCGTACATAAAGGCTTCGCAATCCCTTTACCCCGCCCCAAAGCCCCTTGACCTATGCATTGCTTAGCGCACACGACTCAAAACTACAAAAATACTATATTTTTATCAAAATTGCGGTCCTAAGAGACCCCACTCCAACAGGCCCCCAATACAATCTTGTGACTTGTCCCGAGTCACAGAGGTACTGGGGTCTTCATCTTTGTTTGCAGCTCCTCGATGGCAACAATGAAGGGCGTTAAGACGCCTGCGCTCTGATCAACTGCACTCTGCGCTGTGTCCACCAGTTTCTGTGAAGTTAGCCCTTCTGCGGTGAGATTTATGCTCTGATAGGTCTAGTTCAAATCCTTCACGGCAGCATCCAGATCCTGTGACAGCTTCATCGCTTCATCGACCCACGACTTCATGTGGTCTGTCACAATATGCTTCTTTTGTCGCAGATCATCCACTTCATCGTGCAAGATGTGGCTTGTGTGCAATCAGGCAATGCGTTGAGCAGGTACACAGGTTGGCAGGGCCTCCTAAAGGTCATCAAACGCCTACTCCTAGGTGCGCAATTCCTGTGAAGTCTTCCTGACTAGTGGATACGTCAGCATGGATGTCCACAGAGCCATGGTTATTTCTACCAGTGTGGTTCCCTTCTCGGCTGTGGCAACAATGCTCGCTGAAGCTTCCCTAACTAGGGCTGCCCTCGGAGCATGCACTTCTGGCGGAGTTTCCGGCTGCATCTTGGCCTACAATTCTGCGATCTACCGTCCAAAATCTGCCTTCACTGCCTGCTCTTCTGATCTGGAGGACTTCAGCATAGCTACTAGTCCTTAAATTTTAGCTCGTGGCACGACTGACACAGGAATGGATACTTTTGGCAGGTCGCCGCACAGTTGATCGGTTAAGTGTTCTAATTCTGCTCGTTTTGCTACTATGGCCTATTGCGCTGTCTGATCTTGGAGAGATTCTTCAGTCTTCGCCGTGATCCTTTGTTCAACTTCACTCAGCTGTTGGTGCATGCGGGCCTCCCTGCATTGCAGCTTGTCTGTGATAATGGTTTGAATGGCGTGCAACTTACCACCGAGCAGCATTGACAGTTCTATCCCCACTTCTAGGCAGGTTTGCACCTGTGCGCGCAATTCAGATTGTTCTAAAGTGACTGCTGCACTCGGGAAGGGGCAGATCCTGATTTCCGTCGTGCTGATCATCATAGTTGTAGGCTTGCTCGCTTGAATCGGCCTCGCTTGATTCACGCTCGCCTGGATGTTGTCTATCTTCAACTGCAACACCTACAACCTTGACTGTAATGCTTCTACAAAAGCCTTGTATTGTTCTTCTATCCTTGTCCACCTATCTTTGGAGGCAGATGTGACCGCATTTGCTATCTTGTCCAGGTCCTCCCTGGTCAATGTAACGTCCTCTGTTCGTCCGACCTTCGAACCTTTCCTCTTCTTGCGCGCGTCCTTGGAGGTCTCAGCACCACGTTTAGTGCCTCTCGGAGACTCAGCTCTAATACCATCCAAACCATATAGGCCTCCAAGATCCAATTCTGCTTCTCCTTTAGGTTCTTGCTCTATTTCCTTCTTTGCTTCCTTCTCGGTATCTTTTTCAGCCTCTTTTTCTGCTTCTTTTTCTACTTCCTTGCCCTTTGTTGCTTCCTTGCTGGACGTGGAGGCTATGATGGGCGTAGCAGAGTCTAGGCTGGTCTTCCATGCTTCAGGCCAGGTCTCAAGGACTTGGTCGATTTTCGCCTTCGTGACCATGTATGGTAGGTTGTACCAAACTGGGTCCTTGCGCGACTGGATCTGCACATTATGCATGGTCACCTGAAAATCTGCGATATCTCTGTACTTAGAATACACAGCCCGGGAAAATCAGGGCTGTGAGTGAATAGTTATTGCCAGCACACCTTCAAATAAAACCCATAAAATTTTGTACTCCTTCACTCTCTATGGGTTTGGCGAATCCCACAGATTGGCATAGTGCGCCCCTTTACACAGAAAAGCTTCAAATTCTGGGAGGACTGTGCCCTCTGGCGTCTCCCAAAAACTTAGAGTGATCAACAAAAGCAACCAGGAGTAGTTGAACTTCTTCCCTTCTTCTTGCGCCTCACGCATATTTTCCAGGAACTCCTGGTAGAGATATTAAAACCAGTTGTAACTTACTCCTTTCTCGTATTATCCTGCTTGTGAGATAACGCGCACAGGGACCACCTTAGGTCAACATTTGCGCACTAGATTGCATCCCAAGACCAGGGTTCCAAGGCGTACTACTGGGTCGACAATCTGTTGTACTAGGAACCCCCTGGAGTCACGCCCAACCTTATAATCTTTCTTGACTTTGGTGATGACCTTCTGCTTATTACTTTTGCCAAAAGTGGACATGGATTGGGGCCCCTTCTTGGGCAGGGCAGTGATCCAGTGGATCAGCGCGACATCTATTAGGATTCTATTCATGATCCATAAACATCCATTGTGGATCAGTGCCAGTAGTTGGCGTACACAGATACCAGTGATTGGATACCAGCCAAAGTAGGGAATCCTCAGCAGATTGAGAATCCCCGCGTTGCTCAACCTGCACACCCACGAGATAGGTTCTACCTTCACCACCCCATCATATAAGACGCACTCTAGGTAATATTCAGCTACGAGCTAAGGGAATGTCTCCTCGTTCTCCAAGTCATAATCATCAAACTTGCCCAGGGGGAGCTTCCCGAACATGTCCCCCTCGAATGTAACTTCTTCTGCAATAAGTGGCATCTGCAGGTATGGACGCACTGTATCCTAATCTTTTGGCACCCTCACAGAGGGTCTGTGCGGCTTGAAATACTTCGGGAGCCATGAGATGGGCTCGATGAAGAGCACAACCTCCTCAGTCACGCTCATAGGTCTCTTGGTTGGGTCGCTTGTAGGGGACCTATCCTTCGTCGCTTCGCGCAGGGATGTGAATTGCCTAGGTGACATCTGCGACTTGGAAGATGACCCCTTGGTCATCTTACCCTTTCCTTTAGCGGGTGTGGACACCAATTCTTAGACCTTTGGTACAACTTCATGAACATCATTCGATCTCGGCTCTGTAGACGCTGTGAGTGGCACAAAGTGCTCTTCATATGGCGCGCTCTCTGGGTTAGTTGCCGTCATTCTTGGTCTAAAGATGAATTCTAGGTTGCTTATGTCGGATGCGGGGGTCTCACGGCCAGGCATACAGGTCTCAAAGATGAATGCTCGGTGCAATTCACAGATAAATTCAGGGCGCAATATACTCGGAAAGGAATGGAACAGAATATTATTTGCGCCCTTCCTTTTATAGGCGATCCAAGGTAAAAACGGTCGGATATTAATTAAATGCATCTTACCCCCATAAAAACGGTCAAAAATCCTGTAATATCTCCTCCTTAAATGCATAAAACCCACTCCATTCAACGATAAAATCATTTTTTCACCCAGTTTTATTGTTCTAACGACTAGTTTCTCTTGCTGCGCACTACCTTTACAAACTTGCCGCACCTATCTACGCATTCCCTCTGCGCAACGCGTAGACAAGTGGATTCCCATTCTCCAGCCATATAGTCATTTGGTAGGCACAGGGTTATCCATATGGCTTCAGTTGACTTCCGTTGAATACCCATGAAGACTCTCACCGTGCAATGTGGCCAAGCACACCGCACCTCCATCAGTGATTTATTTCACAATGTATGGCCCCAACGAGTGCTTCCTGAACTTTCCTGGGTGGCACGCAAACTGACTGTCATATAAAAAAACCAAATCATCTTCTTTGAATGCCTTCTGTCAAATGTGTCTGTCATGCCAAGCCTTTTCGCGCGCCTTCTGCACTTGCTGATGAAAGTTTGCAATGAACCGATCCTCTTCTAAGGCAAACAATTGCGCAAGATGTTCCTCCATGATGTCAGGCTCAGCCATATTAGTGAATGTTGCGATGCGTAGGCTTGGGACATTATATTCCATTGGCATGATTGCTTCTTGCCCATAAACCATTCTGAAAGGTGTTTTTCTAGTCAAATTCTTGCATGTGGTCCTATAAGCCCATAACACAGAGGGGATGTGCACGTCCCAATCATTTGGATTTGCATTATAGATCTTTGTGAGCGCATTCTCCAATTTTTTTTGAAATCTTCTACTCCACCATTCGCCTAAGGGTGATAAGGAGTACTTTTCTAGTGATGTATCTGAAATTCCTCTGTTAGAGCTTCAATGGTTTCATTTTACAAAGTGCATACCCCTATCACTGATGACTATCTTCGGGCACCCCAACCTAGTCAGAATATGTTAAAAAATGAAATGTGCAGCAGTATCTGCAGTACAATCCTTGATTGGCTTAGCTTCTGCCCATCTGGTTACATAATTCGTGGCAGTGATGATGTAGCGTGCGCCAGTCTTCTTCCCTGGAGGATTGATAGGTCCAACAAAATCTATAGCCCATATATCAAAAGTTTGCAAGGCCATCTATGGCTGCAAGGGAAATTTGTCTTTGCGCGATGGCTTCCCTGTTCTTTGTCATGCATCAGAAGCTCGATAGTATGTATGTGCATCACTGTGTAGTGTGGGCCACCATAACCTAGCATGCAACACCTTCTGCGCAGTGGCCTTCCCTGCATAGTGGCTTCCTACCACTCCTCTATGAACCTCAGCCAATATGTCATATCTTTCATGTTCCAAAGCATACCTTCTTAATACTTCATCTGCTCCCAGCTTGTACAATTGACCAACAATTAGGGTAAAATCAGTTGTGCGCGAAACCAAATCCTTCTTTTGCTGCACCGAATATTCAATGGGTGCACTTCTGGTGGTCAGAAAATGAATAATATCAGCAAAGTGTTCATCAACCACCTTAATAGCAAAGAGTTGTGCATCAGGTAGTCCCTCCTCCAAACTAGTTGGTTCCTCCCCATTTTCGATGCGTGACAGGTGATCAGGTCCAACATTCAATCTTCCAGGCTTCACAATGATTTCAAAGTCATTTCTTGAAATAGAAACAACCATCTACAAATATTCCCCCCAACATAGGCTTATTGACCGGGTATTTCAAAGCAGAATGGGCAGTGAACATCTTGAAGTGCCCTCCTAACAGATAGTGCCTAAATTTTTGCAGAGCATAGACCATAGCCAATCCTTCCACTTTTATGGTTGAGTAGTTGCACTCTGCACTGGAGAGCTTCCTATTGGAAAAAACAATGGGGTGATCAATGTCTCCTTCTCCTGGATGTGCTAAAACAACTCCAAGTGTTATACCAAATGCAAAAACATGCATATGGAAGACCTTGGACTAGTCTGGGAAGATTAGAATAGGTGCAGTAACCATATTTTCCTTCAGCAACTCAAAGCTCTTTTGGCATTCCTCATCCTAGAAAAATGACACATCCTTTTTCAACAATTTATCCATAGGCGCAGTGATCAAAGAATACCCCTGAATGAATTTTCTGTAATATTCGGTGTGTCCTAGAATGGAGTGCAGTTGTTTTTCATTAGTGGGAACTTCTAGGTTGATGATAACTGCAATCTTGGCCGGATCCACCATCAACCCTTGCTGACACGCAATATGGCCCAACAAGATTCCAAAAGGAACGCAAAATATGCATTTCTTCAAGTTAAGAGAAATCTGATGCTTCCTACAAGTGGCAAGCATCATGCGCAAGTTGGAAACATGCTTCTTTACTAGCCCAAACACAGTTCAGTCATGAAAATACACCTCCAAGAACTTGTGCATGAATTCTTTGAATACAACTACAACTACACGCAAGAAGATAACAGGTGCATTCTTCAATCCGAAAGGCATGACTGTGTATTGGAAAGACCCCCATTCCATTGCAAATGTGGTCTTGCTTTGGTCTTCTAGCGCAATTCTGATTTGATGATACCCTGAAAATCCATCAGTAAAAGAATAAGCCTGTTGTCCTCCCATATTATCCAAGATCTCATTTGAAAATGGAGTAGGGAAGGAGTCATGCACACATGCATCGTTTAGCTTCCGGAGATCTACACTAATCCTTATCTCTCCCATGGTCTTATTTTCTTGAACAACCATGGGGCTCACCCAATCAGACTGCTCCACAGGCTCGATGATTCCTGCAACAACCATATTCTCTAATTCCTCTTTCACTTTCTGCTTACACCTAGGATTTAATTGATATCGCTGCTTCTTGACAGGGCATGCATCTGGTTTCAGAGTGATATTCATATCACCTAAATCTCCTATAATTCATTTAAGCTCAAAGAACTTCATAGGAAACAGGTCTTGATATTCTGTCAGTAGTTCCGCAACCTTCCCCACTATGTCATCATCCCAATAATCCCCTATTTTGGCCAACTCGGGTTGTTCCTCTGCCCCAATGTTAACTTCCTTTAACTTCAAAGGCTTAGTTACATCTACCATTCCCAGGGAGGGTCCTTGCTACTGTGTACTCCCCCTCCACTCAGGTCTGTTGATATTTCTTGGATCTTCCTCATTATCTTCGACTAACAGGTTCCTGCAATTGACAATATCTTGCATCTGCGCTTCCCATGCTGGCGCAACACATTCTATCCGAGGTCGGGAGTCATCAAAGACAAGTGCTTCTATATCTTACAGGGCTTCATCCAATTCCTCTGATCCCCCGACCCAGCCAAAGGTTGATAGAAAACTGTCAGTCATCGTAATCCAATGGCGAGTCCTTCGATGCAGCTCCGTTTCCAAATACCATGTAGTAGGTATTGGTCCCAACGAATGGACAAACGTGTGAACCCATTCGTTCCAGGTTTTCTCGTTACAACCTCCGTCTACATGGCTAGGTGTTTGCGCGGGTCACCCTGACCATAGAAAAGCTTAGTTGGTGGGGTAGCGGGCGGTTCAAAGTTAAATTTCATCATTTTACTGCTTTCCTCCCAGTCCTTAAAGCTTCCTTTGTGCGTATCCCACCAACACGCTAGGGTTGCGTGCATGGCCAGATCAAGTGCCCAGAACCTTCGTTCTTCTTGGACAGCCTTTTCCAATTTTTCCAAAAATAATACTACACTATCAGAACTATCAAAATAGGGTAATTCTCTTACCTTTGAGGAGATGCATCGGAAATTTTTAGTGATCCTAAGGCAATGCAGCATAAAAACATCATGCAACCGATTCTGCCAGTTTGCCATTTCCCCATCTGAATCTGAGAAACACGGGCTATCTTTTTCCCAATTTAGCATTCCATCAGCCGTAGGGTTGATCCAATCCTCATCCTGCACATTTATCTTGTAGATATGGTCGACATCATCTCCTTCACGCACTGCTTCTGTATATCTTTCTCCTTCTGCCGGATCCAGAGGTATTATTACCCGTGTACCATAATTTTCAAAGATCATGCTTCTGCGCTTCAAGTTGATGATACCTCCCATATCGATGGCCCAATCTAGCCCACAATTTGTATTACTTCAAAATTTGCATGTACCTTTACTCCAACGATGTCTACCAGAACCTGTGGGAGCCTTCCAAGTGGAATGATATTCTGTTGATTGGCTATGTGCAGCTGAATGGTGGACCACTCTAGCTTTGGTTCGCCCATATTTTTCTAGGTCTGCTTAGGTAGAACATTTTTATCAGACCCTAAGTCCAAGATGACCTGATCCATCTCATACTCTCCAATTTCCACGGTCATGCGCATCTCTCGACCAGTTCTCTTCTTGTTCTTATAAATCTTTTTTATAGCCTTAGTCTCAGTTCGAGGCAATGAAGATTGTCTACTGCTATCAGGGCCTGAAGATTGTCTACTGCTTTTTGATTGTGTAATAACTTAATGCAGGCTTGTAGGAAAGGTTTAACTTCATCGTCAATCTTTTCTTCCATGATTGACTTGGATGTGGATGCACCTGTGGCAGCAAAATCCTTCCTGGCTTCGATAAAAGTCTCATTTTCCTTCTACACGTTGAGTCCTTCTTTTTTTCAGAGGCCTTCTGGATCAATGGCTCTGCCTCATCCTTCCTTCCTCATCTCCTCCGGTGGCAGCACCAGTGCATGTAATTATGTTTACACTTGGATCATCATCGTGCGGCTCAACTTTAACCATTTGTATGTTCTGCGTAGGTGTCTCATGTTTCTTTTCCTGCACTCTAGCAATTAAAATAGGACAGTCTTCAATCACATGATAAAATTGTCTACAATACCTGCAAAACTGTCGCACAGGGTTCGGGCAGTCACACGCATAGTGTCCAACGTCTCCATAGTTATAAAAAAATAATTGTCCTCTTCCACGACCTGTGCCTCCACCTCTCCCTCCTCTCCTTCCTCTTGTTGGATATCCTCCACGCCCAGAGGGAGATGATGGTGAAGATGGGTCGGCCTGCACCCTATAGAGGTTGGCACTGTCCATCATTAACTCGAATGTGCGGCAGTGGTGATCATCATGACCAAGTGAAGAGAAAAACCTACACCATTGTTGCTTCAGTTCTGGCACATAACTTACTAATCGAGGGAAATGGTTTGTGTCATGCCTTCTAGCTACCTTACAGTGAGTGCACCATAGTTGGGGAGACCCACTTGGTCCTGTAGTATCCCAGGGGTGTAATGGATTTGGACCTCTCGCCTGCATATAATCTTGAAACAAGGTACACTGATCTTTTGTGTGGTCGGAACCCTTACAACGTATACACCAAACGTTTGCTCCAACTTCCTTTCCTCCATCTCTACGTGGGTTATGGATCTCCAAGTGCATTGCCTGCAATTGATTTTGGATTTGCAGTGTTCCAAAATGGTCATCAGCTCTGGGCGTGGCTTCCAATTTCATAGCAACTTTAAGAGCTTCGACCTGAGATTCAATCTTCTGTTGGTTCATAGGCCTGCACAGATGTGGTAAGAGCATTTCAATAAACCATTCCTTATGCTGTTTATCATCATAGATGAATCCCCCCTCGCTGATAGTGTGCTTCAGCCATTGATCGGCTTCCCAAGCAGATTCATTTGGCTCTTGTTTGATATCCTTCAATTATGTCACACATTGTGAGCAGGACTTTGGCTTTCTGAACTGCTTCTTCAAACAATCCTTGATGTTATCAACAATAGTATTAGCATGTTGAGCCAGATATCCCATAAATAAGTCCAGTGCACGACCTTCAAACTCCATAGGTAGCTACTCTCTCTTGACAAAATCAGTGTTAACAATTTACACAATCCATATTGCATTGGCAACAAACCAAAACCTATCCATGTCCTCATCTCCCACACCCTTGAAGGTGGGTAGCTTCATATGCGTATCCATAGCTCCTTCTCGTGGCAGTGGTGGTGGGGTAGGATATGTCTTACCCCTACGTGAGTTCGATTGTGGAGTAGCAGGAGGGCTACCTCCAGTGCGCGTAGCCTCACTGCTTGTTATATCATCGTCAGGTGATTTTCTCAGAGGGATGTATACATATCTGTTTCCTCTTTGATTGACTCGATAATACTTTCCATTGCGCGTAGTGCTTTCTAGCTTATCTGGGGTCATCCACTCAGTGTGATTGCACAAAACACCCTTTTCACACAATAGCATATTAATCAACAAAGGCAGAGAACATATGAATTTACCTCTCAGTCCTTTGAAGAACCTCCTTTCAGCTTCAGAAAAGACACAAACTGATCTACTGCAAACTCTATTACAAACCCACCCAAAATGATATCAACCCAATGATCTACAGTACGGGTGATGGAATTATCAGTCTGCTCTAACTGTTGGATCAACTCAGGTGTCGACTGAGTGACATTATCGTCCTTCCAGCAGGTTTGGAACTCATCTAATCTTGATAACCACTGCTGTAATTCTTGCGCAAAGTCACAAAGAAGATCTCGTGAACCTTTGTGAAAATATACTTATGTTTCCAATCTTCAATAGACAACTTCTTACTTTTGTTTTCCTTAAGGAAAAATTCTTGTATTTTCTTCTCAAACCAGTCTTCTAACTCGGGCTTTTATGGCTGCCACATCACCCAATCTCTCTCAAAATGATCCCGGTCCCGACAATGGAACCATTTTTTGGCTTGAGGGGTCTTGACCCAGGTTCAGAGTTAATCTTAACCAACAAAACCCTCTTACTACTGGCCCTTTTGGCAATGACCTACTTGCACAGGTCAAAGTCTCAATCGAAGCAGTATGGGGGGGTGTTGGAACCATGTTTCCACACCTTGAGAGATATTTAAATGATGTGGGTGTCTTCAGATCTATAAGAACAACGACCTAACCTTCGCAATAGAAACCCTAGCCAAAAACCCTAACCAGGCAGATCTAGGTCAAATTACACAGGTTATCCAGTGCGTGCACAGATAAAGGCTTCACAATCCCTTTAATGGTCTTTACTAAGGTGACATTCAATTCTTATAGTAAAATCTCTATGCATTTAATATTCATATAAGACAGAAAGTAGGTATGCAACCGATCCAAACACAGATAATATACTTGATGCAGTACACGGAAATAATACACAGAAACAGATCATAAAGCGAAACACTGATGCATTTGATACTCAGAAATATCCTAAACCACTTCTTTATTCATTCACCATTTGTAATCCCCTTTAAAATATTTCAGTTTCACCCACGCACACAGCCAGTGGGGTCCGCACACCTATGCATTTCTTAGCGTGCACGACTAAAAACTACAAAAATACTATATTTTTATCAAAATTGCGGTCCTAAGGGACCCTGCTCCAACAGTTTGAGTTATTTATCATGAGAATATTAAGATATCAGTCACTTAGGCTTGAAAAATTTACATGATATTCGAGTAATTTCATTGATTGGGATTCACAAGGATATATAGTGATATATCAATTGCCAAAAAGGACCACCGGTTAGAGGGTTTCGGTATTTCTCTTAAAAAACTAATTAAATCTGGGAGTTTTTACATTAGATCTTTGAGATGGCCTCAAATAGCTTCATATTCAAGGATTAACTGGATGGAAACTCAAAATTATTGTCATGGAAAGTGAGTGTTACACTATTATTGGAAGGGAATGATTGTTGAGATATTGTCAAGGATGTTGTTCCTTTGCCTATAAATCTGCAACAATTATGAGCTCTCAAGCAAAAAGAAGTGAGGACTAAGCATATGATCATGGATGCCATAAAGAACCATTTGAACCCTCTTATATATGAGAAGAAGACAACAAACAAATGTTCAATGCCCTAGTAAGTCTCTACTAGAGTGAGAACATAATTAGGAAGATGATATTGTGGAACAAACTCATGCCCATGGAGATGACCAGATCAAACTTTGTCACTAGTTACCTTATGAAGGTCATGATCAACTTGTAGCTATTAGGGAGAAGGTTATAGATGCAAATCTGGTGAGCATGGAATTGAATGAATTCCTTTTTTCATGGAACCATTTGTTAAAGGTATTTGTGCTCATGAGAACTTTCCTAAACATGAAACATTGTAGGATGGTTATACCTAGGAGAGACGAATGGAATCAAAGGCCAATAATAAGGTTGGTGACAAAAACCTAGACTTATTTTGTCAAAAACATAAGGGTAGAGGTAAAAGAAATAGCAAGGGAAAGAGTGAGGAGTCAACCTCATAGTTAGGAAAGGATGATTCGAGTCAAATCAAGTCTTTTGTTGGTAATTATGTATCCCAGTGTCTAGATAAGAAGTTTAAAGGGAAGCAAAGCAGAAGCAAGTGCAACCTCTGTAGAAAATTAGATGAACAAGTTTGTTGCCACGTTTTAGAAGGATTTCTTGATAATATCTTGCCTTTCTACCAACATGGTTCCCAGAAATGTGTGGTATGTGGACAGAGAGATCTCATCATATGACATCAAATTGACAATTATTCTCTTGCCTAAAGAAGGACTAAGGAGTAACATGTAGAGCTTGGTAATTGTTACCCACCAAAGAGTGGGTAACTGGCATAGGAGAATTTTTTCTCCTTCTTGGACAACTAGTCATCTAGCAGCCCTATTTATTAGTGCATTACATGATGCCATAGACCCTCCACATATTGCTCCGGTCAAATATATTTTTCACATATTGCAATGATAATATTTGGCCAAATCAATTTTTTCTTTCTACAGTATAGAAAAGACATCATCAAGGACTAATGCCTTTAACACATTCTTATGAGGCTCTTAAATTTTCTTTTGATTATGGCTTCCATAAACACACTTGCTGCATACTGTCAGAGATATCATCGCTGTTTGCTGTTTGCCACATTGCATATATATATATATATATATTTCCATATGGGGTAGCTGTACAATTACCCTATACTGTTCGAAAGTGTGGGGATGGTAATTAGTGATTCCAGGAGGGTTGCCTCTTCGTAGGATTCCATTATACATTTGGATTTAATATAGACAACTTGTTTGTGTTATTTTTTCTGTGAAGACACCGGTATAAACAACAAAAAAAACAGTGCTTGTAGAAATATCTGAATGAGAATATACATACCCTTCAAGATTTGTAATAGTTCTGAGAATGATAATTATGGAATGTTTATGATAAACATTGCATGCAAGCACAATTCTTGCAACTGTGTGTTTCTGATGTATCTTTCATTACATAGACTATCAATGGATTGTAATCCTATGAGACTAAGTTTCTTTGCATTTCTATTTATCAAAGAATGTGTTGTACCATTGCTGATGAGGGTTTTTCAAGTCTGGGAACCACATCAACATCTATATCAGGCTTTTTACATTATAGCTTTGTGGTAGAGGATTCTGCAAGTAGATGAAACATATTGTCGTAGCATATATGCAGAAGCATAACGTGCTGCAATGATTCATTACACTCTGTTTCTCTCAGAGGATATCCTACTAGCAGTGAGAATATATGATATCTTTGGAGTCCAAGCACCCTCTAACTATGTTATGCTTTCTGGAAACGTGGGAGACATTAATACCAGCTTCTGCACTCTATTCCTTTCTTGAAGAGATGGAAATGGCGATGCCTAAATGAAAAGCAATCATATATTCTTGGGATTCTTGCCAAGACTCTTATGCTAGTTCATGCATGGTTAGTTGCACCCATGGCTTCCATTATTGGAACATGGGATAGAGCTGTTGTTTCATTGAATTTTTAAAGTTGGAAAGGGTACTTGTTGTTGGGCATACAAGTGATGAATCTACATAGGTAGTTCTCTCTCCTTGGAATTTTTTCCTGATCCTATGAGTTGGAAGAAACTGATTATTAGCTCTATTATTCTCAAACTATGGCTATATGACAAGAATTTAAAATTCAATTAAGTAATAACTGATAGATTCCACTGGGTTATGAGTTGGGCACTAACTATTCCTAAATGCTATATGGTTACTATTTTAGAAACATGATTTTTATCTGCTCTATTATGCTCAAACTATGGCTATATTACAGGAATTAGACAATGCTTTATTTTACCCAAAGAGGCAACACTTTCTGTTACATTTGTTGTGTTCAAATAATCTTGATCTTGATGAAGTTACACAGTGATTTTTGATGTGGAAAGAATTTCTAAACCTTGAAATCCTTGCTAATGAGAGAATTAGAAATAAACTAAATGTGGGCTTATGTATCCTATATCATACTGCGGTGCAACCTTCACTTTGACAAAACAATTTTCTACTACCTAAGGGGGACTAATTCATTTGGATGTGAATGCTTTATTATTTGTAGTTTTAATATCCCCAAAACACTATATGTTTATATGAGCTAATCAGTTGGGTTCTATGAAAGTGTTGATAGTTATAATAGTTGAGATATGAGGTATGCAAGATTCCATCCATGAGTTAAATTGGAGATCACTATTAAATCTTTGGTGTTTATAGTTTTTCAACTCTTGTGACTTTGTCATTCTATTTTCCTGAGCAACCCCATCTAAACTTGATGCATTCTTTCCCTGTTTATTGTATGAGTGAGTAGATAATTGGGGTAAAACACTTTTGTCAACTTTAATGTTGATATTTGAGTGCCTTCTTTCTAAACGATGTATAAAGGGTATCTAGATAGTCCTTTATCTTGATAGAAATTTTCATTATTAATGACAGTTGCATACATGTTCAAACTAAAACTTGCTGACAAACATCTTAATGAATCATCTATAAGTAATGAATTAAAATATATGCATAGTGCTAGACATGGGCAACAAGTTTATCTCCAAAATTGAAGGATAAGAGACTATCAAGACTCGAGACATGTAGGCTATGTTCCTTAAATGCAGAGGATGCTACGTTTTGTATATTGCATTATTATTGTGAGTGGCGCCGTGTTTTTTTCTTCACTTCCAATAAGGACTGTGTTCTGGTGACTTTTTATGATTTAAGTGCAACATGCAACAACCATATTCTTATGACAAAATAAGTACCTCTGAATCCCAATTTCCCTAATTTGGTGACATGACATAGCTATAATGTCATACCCACCATTGTATACTGTTTTCATGTTCACTGTGTAATAACTGCTAAAAAGTCACATCTACCAGACATAGACTTTATGGGTTTGTGTATGAGATACACCATAAGAGAAATATTTCATGAGCCATGTTTATTTGAGAGAGCATATCATAGTAAGAAGGATCTGCTTGGATACTAGTGGATTTTTTTGAGGAATCAAAACAAAAACCATTTCAGATTAGGGCAACAATCTTGGTTTGCATAGCTTTGTCTGACACTGACATCTTCTGGCCAGTTGAAGAGATTGTAGAGATAGGAAATATTGAGCCTGGTATAGATTTTGCATAACTCCGTCCAACAGTTACAACTTCTAGTCAGTTGCACAGACTATAGTGATAGAACATGTTAATCCTGGTGTGATTTTTGTCATCTGCTTTGTGGTAGGTTGATTTTGCTCTACCCAACATAGATTGTGTGGGTTTGTGTGTGAGATAAAATAGAAGAAGACTATTTCATGAAGCACATTTTTTGAGAGAGCTTGTCATACTTGGAATCTGTTTGGATATCATTGATTTCTAAACAATGAAAGCCAAAACCCTCTCACATCATGGAGCATGCTTGTACTGCATAACATTGTCCGACATTGACAGCTTATTCTCAGTTGAAAAGATTGTAGAGATGGAAGATGGTGAGTTTGGTGTGACTTTTGTCATCTACTTTGTAGAAAATTGATTCTTCTCTTATTTTTCATGTATAATCCCCATATATCCATTGCATTTTACAATTTTTATGGTAAATATAAATATTTATATTATGGTACATAAGGAAGTACATTATTGACCGATGCTTTATAACAACATGTTATAAATTTGACCTTTGGATCCCACACTTGGTGTCCATTGAAGTTGTGACTTTTATGAGGGACCATGCCTCAGATTGACCAAAAAACATAAAAATGTATATATCGAAAATTTATAAACCCCATTCTCATAATTTCACTGTGGGAGTTGGGTTAGTTTAGTAACCACCTCTGGTTATCAGATTAAATAAGGGGGTGTTTTATGGTATCATCACAATAGTTTAGAAAATAACAACCATTGGGACTGTGATGATACCTCATGGGTGTTGGTTCAAGGGGTCCTGACCCAGGTTTAGAGGTTAAGGTTTGCCAACAAACCCCTATACTACTGGCCCTTTCGGCAGTGACCTGCTTGCGCAGGCTAAAGTCTCACTCGAAGTAGTATGGGTGGGTGTTGGAACTAGGTTTCCGCACCCTAAGAGAGGGTATGTAAGTCAAGCAGAGTTGCGTTCAACCTTATAGTGACCAGATCTTGTATCACAGAGCCTATATCTACAGATTCCCTTCGCATCCACGTGCGCAACAACAATGATATTCACAGTAATCCACAGATCATGAACTCATATAACGATAACGCAGCTATATGAAACAAAACATATTGCAACATAAACAAGTAACACAAGTATGTTCGCAGCTTAAATCAATAACACAACAGCATATATTAATTAACCAAACATCACAGATACATATCACAGTAATTCCAATAGATTCAGATATTCAACTATACTTCTGCATTCACTAATCCTTCAGATCTACTTACAATACCCCAAAAACCCAACTTGCGCACACAATAGCAGGGTCCGCACACAGCAGGACAGAGGCCCTTCGCGCACACAATAGTAGGAGTCCTTACCCAACAACCTTAACTAGATATATCAGTTCGCACTTAGCATCAATCTCTTTTCATTCTTAGTCTGTCTTACAATTCAAAAAGGTTCAACTACTTATACTATTTTAGCCTACGCATCCAATGGTTCGCAAACCGTGGTTTGCGGACTCTTGGTCTATCCTTGACCCATTTACAATGCATTAGGGGCTTTGACCCCTGCGCTAGACTAAATATAATAAAAAGTATACAAAATGGACCAGTTTCGCAGCTTGCAGGAGACCCTATTCCAACATTCCCCCAACACAATCTTGTGACTCGTCTCGAGTCACTGCGGTGGTGGGGTCTCCACCTGTGCGCGTAGTGCATTGATGGCGGTGATCAGCGGGGGCAACACTTCTTGACTCTGAGCAGTAGCGCTCTGCGCAATATCCACGAGCTTCTGGGATGTCGGTCCTTCTGTCGCCGCGGTTACACTTTCTAGTGTTTGGTTTAGTCACGTGACCGCGCCATCTGCATCCTGTGAGAGCTGGAGGGATGTGGCAGCCCATGGCTTCAATTGCTCCTCGATGACGTGCTTCTTATGCCCGAGTTTCTCAATCTCGTCCTGGAGAGTGCTGTTGGTCCTCAAATGTGCTAAACGCTGTGCAGGTACCAAGGTGGGTAATGTAGCCTCGACTTGCGCGAAAGCTTATTCCCTCTGTCGTAAGTCCTAATTGATCTTTCAGAGGACTGGATTGAATTGGACCGTGGTCCAGAGCTGCGTGGCTGATTCAAGCAACTGGGCGCCCTGAGCAATTTGCCTTGTGATAGTGTTCGTAGCTTTGGTCACCAGCGTAGCGCGCTGGGCTCGTACCTCCAGCGCCGTGGCAGGCTGCAATGTGGCCTGTAAGTCGGAGATTTTCTACTCTCGCTGTGCCTTGATGACTTGCATTTCAGTCCTAGACACTTTTACTGCTACAACCATACTTTCTACTTTGGCCCGAGGCGTAGCTGCAGTCGGGGTCCCGTCCAGAACCTCCGTGCAGAGCTGGTGGATCACTGTTTCAAGCTCCACTTGCTGCGATATAGCGAGGGACATTTCTGCGTTTTTCCGCGCGATGGTCCGCTTGGCCACACCAAGCTGTTGATGTACCTCTAGGTCTCGATGGTGGATTTCCGGGATCACGGCAGTGTGGAGACCCTATAATGCCTCGTGGGGCAGCTTAGTCAGATCCAATTGTATCCCTGTATCTACTTGGATTTGGGTTCCTACAAGGGCAACGCTAGGCAAAGAGCATATACAACTTTCTTTCGTAGCTAGCACTGTACTGTTGGTTGCCAAGGGAGCCCGTTTCTGAATTACGCTGGTCTACAGCGTATCCGCCTTTCACTGGAGGGCGCGGAGCTTAGTCTGAATGGTGTCAATCACAGCCTTCTGTTGTTCCTCTATGGCTACCCATCTATCTTTTGTAGCTAGCATAAGTGTGTCCGTGATTTGCTCGAGGTCACCGTCAATTAGCGTGATTGTCGCATCATATTCCTGGCGTTGGGCGCGCTGCTTTTTTCGGGTCCCTTTTTCAGGCTCGCCTAGCCGCTTTGTATCCTGGAGGGAGGTGGTATCTTTGTTATTCATCCCTTGCATGCTCAGTTCTAGCTATGGACTGGCCTCGACGTCCTTGTCAGCGATCTGTGGCAGCTATGAGTCCCTTTTCGCGGCTGCGTCCGAGCCCCTCTCGCTTGGCCCTGTGGTTTCCTCGGGGTCGATAGGGGGGGTCACTCCTGTTGCGCAGGTCCCTTCAGTGCTCTTTTCGCCAGGTATGAAGCCACTCCTCCATGCAGGGAGCTAGAGCGCAATTATCCTATCGATTTCTTCGCCCCCCGACCCAATCATGACTTCCTCAAATTCGGGCTCTGTAGGTACCGAAACTTCCGCGGAGCTAGTAGCTATCATTCTAGTGGGAAAAGGGACTTTCGATTCTGGGGGCCAATCGACAGCGGGAGTGGGTTGCTTCGCCATGAACAGGACGCTACAGGCCCAGAGAACCGTGCAGCATAGAGAAAATACATACGGGTTACAGAAGTGATACGAAACCTTTGCCTAAGCTATTCTTCCTACTTTCTAGTGCCTATGGTCGTCCAACGGTAGGGTAAATGTCACTTGGAACTTACCATCAAGTAAACGGTAAAAAATCTCAAGGAATCGCCCCATTAATTGCCAGCCGCCTGCTCCACTCAATGGTAACGTTTCCTTTTTACCAGATTCTACTGTTCCAACTGTCACTTTTCGCTCCTTATGTGCGCTCAGCATACCTGCAGTGCTTGGACTAAACACCCGTGCCTCCTGCGCATCCTCCCCCAACACAGACTTGTTCCTTAGGTACCTCAACACCAAAGACATGTTTTCTCGACAGGTGTCATCCCAACCGAACCGGACCCCCTGCGTAAGCAAGTCTCTCAGAGGCGCTATAATTAGCGCATATTCCCAAACAAACTTTCTGTAATACCCTGCATGGCCGAGGCTTGAACACAATTGTTTCCTTGTTGTGAGAGTCGCTGAATATATGATAACTCTGCCTTCTGTATTCGCATCCCCATTCTTAGCAACGTAGGGTGCGTCCCTTTGCTACCCATTCGCAGCATAAGCAACCTGGTAGCTGTGCACACCCCTTCCAATTCTGAGTCAGAAGCAGCTCGCGGATCATCCTTACCCTCTGTTGGGGCTAGGCTACGGTAGTTGACCATGCTTGGTATCCACGTTTCCCATGTGGGTACTTCTGGTGCGATAAACAGGTGCGATTCACCCCATACCCTAGTGTCAATGTCCCGCAGGACTGCATCAAGCGCCTCAGTCTTGCCTACTAACCCAAATGTTCCTAGGAACTCTTCCTTCAATGTCCCCCAGTGGCGGGTGCATCGATGTAGCTCCGCAACTAAGTACCATGCAGAGGGAAGTGGCCCCACGACATGAATCAACAAGTGAACCCACTCTTTAGTCGTCTTGTCACACCACTGTTCTTCCCATGCGAACATATACTCGTGTGGATCTTCCGATCCAAGGAATGTCTTGACCCACACACCGGTTAGGGCCTCAAATTGCAGGATCATCATATCCCGACATTCCTCCCAATCCTGGAATGCCTCCTCATGCGTCTCCCACCATCGTGCAGGTGTTCCACGCATGGCTAGCTAAAGGGCCCATAGCCTTCGTCCTTTGGGAAACTCACGGGGGCGTCACTGACAAACCAATATTATATCACGTGCGTTCATATTGGGGTAAAAAAAATCAAAAAATAAAAAAACATTATATTGCCTCTATAACTAGAGGGGAGGGGTTTTTTTATTTATTATATAAAAATATAAATATTTTGAGTTATTTTTTTTTAAAACTTTTTTGGCCAAGCGGGGTTAGGAAGGTCGTGGGAAGGTGGGAAGGCAAAGTGCGGAGGAGCACGGGAGGAGAGGTAAATGCGATTTTGAGTTTTGGTTCGACTGGTGTAGGGTTCGGAGCAGAGCAGACATTCATGAGCCATTTCACCATCAGGAGCAGACGGAAGGCAAAGAGCGCGGAGGAGCACGAGGGGAGAGGTAGATGCGATTTTGAATTTTGCTTGGAGTTTTGGTTCAACTGGTCTAGGGTTCCCATCAACCATCGGGAGCAGAGCAGACATTCATGAGCCATTTCACCATCACAGGGAGAAAGCTTCAATATGGACTTGACGTTGGCCCTAGCTGGGAAATATCGGGCGGAGGACTGGCTTGGACTGGAGGAGCGGGGTTACGGAGGTAAACACGATTCTGAGTTCTCAGCTGCGATTGCTTCAACTGGTATGTGAGAGTGTTAAGGAAATATTGCGCAGAGGAGAGGGTTGGTTTGTGAGAGGTTTAGGGAAATATCGCGCAGAGGAGAGGGTTGGTCTGTGAGAGGGGGTTGGTCCCTGAGCGGGTTAGGGAAATCCATATGAAATCGCGCGGAGGAGAGTGGGAGGAGAGATTTTCAACCTGAAGATCGACTCAGCAAGAGGAAGACCTAGAGATCAACTTAGCAAGAGGAAGAGAACGACTCAGCAAAAGATCTACTAAGCATTCGAGCAGATCGACTTAGAATTAGAGCAACTTGCCATCTTGTGCCAAGAACTGCAGAAACAGGTGATTAGTTTCCGCCTTAAACCATCTGAAGAATGTCCATAGTCACAATTCATAGCAGGTTTTTTTCAGATATTTAAGATTAAGGATGTGGTTTTTTTTTTTTTTTCCCTTAATCTTCGATGGTACCATCTGATTATTTGTTCTAACTTCATTTGCATTATCAAGTACAGAAGTGCATCCAAACAACTCAGTTGAAAGAAATGAATGTGCTTAAGGCATGAATTCATTCTTCTATTGCACTGAAATCCATAATGATTTTCCACGGAAGATCATAAACCTGGTTATCATTTGGAACAAGGACTAGGATTACATGCCTAGTACTGAATTCAGTCACTGAAAGAAACTTCTGAGTTACAAGGATATAACAAGCAACTTGTCAATTTAGATAAATAAATTGTTGTTTGAGAAGAAAATGTGTTAGCTTAAGAATACACTGGTAGTCTAGTTTGTATGCCAAATAATTGTAACAGAAAACCCAAATATATTTTTAAAAGGAAAAAAAATAACAACCATTTTCTCATTTCAAAATGGTGTATATATTTGTTGGCCATTGTCTATGTTTCTACATGAACACTACAATGTTTACAACATGGAGGGAAAATGGCAAAGAGGAATTGTTATTCAACCAACACATTGTTGATGCCACATCCTTCTACTCACCCAAATTATCAGCTGAAATTTCACCCTCGAATTCCTTTTGACAATGACCCAGAACATTCTATAGTTTAGCATCCTGCATCAACCCCGAAAAAACAATATCTCAGGTCTAGCAAGAAGAAAACTTGTACTTTCAAATTGAGCAACAAAAAAACCATTGACATAGATGTTAGATATGAAGATGGTATTTAAATACTTGGGAACTATTCCAAGACTTGTATTCAACCGTTTATTATTAATGCATGCATTGTGATTTCAGCATGCAGCCTTTGAATGGAATGCAACAATTAAACTATGGCCCTTTTCATCACTTTGTAGTGCAGTTAGAAAAGAACATTGTGGGCACTTACAATGTAGGAAAATGCAACATCGGGGTCACAGTTAGATTCATGGTCCTGACCGAAGGGGATTTCTCCTTCTTCAAGTTGGTTGTTCTTCATTTCTCTACTATTATTAACAACAGTCACAACAATCTCCCGACTTTTTGCAACATGATCAGACAATATATTGTTGGCTACTGAAGCATCATTTGCAGAGAGGACGGTGCCTCTTGATCTTGCAGCTACCAATTGTGTCTGCTGTAAACAATTGTCAAAATTTATTTTTGTAGACTGCAGGGTATAGAATAGAGTATATGTCAAATCTCTCAATCACACAATGTGCAATTATATTAAAACACTGCATGTAATCAATTTAACATCTGTAAATAAAATAGTTAATACCTTCATCATTGGCTTATTCTGCAAGTTTTTAGTACTACTGTTCTCCATGATAGATAGACTTCTAGGATGAAGAAAAAATGAGGTTTCTCCTTCAAAGTCCTTTCGAAATTGACCCAAGAGATGTACAACTTGAGGGCCCACAACCAAACCTTGCAGTGCCCCTTTATTATTGCAACTCTATCACCAGTAACCTAAAATTGGTGATTTTAACAAATCTGCAACTGAGCCATGCAATTCTCAAATCTTATTTTCAATATTAAATTGCAGTAATCTCCGATCTTTCTAGGTTACATATTTTCTAAACAACAAAATGCATATGAAGATTGTGATATCTAGGAGTCACGGAGTGGTCACACAGGATCCACCATCTTAAAACAAGGAGAGCTAGCATCTCCCCTTCGTTTGAAGTTGGAAAGGATATGTAGGATGTGATCATAATGCCAACTAACATGCATGTTTCCCTGTAAAATATCCTTGCAGAGTGATCTTTCTAGGTTACAGCTTTTCTAAACAGCAAAATGCATATGAAGATTGTGATATCTAGGAGTCACAGAGTGGTCACACAGGATCCACCGTCCTAAAACAAGGAGAGCTAGTATCTCCCCTTCATTTCCAAGTTGGAAAGGATATGTAGGATGTGATCTTAATGACAACTAACATGCTTGTCTTCCTGTAAACTATCCTTGCAGAGTGCATTTTACCTGCAATATCATTGAGCCCTTAACAACACTGTGTTGTCCTTCAATCTTTCCGTCCTTAGGAAAAGCAACTAGCCTTCTTTTTCTTTCCAAGGATAACCTTGTGGGGAAACCTTAGGGATGCTTGTCCACATTTGTGAATGGCATCCCTAGTAAACCTGTCAGTGTATACCAGAATGCGTTATTTAGGGGGATTCAAATAGGACAACTGTTGGCATGGAACTAGCCTAATGCCCAACAATATTGACAATAATTCTTTGGGCATTGAAATATTTTATTACGGTAACGTTTTGAAAAAATTCAATCCATATTTATTAAATATCGTAAACACATTCAAAACATGAATAATGTACTTCAAAATTACAAAACTATCATTTATATATTGATGCTGCCCAAATTATATCCTTTGGAAAATATGAAACTATTGTTAATTAAGAAATTGCCTCTGTCCAAACTATATGCATCAAAATCACTACCTATATTAGGATATACCTTATTGTGCATTGTAAGCTTTCAAAAAATTTTCTTCAAATAGAACGAGTGCTTTCATGGCAGGAAATTTTTTAATGAAATGTGAATATGCTCAGCATTTAGAAAATGTTGAATAGTGTAGTGAGAGAAGTTATTCTTTGGCTTGTGTCTTAGCCAGAAAGACCAAGTTTGTCTTTCCTTTGACCATGGACGAGTTCATGGAGTTGGAGAATCCATGCGTAGAGTTGGAGGACCAGTTATGAGGATTCCTTCAGTTTGACTACAAATCGATTGGCAGTTATAAATTTAGTTAAAACGAGTGGGAGTTTCAGTTCTAATTGAGGCAAGGATGAGTAGAGACAAGTTAACAAGTCTAGTATCTCCCCTTCATTTTGAAGTTGGAAAGGATATGTAGGATGTGATCATAATGCCAACTACATGCCTGTTTCCCTGTAAAATATCCTTGCAGAGTGATCTTTCTAGGTTACAACTTTTCTAAACAGCAAAATGCATATGAAGATTGTGATATCTAGGAGTCACTAAGTGGTCACACAGGATCCACTGTCCTAAAACAAGGAGAGCTAGTATCTCCCCTTCGTTTCCAAGTTGGAAAGGATATGTAGGATGTGATCTTAATGACAACTAACATGCCTGTCTTCCTGTAAACTATCCTTGCAGAGTGAATTTTACCTGCAATATCATCGAGCCCTTAACAACACTGTGTTGTCCTTCAATCTTTCTGTCCTTAGGAAAAGCAACTAGCCTTCTTTTTCTTTTCAAGGATAACCTTGTGGGGAAATCTTAGGGATGCTTGTCCACATTTGTGTATGGCATCCCTAGTAAACCTGTCAGTGTATACCAGAATGCGTATTTAGTGGGATTCAAATAGGACAACTGTTGGCATGGAACTAGCCTAATGCTAAACAATATTGACAATAATTCTTTGGGCATTGAAATATTTTATTACGATAACGTTATGAAAAAATTCAATCCATATTTATTAAATATCATAAACACATTCAAAACATGAATAATATACTTCAAAATTACAAAACTATTATTTATATATTGATGCTGCCCAAATTATATCCTTTGGAAAATATGAAACTATTGTTAATTAAGAAATTGCCTCTGTCCAAATTATATGCTTCAAAATCGCTACCTATATTAGGATATACTTTATTGTGCATTGTAAGCTTTCAAAATTTCTGCTTCAAATAGAACGAGTGCTTTCATGGCAGGTAATTTTTTAATGAAATGTGAATATGCTCAGCATTCAGAAAATGTTGAATAGTGTAGTGAGAGAAGTTATTCTCTGTCTTGTGTCTTAGCCAGAAAGACCAAGTTTGTCTTTCCTTTGACCATGGACGAGTTCATGGAGTTGAAGAATCCATGCGTAGAGTTGGAGGACCAGTTATGAATATTCCTTCAGTTTGACTACAAATCGATTGGTAGTTATAAATTTAGTTAAAACGAGTGAGAGTTTCAGTTCTAATTGAGGCAAGGATGAGTAGATACAAGTTAACAAGTCTAGTATCTCCCCTTCGTTTTGAAGTTGGAAAGGATATGTAGGATGTGATCATAATGCCAACTACATGCCTGTTTCCCTGTAAAATATCCTTGCAGAGTGATCTTTCTAGGTTACAGCATTTTCTAAACAACAAAATGCATATGAAGATTGTGATATCTAGGAGTCACGGAGTGGTCACACAGGATCCACTGTCCTAAAACAAGGAGAGCTAGTATCTCCCCTTCGTTTCCAAGTTGGAAAGGATATGTAGGATGTGATCTTAATGACAACTAACAAGCCTGTCTTCCTGTAAACTATCCTTGCAGAGTGCATTTTACCTGCAATATCATCGAGCCCTTAACAACACTGTGTTGTCCTTCAATCTTTCTGTCCTTAGGAAAAGCAACTAGCCTTCCTTTTCTTTTCAAGGATAACCTTGTGGGGAAACCTTAGGGATGCTTGTCCACATTTGTGGATGGCATCCCTAGTAAACCTGTCAGTGTATACCAGAATGCGTTATTTAGGGGGATTCAAATAGGACAATTGTTGGCATGGAACTAGCCTAATGCCCAACAATATTGACAATAATTCTTTGGGCATTGAAATATTTTATTACGGTAACGTTATGAAAAAATTCATCCATATTTATTAAATATCATAAACACATTCAAAACATGAATAATATACTTCAAAATTACAAAACTATCATTTATATATTGATGCTGCCCAAACTATATCCTTGGAAAATATGAAACTATTGTTAATTAAGAAATTGCCTCTGTCCAAATTATGTGTCAAAATCACTACCTATATTAGGATATACTTTATTGTGCATTGTAAGCTTTCAAAATTTCTGCTTCAAATAGAACGAGTGCTTTCATGGCAGGTAATTTTTTAATGAAATGTGAATATGCTCAACATTCAGAAAATGTTGAATATGTACACTAACCACTGAACTGTGTCGTCACTATTATTATTGAATTCAAAAACTTTTGTAACAGCTGAAGTATCTTTTTATACTTCCAGTGTTTTGACATTGAATGCTATATTTCTATTAACAGTGTGCATTTAATATGCTTGGCTACTCATTCAATTTTCTGTACAATGCTAAATGTTATGGAACCTGTTCTGTGCTTTGCTAAAGAACAACTATTAGATTTTCTAACACATGGACAAAGTTGTAATGCACATGATCATTGAGCCAACAAAGGTTAGAGTTTACATTAAGGAGTGTCTAAGGTGCATTCAAACTCACTCCTTTGGAGATTTATATGACATAGATATATAACATCTCATATGCCAGGAAATAGAGGAATAATTTGATTTGGACGTAAGTCTCAGAATTTAATGTCATACCGTCGTAGTGGTGATAAGATGTTGTAATTATTACTTCATAATTTCAAGTTATGTACATAATGACTTGCACACCACAAGATTTGACATTAAAGTTTTGATTATTTTCTTAGAGGACACAACATACTAAAGGATAAACATGTAATAGACCTTCTTATATCCAATAATTTGGATAATGTTGGATTAGGTAATGAATATTTTTATATGCAATCATTTGCATTGTGCTATGTTAGGTATTGATTCAGACGATCAAACTTACTATTATAAATGTGATATAGATAAGAGAGATAATACATTTTATTAATGTCCAAGAATAAACCACAAAAGTATATCAGAAGGACTAAAGATAGTATATCCATTGTCAGTACAAAGTGGTTGTGCCAAGTCAATATGGTACGCAAGAGTAAGGATTATCGAGGAATGTAAAAGCTGATTCAACTTAACAATTTACATCAGGTCACTGCATGCATAAATGAGCACTTAATCTTTGTATATTGCCTTTCTATTTCTTTTATTCTCAATCAGTAAAATACGAAGAATTTCTTTATATATCAAAGAAAAATCAAAAGTGGGAAACTAAGAGCCAAGACCTAGATGAGCAGAGTCTCGAAGAATTCAAAACTTTAGAATCCATTTCATACCAACGAATAGTAAAAGCTACGATGGTTTGGTTTTGACACGGTTTTGACCTCTTTAGGACACAAAAAATGATGTAAATAAGGCCGAAATTGAGGCAGATTTAGGGCCTAAGCTTGCTTATAAGTTTGTCAATGTTTGACTCAATAAATCAACTCTCAAATCTGTTTTAGTACTCTATTTTATTTCTGGTTTTAGTTCCATTTGAGGAATCCATCGATAATACATTTTGAATCAAAGTGTTTCATCGCAATAGTAAGAGTTATTCATGTTTTTTGGAGATTTGAATTGAAAGTGCATACCTTGCTTCCTTGCTCTTTTTTTCATAATAAACCAATATGTTTGTGGAATTTTACTTACTTTTTTATTTATTTATGTGCAAAAACAGATGGATTTGTCTTATAAAATTACTATCGATGAAGGGAAACTTGTCATTGGCATTGTCAGGTGTCGAGAAGGTTGTACATTTGCTGAAATCCGTGATGAAATTGTGGATGATGGAATCGTTGAATACCCTTTTGATTTTATCCAGGATGGAGTAGCTCTAAATCCAAAGCAAGAGAAGAAATGGAAAGTTTATACAACACTTTTAGGCATCAAGAGGAAACTAGGCACATTTGATGTGGAAACAAGGGGTTCAAATGCAGTGGAAGCAATACCAATCTTTGAAAACATTGAAGAGAATGTGGAGGAACCTATGCATAAACAACCAAGAGTTGAAAATATGCCTTTGTCAGTGGAAGAAGCCACAATTGTTGATCCTTGTGTATTGGCATCTTGGGAAAAAAAAGTGAAAAGTTTAATGGAAGAGTTTGTCAATGAGAAACTTACTCTCAAAGTATATTAAGAAAAGGGAGAATCTAAAATAAAGATCCATTGTGAAATTTGTGGCATTGATTATGGAATAGGTGATGTATCCTTGGTAGCGCGAACAATGCGCAACTTCAAAAACCATCATATGAAAACAACGTCCCATCAACAACGCCTTTCAATGCCAAGTGGTAGTGAAATTCCTTCATGTAACAAAGTACAACAAACAATGGTGGTTGGAGATCGATTTCATATTGATCAAGCAATCAAACTTCTAGATGATTTCAACAAGACACAAGAGCCTAATTTGTTCAAGGTGGTGGAAGCAACACTTGCAGACTATAAGGACATGAAAAAAGTGAGAGTCGAATGTACACGATGCAATAAATGGTTTAGTTTAGTTTCGACAAGTGGTAATATTGTCAGTTTTCTAAATGAACACATGAAATCAAAGAAGCACACTACTACTACAAATGAGGCTTCACATAAGGAGATTGGGCTGAGGAGTGGCATAGTTGGGAGACCTAAGAAGCCTACCAATGATAAGTCCCAACAAAGTTTGATTAGGTTCTTAGTGCCATCATCACCATTAGTATTACATAGGGGTTCTACAAGTGCAACTCCTACTTCAGGTGTGTTAATTAGTGGTTAATTAATAGTTTATACTAAACTTGAATATGAATTTGTATATTATTTTATTTATTGTAATTCTAATTATTTATTTATCGTGTTGTCATCTTATTATAGCTCAATTGTCTCCCTTGTTACTACAATGTTAGAGGTATTGGTATCCTTATATTGATAGAAATGGGGAGAGATTAGAAATAAAGGTCCTATTGGATGATCAAAGGGGTGGATAATTATGGGCCATAGAGAAGCATACGAAGATCATGCTATGTTATGAAGGTATTGAATGTCGTATTGATGGTACATATAGGCATATTCATTGCCAGAGGGGTTTTGAAACAGGGACCCCTTTTGATTCATTAACATGTAGATTTTGTAAGTTGGTTCCAGAATGTAATGACTTCAGGATGCAATTATATCGTGAATCAAGGTGCACCAATAAAAGAAGTGAACGAGATACAGGAAAAGGTAGAAGATTGAACTATGTGACTCAATATGAATTGAAGAATGCTGCAAGGGTTACAAATGCTAACCATAGATAAACAATGCGAGCTCTTTGGTGGGAGAGGACAAAGGTTGCTACACTCCCTATTAGAATGAGATCTCTAAAGGAAAATTTGTTTGAATCTGCAAAAAGGAAGGATGTCCTTAGGTTTTGTAAGGATGTTTGTGAGGCACATAAACAAGGAAAATTACAAGGTAAAGATGCAGTTTGGGAATTTGTCAAGGATATATTTCATAACTTGATTCATGAAAAAGCAGGGAGAAGGTATAGTACATCCACAAAATCCCTTTATGAGATGATCAAGTTATGGGGAGGTCCTAGATTAAATAACTTTATTAGCTTGAATATGGATGGTCCTTCAATATCTACAACTTTAAGGCAAGTTAGAAAGTCATTGACATATATTCCAGGGGAGCACGAACACATTTTTGAGGCAGTTGGAAAAAATTATGCTTCTTATAAAGCCAAACATGGTATATATGGACCAATTCCTGTATGCCTTGCAGAAGATGAAACAATTGTGAAAAAATATGTTAGGTGGGTAGCAAAAAGCGATACAATGGTGGGGTTTTGTGGTTTGAAAGAAGAACATCGATGCCAATCACATTTCTTGGTGACAGTTGGTGAGGGAGATGCAGGCTATGAGATTATAACAAATTCTTTTAAAAACAATGTTATTGGACATTATGCACGTGTTATTATTGTAAACCCTTTACATGAAAAACTTCCTCGTTTGGTTTTGGTTGTGGTTGTTCATCCAACATGCAATAAATTCAATGCAAATTTTGTTTATAAACAATGAGAAAAGATAGAATTTATGTGGAAGAAACATGTAGAAAACAATTTGAGACCTATTGTTGGTCATTCCTCGGATGGAGATAGCAGAAGAAGACAACTTATGTTGAAGGATTATTCTTCAACATCAGGTCTTCGATATCAAATTCCTTGGGAAGGGTGGAGGCTAACTGGGTTGTACAATGGTTGCAATGTAACAGGATTGCATGACCAAGACTAAATCCATAACGGAAAAAAGCTAGTGAATCCTTTGTTTAGCGGTCGACGAGAATTGGTTTTAGGAAATGAGTACATAAGTTTTGGCCATGTTAGAATGGTTTATCACACTTTTAAAGTGGATGATCACAAGCTTAAGTGTGAAGATATAGAGATGATGGATCGACAAAATTGAGGTTCCGCACAACGCAGTGCTTCAAGGCATGTTCAGAGGTGTTTGAAAAAGTTGAGAAGTACACCAAGTGGAAAGTTAGAGAGGACACTAGCTACATAGACTTACCTAATGATTGTTGCTGACTACATTGACATCTTTATGTCTCATAGTTTGAGCCTCTGGGAAAGAGTGCGAAATGCTTCACGAGTTCGTTATTTCTTCGCATTATGGTTATGTTGGGTACAAAAACAATCTCATACTAATGTCAACATAAATTTCATCAGCAGAGAGACATATCAAGATGTGAGAATTTCTTGTCATTTTGCAGTTTTGTTGATGAGATTGTTTCGAGATCAATACTCTAACTTTCCATGTGTTTTGCACTTGACTGGGTCAGATGTATGTGAGAACTTCTTTAGCAAAGTTGGTGGGATGGTTGGAGTGGAGAGGGCTTATGATTTCACTGACTTGCTTCATGCTGTTGGAACCCTTAATAGAGTTGTTGAAGAAGAATCAAATTCCCAAGGGCTTCATTTTAATAAATCCCATAAGAAGCAAGAAAACATTTGGAATAAATTGCACCAAGAAACAATACAAAACATTGACATATTGTCGCAATATGATTCAATATCCACAGACGCTAAAATTGTAGAAGCCCTTAAGAATGGATTGAAGGATGCACAAGACATTTTATCAACTCTTGGAATGAAACTAGAAAATTACACTCAATGTTCTTGGTGGGTTAAACCATGGACAGAGGATAAAGATTATCCAACATTCCAAATTGTGGATGAAGTAGTTGATGATTCTCCACCGAGATGTTCCAACTCTATATTTCAATCTTCATCTTCATTGGTACACAATGAAAGTGAATTGTAAATAATGGAAAGTGAGTGGAGACATGAGTTGGATGAAATTTTAGATTCCACTGATAAAAATGTAAGCAAAACTATAAAACCAGTAGTGAATCTTGATGGTAAGGATATGTTCAAAGCATGTTTGGTTAGTCGGTTGAATGGAAATCCAACATTATCCAAAGATAGGTTGAAAAAAGTGAGAAGTGGGGTCTACTTTAGGCGAGATGGGAATACTCTACAAAAGGGTGTTTCAATTGGCTTTGGAATTGGATCAGATTGTGGGGTGTTGTTTTGAAAACAACTCAATTCCTCCCACTGAACGTACTGTAAGAAAAGGTGTTCCTCGAAGTACAAAACTAGGTGTTTCTTGTGGAATGTGGTACATTGGAAGGGTTCAAAGAATAAGGAAGAATGATGGTAATAGGGTGTTTGATTACCATAATGACATCGACCTTTTGGATAGATTAGAAGGCATTGAGCTTCAATTATGTTGGTATAGTAGAATAAAGGGGCAGCGCGTGTATAAGTATGATTTGACTGATCATGCTTTTGTACAACTTGAATCTATTATAGCAATCACAAACTTATCGTACAATGCTAAGAATGATACATACAAATTAGAAGAAAGTGATTACAAAGTTTTTTTCAGATTTTGTGAAAAATTTGAACAAGGTTAATTTTCAAAACATTCTACTTTCACTTTCCTTATGTATTTCCATATGTTGGATTATTTATAAATAGTTTTTGGTTATATTTTTGTTGATTTGTTTGTATGAATCTGATGTTAATTTTGTACTTTTTGGCTTTAGGTATAGTGAATACTTCAAATGGTGAATGTTCGAGATAACTCAACCTTTTTTTGCTACCTACTTTTTGGTGTAAGTTTCTTTCACTAGCCATTTATCTTTTGTAGTTGTGTTTCATTCAAACATTAATTTGGTATTTCTTCCATAAAAACAATATAATTACATACCTATATAACTATATGTACCCCTTACCTCAACACATATATACATTTTGAATATAAGGGCATCCCTTACCTCAACACTTATGTTGGATGCCTTCTACTATGGTTCTTCTGAAGTTGGTCCATTTAATCACGAAAAGCAAGAAGAATTGGTTCTTTTTTTATGAATATGTTTTGAAGAAACGTATGTGGTTCTTCTCACTAATGTTAATGTTTTCCTTGAATTTTTAGATTAATGGTTCGCTTGCTAGAAAGGATATCAATGATCTAATGGCACGGGGTTCAATCAGGATGGTTTTTGTTCACTCAAGTCAACAAATTTACACTAGAGAAATTGCTAACACATGAAGTGCATTTGATTTTGAATGTTTTTATTGTAGTTGGATTTCCTATTTTTCAAATTGGACATATAAATTAGAGTTTGTAGCTCAAAAAATGTGCCATCGGAGTCTTTTCTCAAGTACTTATATTCTAGCCACCTTGATATCATTTTTATTTTTATTTTTGCAAAAATACATTTATTGTTTTGGAAAAATAGGCCCTTGTAATTTGGCCTATAAAAAATAAATGTTTTTGTAATAGAGGGGGGTTGGATATTGGATATATCACAAGAGAGCTATTGTACTTGGAGTTTTTTTTGATAATACAGAGGCAGTTGCAGTAAGAATTTTGGGATTCATGTGGTATGGCTTTATAGCATTGTATCTCCTTCATGTTTCATTTCATTGAATGCCTTCTCAGTTCCATTTCATATCTTATGCTTTCATTGATTGTTCTAAAGAGTTATAAACATAATTCATAAATCAATTTATGCTCTGTTTTGTAAGGGCAATTATGTTGTGTTACTTTCTTCTTATAGAATGAGTTAATTATCTAAATGCTCATTCTAATTCCACTTCTCATCCTACACTGCAATGACAAAGCCTGAAAGTTATCAAAGTCTACCTATCTTGCCCCATTATCACTACTGTAATTCGTTTAGCTAACAACTTTATAACACTATCCTTGCTAGCAACAATAGGTTTGGATTGGTGTCATTATCACTGCAAGGAAAACACCTAAACTTGATACTGATCCAGGATTTTCAGATCGCTGAACACCATTTCCACAACTTTTTATTGAGTTGTTAAGGCTCATAGTTCTATCATAGCTCCATGCTTATTAAGCACCCACAGTCTCACCGTGGTTTGGGAAATCCTCATTAGTCACTTACCCTGGTAGGTCCACAAAGTCTGGTTACAAAGATGTTGATTGTTGAGTCCATATGTGCATGATGCCTCATCTCCAGCACAATATATGATTGTGGGACACAATGGCTGATGTTGAGACCTCGTTCAGGTGTGACCATGCTAATCGAGTAAACAATTTTAGTTGATGCCATAGGTGATATTTTGTCCAAACATGTTGGATAAATATCATATGTGAGTTCAAGTAAACAGGTCTACCTATTACATGCACAGGTCAGGTGCCACAAAATGATATGCACTTTCTTAAGTGTAATGGTCTTTGAAGAATGTATCCATTTCAAATGAGGGAATAAGCCCAGTTAAAATTGTGAACTGCCCAGTCAAAAAAGTGACTATGATGCATTGATGGTATTCAAGGCTTCCGTTGATTCAAACAACAAACTTCGCTCTTGGAAAACTAGGGAACCATGCATAGGAAAATGGATCGGTGTCATCTATCTAAACAATAGGGTTATTCGGCTTGTGCTGTAGAGCCTTGACCTCACCGGTCTCATAGAATCCTCAACTGATCTAGACCAGTTTATCGTCTTAAGCCTCAGGGGGAATTCGTTAAATGGCACCCTGCCCGACATATCAAAGTGGAGAAACATTAAATTATTGTTTATCTCGTACAACCAATTCTGTGGTCCACTGCCTTCATCTGTTTCACTGTTAGATCAACTATGGAGATTGGATGTTTCAAACAATAATTTAACTGGTGAGATACCATTTTATTTGAATTTTATTAGCCATTTTCTCACTCTGAGACTGGAAACCAATCTATTTTCTGGTACTATCACAGCCTTGAACATAACCAGTCTTCAAGACTTTAATGTTTCTGGTAATCAACTCATAGGGGCCATCCCTGGATCTTTGTCCAAGTTTCCTTATTCGGCATTTTAAAGGAATTTATTTCTTTGTGGCAATCCCTTGCCAAGTTGTAAGAGCATAACCACTAATCCTACCACTCCAGGAGGCATTGTGAATTCCAGCCCTGTGACGCAGGATCCAAGTATTGTGCCCTCAACTCCAAGTTCAAAGCCTAAGATGGCACAGAGTACAAATAAAAGCATAAACAAATTAAGCAGAGGTGTTTTTATTATCATTGTGGTTGGATATTTTGCATTGTTATTGCTAATTGCCTGTGTTTTACTTTGTTATTAATGGAGAAAGTACTCTCGGAAAATGGTGGATGAGAAGCATGGAAGGAGATTAGAAACACAAAAGATTATTTATCAAGCCCGTATCCCCAACAATTAAGTGCTGCAGAGAGGGGTAAACTGGTTTTCTTTGAGGGAACTCAACAATTTGAGTTGGAGGATCTTCTCCGTGCTTTCGCTGAAATGCTTGGGAAGGGTAGCTTTGGAACTGCATATAAAGTTGTGTTGGAAGATGCTAACGTTGTTGCTGTGAAGAGGTTGAAGGATGTGCATGGTCCAGGGAGAAGAGATTTCGAACAACATATGGAACTCTTAGGAAGGGGAATTCGTTAAATGACACCCTACCGGACTTATCAAAGTGGAGAAGCATTAAATTATTGTTTCTCTCGTACAACCAATTCTGTGGTCCACTGCCTTCATTTGTTTCATTGTTAGATCAGCTTTGGAGATTGGATGTTTCAAACAATAATTTAACTGGTGAGATACCATTTTCTTTGAATTTGCTTAGCCATTTGCTCACTCTGAGACTGGAAAGCAATCTATTTTCTGGTACTATCACAGCCTTGAACACGAAGAGTCTTCAAGACTTTAATGTTTCTGGTAATCAGCTCATAGGGGCCATCCCTGGATCTTTGTCCAAGTTTCCTTATTCGGCATTTTAAAGGAATTTATTTCTTTGTGGCAATCCCTTGCCAAGTTGTAAGAGCATAATCAGTAATCCTACCACTCCAGGAGGCATTGTGAATTCCAGCCCTGTGATGCAGGATCCAAGTATTGTGCCCTCAACTCCAAGTTCAAAGCCTGAGATGGCACAGAGTACAAAGAAAAGCATAAACAAATTAAGCAGGGGTGTTTTTATTATCATTGTGGTTGGAGATTTTGCATTGTTATTGCTAATTGCATGTGTTTTACTTTGTTATTAATGGAGAAAGTACTCCCGGAAAATGATGGATGAGAAGCATGGAAGGAGATTAGAAACACAAAATATTTTTTATTCTTCAAGCCCGTATCCCCAGCAATCAAGTGCTGAGAGAGGGGTAAACTGGTTTTCTTTGAGGGAACTCGACAATTTGAGTTGGAGGATCTTCTCCGTGCTTCCGCTGAAATGCTTGGGAAGGGTAGCTTTGGAACTGCATATAAAGTTGTGTTGGAAGATGCTAACGTTGTTGCTGTGAAGAGGTTGAAGGATGTGCATGGTCTAGGGAGAAGAGATTTCGAACAACATATGGAACTCTTAGGAAGGCTGTGGCATTTGAATCTAGTGAGCTTAAAGGCTTATTACTATGCAAGAGATGAGAAGTTACTTGTTTATGATTATATGGAAAATGGAAGTCTATACTCCCTTCTGCATGCTATGTTCATCGTGCTTCTTTTTTCCTTTTTAGTTGTATTCCCCCATTGCCTTATTGATTATTATATGTTCTCGGTATAAAAAAATGGAAGTTGGTTTTCATAATTGAAAATATTTCATGAAGATGATTGTTTGTTCTTCTTTCACTGGAAAATGGGTCTGATACCATTTTGAATATTGAATGTTATCACATGTTCAGTTTGTCTTTTTATCTTTTTCCCTATATCAAGCCATCAAATGCAACTCCGATGTAAGTTCGGATCATAGAACTGTGCCTGGAAATTGATCCTCTTTTACCAATTTTAGATTCATTTCTCTGTTGTGCTGTTGCAGGCAATCGTGGTCCTGAGAGAACTCCTCTTGACTGGAAAAATAGAATGAAGATAGCGTTGGGTGCAGCCTGTGGTTTGACCTTCATTCACCACTCATGTAAATCTCCCAAGCTGGTCCATGGGAATATCACGGGAATATCAAATCTTCCAATGTTTTGTTTGATAAGAGTGGAAATGCTTGTATCTCAGACTTTGGTCTTGTTGTGCTTATTAGTCCTGCATCTGCTGCATCAAGAGCTGCGGGATACAAGGCTCCAGAATAGGCCGAGACAAGAAAGATATCTCAGAAAGCAGATGTATATAGTTTTGGAGTGCTACTCCTAGAGATTCTTACTGGGAAAGCCCCTGTTCAGCTATATGCACTGGATGAAAGCATATATCTTCCCAAGTGGGTACAGTCTATTGTGAGGGAAGAATGGACAGCCGGGGTATTTGATCTAGAGCTCATGAGGTACAAGAACATCGAGGAGGAAATGGTGAGCATGCTTCAAATCTCAATGGTCTGTGTGTCCGTGTCCCCTGAGAAACGCCCGAAGATGAGTCATGTTGTGAAGATGATTTTTAAAACTATGCATTTAAGACCTGAAATAGATCAAGTCAATATTCATGGTTTGTTCTTACTCTCTGATATAAGGGATGATGATCGTCTTAGTATTGGCATGAAACACAAAATCCTTTATAAATGGGTGTGAGATCAAGCAACTTAGTGTCATATTTGTGCACATACTTAAAACCATGTTGCTGACTTCCAATGAATAGCTATTGAGGAAAGCCATAAATCATGATATCATGCCACCAACAATATAGTTTGAATCCGATCAAATAGTGATAAGATAAATAAGACTTTTGCCAATTTACTGCGTAGTGTTGCATCCACTAGCTTTGAGTCTTTAAGAATCGATAACTTCATATCCATTTCAATAGGAGTTGTTGCAGATTTATCATCATCAATGTCAAATATGTTTCAAATTTCAATATCTTCCTTACATACTTAGCTTGGAAAATCTAAATACATTGGAGCTATCATTTCGAAAGCTTCATGCAGGAAGCTCATCTTTTATCACTTCCATCATTCTTGGAAGTTGGATTCATTGAAATGATGCCATCAACATATAAGATGCAATCAATATTTCATCCTTCACTTTGCTTTTGACAATATGACAGGTTTTCAAAACAATTATCCTTGACTGGTCATTAATGCTTGCATACAAGGCTCTATGAGCCTGCCTTAGTCCATATGAGCTATAATGCATATACATTTCCTCTTCAAAAATTGTATTCTAGAAGGAACTTTTGACATCCACTTAATAAATCTCACACCTATGCCTAACTAATTGTATTCATCTAACAAATGCAAAATTTCTTCAAAGTCTACACAAGCTCCCAAGTCTGATTTATCTGTATCTCGGTATAATCCTCTGGAATTTCTTTCTGCAACTCTTGATTTATGTTCGCTTCTTCAAATGAGTTAGAATCATGTGAGTCAATACTCAAAAGCAACACTTACTGGAGATACAGTTCACTGTTGTAGGCTAATTGCCTTCCAGACTTCTTCACTAGTTGTAGGTAGTTATTGGAACTTTGAATCCATCATCATTCTTTATGTAGATATGACTTTGGAATTTTCTTGAACTTTTGGTCTGATTTGTTATTGTTTGTCTTGTTGGCACTAGCTTCCTCAGCATCACCTAATGTCTGTTTGGTCATATTTTCATGTTTTAGATTGCTTTCCTTTACTTCTGCGACCTTTCTTACATTATCTTTTAATACAAGCCATGGTACAACAATATAGTCTGATACTTCTTGCAGATTATATTTAATATTTATCAAAGAATTATTTTTACTTCCTCATTCAAATAGCCTATACACCTTGGACTCTTCACTGTGCACTACAAAAATGTGTATTTTGCTTTTGTCTTCTAGCTTTTGCCTAATTTTATTTTGCCACGAGCATACAACCACATCATAACAAAGACTCCGAGACAATTTGCTTGTGATTTCCTTCCACTCCATGTGCCCTTTGGTGTGATGTTTCTCACAAACTTTGTGGAGCCTTTGACTTATACATGCATGTGTAGATTGCTTTAGCCTAGTTAAATATGTTGTTTGAGATAATTTTCCCTTGCCCATGATCTTCATCAAAGACAACATCTGTATTGTGCTAAACCTTTGATGAAGATCATGGGCAAGGGTAAAATATCTTAAACTAGGCTAAAGCAATCTACACAGGAGTGCATAACTCAACAAAGACTCCACAAAAGTTGTGAGAAACATCACACCAGAGAGCACATTGAGTGGAATATATATATATATATATATATATATATATTCAAAGAGCATACACTTTGGACTCTTCGTGTAGCTTACAAAGTTGTGTATTTTTTGTTTACCTTATACTTTTGTCCTTTTTTCCTTCTTCCTTTTGCTGTTTTCAAAAAAAGCCTTTGTGGAGTTTGTTGAGTTATACATACCTCTGTAGATTGCTTCCCTTCTACTTTTTCCTTTTTTCCCTTCTTCCTTTCCCTTTTCTCCAAGACAACAACTGTACTACCAATTATGTTTTCTCTTCTAATTCAAAGATGTGTTATTTGTTTTTGCATGTTTTCCATTTGCTGCATGTGAAAACAAATAGCAACAAAAGATTTTGAGACAATTTTATTGTGATTTCCTTCCACTCCATATGCCTTTGGGTATGATCTTTCTCACAACCTTCATGAAATTTAGAATTCAGTACGTACACAGTGCACACAACTTTGTAGATTGCTTTAGAATATAAGCTGTTTGAGGTAATTTTGGCCTTTAGACATGTTTCTGGCCATCTCTATGCCACACACTGTTTTTTATGGAGTATATACGTAAGCTGTCAGCAAATATCATGAACTTTCTAAAACCCAAAGATGTGTCTTGTGTCACATTATATAATCATTCTGTTGCAACTACACCTGACCAAATGTCAATATATAAATGACATTGAATGTGTATAGCTTCTATTTTCTCTACTGATATGAAATGTATTCTCAAAGGATGTGTCTGGTTCTAAAATCTAGTTCACCATGATAAAACCTCAAAGTCCAAAGCAAATTCATCTCAATAAAATGCTTGAGAATGAATGTGTAACAACCTTGCAACTTGATTTTTATGAATCCCAAATCTCATCTTATCTTGAACTTTTTGAGTCATTAGTAAATCATAAACGGGAAATGTACAAGGTCTTCATCGAACTTAATATGGCATTAGCATGACCATATATAAATGTAAATATTAGACTATTAAACCAAGTATATTATCCCCGAGGAAAAAGTAAAGTGAGATAACTTCATAAATGAGAAGACATTTTCCAGTCCTAGTTTCTATCAAACGGTCCAGAGGCAATTCCCAATATGAACTTGTTAAACTCCATCATTTGCTGGTAAATAAATAACCCTTCCAGTCTACTTAGGTTTACAGAGAGTACAAGGGCATTTCACATTATCAATAAATGTTTTCAAATTACTTTTCATGTACAACATCCTCATTATCCACGAGAATTGTAACAAAATAAGAGCATTCATCCTGCGTCTTTCAAAAAAATTTAAGCAACTCTGAGTTCATTACTTCGCTGAAGCTTAAAAAAAATAACTAATTAAATAGATGACGATAGATATCGTGGTTCAATACTAATCTAATCTATGCAGGAATTGATCTCTGAGAAAAATTCCAAGCATAGATAAAGATTAGACCATATATAAATATAAATATTAGACTAATAAAGATAGTATATTTATATTGTCCCTGAGAAAAGGATAGAATGAGATAACCTGATGATTCAGAAGGCATTTTTTTGGTCCTAATTTCTGATGGTCCAAAGGTATTTCCTAGAATGAACATGTTAACTCCATCATTAGTTGATAAATACCTGATATACTCCAGTCTACTTAGGTTGATGAACTGTAGAGGGGCATTTCACATTATGAAGAAATGTTTCCAAATTTCCCATACCACGTCTTCATTGTCCACAAGAATATTAACTAAACATATGAGGGAACTCATCTTGTGTCTTTCAGAAAATGTAAGCAACTCGGGGATAGAATGAGATAACTTCATGATTGAGAAGGCATTTTTTGGTCCTATATTTTTATGGTCCAAAGGTATTTCCCAGAATGAACATGTTAACTCCATCCTTAGCTGGTAAATACCTGATATACTCCAATCCACTTAGGTTGAAGAATTCACAGTATGAAGAATTCCAAATTTCCCATACCACGTCTTTTGTGTCCACAAGAATATTAACTAAACATATGAGGGCACTCATCTTGTGTCTTTCAAAAAAAGTAAGCAACTCTGAGTTCTCTACATAAATAAATTATCAAAAATAAATAATTAAGAATTTCATAGTTCAATTGGAATTTGGTACTACTGTATGCAGATATCTATTTTCTACAGGATATATGGTGTCCATCTCTGCAAATTAAGATTTAAGAACACCATATCCAATCGTTTGACCACTAGTCCATCTTTCAGTACCATGTTTATCGGTGCTCTACAGTGGCTCGTGAGTAAAGAGATAATTTTATTCAGCTCGCTAACCTGAGCTTCTGGAACTAGCAAAAGCAAGAAAAATGATGTTCAAATGACCTCAAACAATTCACCAAGCCCCTGCTAAAAATCAAAATGTGAAATGTTGTCATATATGCAAGAAATCATTTAGTACAGTCAGTATAGTTTTAGCATTTTGCTTCATTGCATTGAATTTATAGACAAACTGTAAACTATGCCATAACAGTATCTGTTTATTTAAAACTATTTATTTCAAAAAGGGATAGAACTGATTAAAAATACAAGACTATGCAAGTCACAATTGTAAGTTGCTTATTTTTCAACTGGGGAAGGGCAAACTGACTGCATCAGTAAGTCTAATAAAACAAGGATACAAATCATAGAAGTTTGTTTCATCCACCTCTGCAAACCAATTTAATTTGAAAGGAGAAATTAAATATCTTTACTTTTGGGGAGGTCAGCCTTAGCTTCTGCCTGTTGTAGTGGTCATGTCGTTCCTTTGCATGACACCATATGGTTTTTGTAAAGGGAGGGTTTGTCTGATTTGTTAATTATGGTTTTTATGTCCATGTTTCTACCTTAACAGTAGTCCGGATTTCTAGTTTTAGGTTTTTTTTGGATATAGGGTGTTATGGTTTTTGGAATTGGGTCCATGAAATTAAGTTTTTTGTGTAGTATGTTCTTGTATCTGAGGTTCAGGGTAAATAATTGAGATTGTTTTTGCTGAAACGGAACTGATGGGAGGTCTCGCTTGAATAGTTGTTTTGTACAGTTTAATTTCTTGATGAGCATTTGGATTACGTGGTTCATGGTATGTAATTGAGATTGGTGTTGCTGAGATGGAATTGATAGCATATGTCTCTTGAATACTTGTATTGTACAGAGTAATTCCTCGATGTACATTGGCCTCAAATATAGAAAAGAAAGTATAGGCACTAAGTGCTCACTCCTAGATGAGGATCTAAATTGGTGAGAGTTAGTCCTGTCTATTTAGTATTGTTTTTATATTACAGTACCATTTCCTATTAACAGACGACAGAAGATAAGATAAGACTAGTTTTATTAATGGCAGTGGGTGATAAAAAGATAGGTTAATGGGGCTCAAAATTACACTAGTTACAACATACTGTGGGAGTGCCCATTACTTGTCATTAGGGATAGATGTAAAAAGTAGAGGGAGAAGAAGCATCCACATCTGTATCAATCACTCTGGAGCTACCGATGTGCTGCTTGATAATGTCAGCTGGGGAGTGCCAATGTATAGTCTACATATTTAAATTAGTACTGGAAAGTGGTTTGGCAAATTTCAGTCCTTTAGTAGGGTTTGATTCCCAACTTGAATCATAATCTAGAATGAGATTCTTGATTTTTCCCACAATGAAACTGTCTAAATTAGCTAATTTGTAAGTCTACTTCAATTGTTACCAACCTATATCCTTTCTGACCTGGATGATAGGTATCACGCGTTGTTACCAAATACAAATATTTTTTATTATCTTATTTTTGAGCCCCGAGGATTGGCTTGATTGGCCTTGGAGTCAGACATTGAACTTCCCAGAAGTGGGATGTCACGAGTTCAACTCCTATGATTCCTTTGAAGTGGGATGTCACGAGTTCAACTCCTGTGATTCCTTTGGGGTTATGCACTGTAATCAATACTGATGGTATACCTGGTTTACCATTTATGAATACTTGGATTCCTTTGGGGTTATGCACTCTAATCAATACTGATGGTCTACCTGGTTTACCATTTATGAATACTTGGAAAGTGACATGTATTGAATACTTGGAAAGTGAGATGCAATTTTTATGTATTTTTTTGCTATTGCTAGTTAATAAAAATTTAAAATTAGACATGATTAAATTGGAACAGGTTCAAAAGCAAGGGCTTCTGTGGAAGTGAAAAGAACTAATGGAAGTCTATGTGCTTGTGCATTAATGACCAAGCCTTAAAGTATACAATTGTCTAGGATTTTGATGTATTGAGTTGTCTAGCTAGATGCAAATAAGTCTTGAGTATATCTGTATATCATAGATAGCATGTTCTAAAGCTTATTAACAAAATAAATTTCAGTTGGTTGCTGCAAGATTTGATTCTTGAGGCAGTATGGTTGAGCATGGTGATTGACCATTTAATATCGTCACGATTTTTTGACACCTTTGGTGACATTAGAGAACCTTGATTTGAAAATGACATTTATAATAATCTTGTGGATAGATAATAATGAGACTGTCAAGGGAAGTAATCTATAGACTGTGACCTATGTGTCAGTGATTGACCCTGTTTCATATTCGTATACTAATGTTTAATGAAAACATGATGGATCTTGATTTTGTCACAATAACCTTGACATCTGTATAGCAACAATCTTCTTCGTGACATGGTGACAATGATCCCCTTTTGTGAACACTGTTGAAGATTCATCTTGAGGTTGTTGAGTATAGTTGTTACAGTCATTATGACTGAATATTAATCTTGAGGTTGTTGAGTATAGTTGTTACAATAATTATGAATACATCTCAAATGCTTCCAAATGGGCCTTGAAATTTCTGGTATCATTTTGAAAACACATTCTTGTCTTAAGCTAGTGAATATTGGGCTTATTAAATCTTCTCCAATCCAACCAAGATAGTGTTGTGACACCACAGATCCCTCCAAATGTGAAATCACATCTTTGAAAGATGCTTACTGAAAAACTTAGGGGTAGACCTACCTAGCATGTTGATGTTGGGAAGGTTCACAAAACATAGCCACATAATACCATCCATTTGAACTTGGGGGAAACTGTCTACAATGCTTACAAAATCTTTTTGATAATCCTGAAAACAAGAAATCTAGTGGTAAGAGCTCTTTAAATCACATCACCAAGCTTAAAAAACCATTAATGCCATCCACATGGGTCGTTTCCAAATGATGTCTTAATAAAATATACCATGGGACTCTCATTAAAACATTTAAATTAAAAACAACAAAGAACAATGTTTTTAGTTTTTTTTCATTAAAGAAAAGGGAGGGTCTCATAACTCTCATCCTCACCTTGCCTTTTCCTCTCTATATAACTCTCTGAAACTGTAACTTTTGTTGTTCCACCTTAATAAGACACTAGTTTGAGTACATGAGGTTGTAGCTGGATTTTTGAACAAGAAGATTTCAAAGGGAAGAGGGTCTAGACTTGTGATTCAAAACCTTATTTGGTGCAAACATATTCATAAAGATTGATCAATTGATTTTTCATCATCATATAGATCAATTTCTATTTCATTTAATAGACATGCACATAATCAATCTTCCTAAAACATGGTTGATCTTTGTATGCCTTAGACCATTAAATGCAACAAATCATAGTGGGATGTGCTTGAGTGTGGATTGAGTAATCACATTGTGGGAATACTAATATGCATCTCCTATGTATATCACAAGAAGAAAGGTGAATTGTAGAATGCAGGTGGGGTGATAAGAGAGGCATCATGTCATTATGTTAAGGATATAAATATAAAGGGGTATAAAAAATGTTAATGAAAAAATGGATACCTACAATACCTAGTGAAAGTAGGGGGTTTTTAAATTGGGAAAATGCAATGGGTTAGTATTGGTAGGGGGTTAAATAAAGTAATTTTTAGAGGTATTTTCCAATATGTAGTCAAACTAAGGGTATTTTTTAGTATGCCACGAACGCATGTGCTATGCCATAGGTTAATTGAGTAATGCCCCTGTGGGGAACCTCTGCTTCGAATGCTCACAAAAATTCCTTAATGCTACCAGAACCATCAAAGTAGGGTAGATCTCTTACCTCTGAGGAAATGCAGTGGAAGTCCCTTGTGACTCGAAGACATCGCAACGCCGAGACATCGTGCAACCAGTTTTGCCAATTCTCCATCTTCCCATCAGAGTCGGAGAAGCATTCACTGTCCTTTTCCCAGCAGAGTATGCCACTCGCCGTGGGGTTGATCCAATCTTCGTCCCGCACAGTCAACTTGTAAATGTGATCCACCTCCTCTTCATCACGCACTAGCTTTATGTATCATTCGCCTTCCGCAGGGTCTAATGGTACTATCACCCTTGTACCGTTATTCTCAAACATCATGCTTCTCTTTTCGAGGTTGATGATACCACCCATATCTATGGCCCAGTCCAACCCTAAGAGCGCAAGGTAGGGGTTCGCATCTTCTACAATTTCAATTACCTCAAAGTCAGCTCGGGCCTTTACTCCTACGATATCCACCGTAATTTTAGACAATCTTCTTAGTGGGATGATTTTTTGCTGATTTTCCATGTGCAGCTGAATAGTGGACCATTCCAACTTAGGCTCTCCCATTCGTTGCCAATTCTGTTTAGGTAACACGTTCGCATCTGACCCTAGGTCCAAAATAACCTGATCCATTTCGTAGTCACCAATCTGCGCAGTCAACCGCATTTCTCTCCCGGTGCGTTTCTTATACCTGTATAGCTTGTGCACATCCTTGACCTCCAGGGGTAGATTGGGTCACGTTGTGCAGCTATCTATTAATGCTCGAATATTCTCCACAGCCTTTGGGTTGCGCAATAGCTTCATACATGCCTGCAAAAAGGGCTCAACCTCATCATCTGCCTTGAGGTTCGCAGGTGCCTGAGCAGTAGCTGCCTCCACCTCAGCAAAGTCCTTGTGAGCTGCGACAAATGTTTTTTTTCCCTTTTTTAGGTCCAAACCTTCTTGTTTGATAACTGCTTGTCGGATCAAAGGTTCCATCGTAGCCTCCTCCTCAAGTCCCTTGGTGGCCATCCCACTTTGTGTCACAACATTCACACTTGGATCTTTGTCTCGCAGCTCAGCATTAACTCTCTGCATATTTTGCATAGGTGTCGACTGCTTTTCCTGCATTTTTGCTATCAAGTTTGGACAATCTTCAATCGCATGGTCCAGCTGTCTGCAATATCGGCAGGACTGCCTTGTAGGGTTCGAACAGTCCCTTGCGAAGTGTCCTACTTCTCCACAGTTATAAGAGATTAGTTGACCTCGTCCCCAACTTGCACTTCCACCTCACCCCCCTCCCCTGCCCCTTGATGGGGAGCCACCCATGCCTGTGGGGGTTCTTGGCGACACAGGGTCTTATTGTACTCTATATAAGTTTCCTCGATCAATCATAAAATCATATGTCCAACATTTCTGTTCATCACGTCACACCGATCTGCAGAACCTACACCATTGTTGCTTCACCTCTGGAACATACGCGGCAAGGGGGGGAAGTGGTTGGTATCATGCAACCTCGCAATGCGAAAATCATAGCACCATAGTGCTGGCCAATTGGGTCCCGCAGCTTCCCTAGGGCGCAATGGGCTAGGTCCCCTGTCCTACATATAGTTTGCTAATAGAGGGCAGTTATCCTTGGTATGACCATTCATCCGGCATCGTATGCACCATCTTTCGGGGCTAGCCTCTGCCCCTCGTTCCTGCCGCAGATTTTGGATCTCTATGTGCATCGCTTCCAATTGTCCCTGGATCTGTTGGATGCCCAGCTGAGTCTCGTCTCGAGGCACAACTTCTACCTGTGATTTGAAAGTTTGGTTCCCCATAGGTACGCGCAGGTGAGGTAGCAAAATAGTGATGAACCATTCTGTGTGCTGTCTGTCTATCATATTGGGATCCCCCTTCTCTGATCACCTTCTTCAGTCGCTGATCGGCCTCCCACACAGATTCAGAAGGCCCTTTCTTGAAATCCTTTAGATCAACCATGATTTGAGAGTAGGACTTAGGTTTCTTGAACTGCTGTTTCAGGGCATTCTTAATATATTCAATGGTTGAATTTGCATTTTGACCGATGTATCCCATGTACTAGTCCAAAGCTCTTCCTTCGAAAGCAAGGGACAACTGTGCCCTTTTCACTGCATCACTAGCTACGTTTTGTGCAGTCCATACCGATCCCGCGACAAACCAGGACTGATCCATGTCTTCATCTCCCACACCCTTAAAGGTCGGCAACTTCATGTGCGCAACCATGTCGTCTTCCGGCGGTGGCGGAGGTGTAGGTGAATTCTTACCCCTAGGCTGGTTAGAAAGCAGTGTGGCTGGAGGAATTTGCGCAACTGCTTCTCTTACTGGACTATAGACAGATCTATCTCCTCCTAGGTTGGTTCTGTAGTATTTGCCACTTCGTGTTGTGCTCTCATCCAGATCAGAGGTCATTCAATCGGTATGGCTACACAGAATACTCTTTTCGCACAATAATATCTTGATCAGCAACGGTAAGGTCTTCATAAACTTACCTCGGAACCCCTTGAAGAATCTTCGGTCTGCTTCAGAGTAGGAGACAAACTGATCGATGGAAAATTCTGTTACAAATCCTCCTAACACATTGTCTACCCAATGGTCCACCGTGCGAGTGATGGTGTTATTAGCCTTTTCTAACTACTGGATTAGTTCGGGGGTCCACTCCGTGACCCGTTCGTCCCTCCAACACTTCTGAAATTCTACCAACCTTGCGAGCCACTCCTGGAGCTCGATTGCAATCGTTACAAAGAAAATCTCGTAGATCTCCGTGAAAATGTACTTATTCTTCCACTCTTCGGTGGTAAACCTCTCACTGCGGTTTTCTTTTGCAGCAAATTCCTAAACTTGCTGTTCAAACCATTCATCAATTTCCTTTCTTTCAGGCTTCCAGTATGGCCTTGGCATTACTCGATCCCTCTCTCAAAATGCTCCTGGTCCCGGCAACGGAACCATTTGTTGGCTCGAGGGGTCCTGACCCAGGTTCGGAGGTTAAGGTTTGCCAACAAACCCCTATACTAATGGCCCTTTTGGCAGTGACCTGCTTGCGCAGGCCAAAGTCTCACATGGGTGGGTGCTGGAACCAGGTTTCCGCACCCTGAGAGAGGGTAGGTAAGTCAAGCAGAGCTGCGTTCAACCTTATAGTGACCAGATCTTGTATCATAGAGCCTATATCTATAGATTCCCTTCGCATCCACGTGCGCAACAACAATGATATTCACAGTAATCCACAGATCATGAACTCATATAACCATAACGCAGCTATATGAAACAGAACAGATCGCAGCATAAACAAGTAACAAAAGTATGTTCGCAGCTTAAATCAATAACACAATGGCATATATTAATTAACCAAACATCACAGATTCATATCGCAGTAATTCCAATAGATTCAAATATTCAACAATACTTCCGCATTCACTAATCCTTCAGATCTACTTACAATACCCCAAAACCCAACCTGTGCACACAGCAGCAGGGTCCGTGCACAACAGGACAGAGGCCCTCTGCACATACAACAGCAGGAGTCCTTACCCAACAACCCTAACCAGATCTATCAGTTTGCACTTAGCATCAATCTCTTTTCATTCTTAGTCTGTCTTACAATTCAAAAAGGTTCAAATACTTATACTATTTTAGCCTAACCCTTGGTCTACCCTTGACCCATTTACAATGCATTAGGGGTTTTGATCCACCCCAAAAACTCCTACGCTAGACTAAATATAATAAAAAATATACAAAATGGACCAGTTTCGCAGCTTGCAGGAGACCTTGTTCCAACAATGGGCATATTCATAAAATTGTCTTTGTGATATTCATATTGAAATGTATCACTCCCACCAATATTGATCTTGATGTCATTTCTCCACTTCAGGAAAAAAACCTATTTCTAAGTTCACATCATATTTTTTCCAGAATTGTTCCATAGGTTTGGACCAAGAAGTTAATGGCTTTTCTTTCATGGTTTATGAACAAATTATTAGGATCTCGTGTCTCGTAGTTCTAGAAACACCCCTCAACTAAGGAAAACAAGGCAAGGAAAAATAGAACACTCTATTTTGGAACCAAGCGTGGACAAGCTTCACCATAAACAAATCTTAGCATGCCACATATTTCTCGTGGACTTCCTCAAAGCTTAGATACAAACGCTCTTGGAAAATTAAGTATAAACCAAAGAGACCAACATTCATATATATCTGGAATCCCAAACTCAATCAGCAATATATATTTTATATTACATGAAATAAAAGAAAAGGAAGAACATCCAAAAGCCTTCTTCCTATTGTTGTTTTTGATTGCCCCCTCGAGCGAAGAGCAATCTAATGGGAAAAAAATAGCTATGAGATGCTAGGGCTCTCTTTTGAGTTGACTTGTAGGAAAAGGCCGATTATGAGACTGTGCTAATGACATTTATAGGTTCCTCTGAATGGAAATAGAATAAATTGTATTTTGTACCATTTGAATATAATTTTAATTGATCAAATGAAATCTGTTGGTGTATTTTTGTATTGTGTAGTTCTTTTTGCTTTGAGGTTCATGTCTTTACACCCCTTTGCCAATTGAAGTAACTGTGGGAGGCCATAGTTATCATTGAGAGGTAGAGAGTGCTTTCCTTGTATCCATGCAATTGCATCTTTGGATACTCGTGCTTGGTGTAGATTTGGAACTATTTGAATGCCCCTTGGATATTTTGTTCGTGTAATGGATATTAGCCAAATTTTTTGCTTGCAATTATAACATCTTTTTAGTGGTTACATTTTAGGATCATTATTATTGACTGTTGTATTTTGACTTTTTGAATTAATTAATAACGAGAAGCATTCCCAATTAGTTTTCTAGACCCCATAGCTAGTAGGATTCAAGCATGTAGATCATTATTGATATAACATCATATATACTCACTTATTTTTATTTTTTGACATGCAAATCAATCTTTTAGAGGAAATTTTTTATGTTGTCACAATAGATTTACATTATTCACAAGGTGAGAAATCAATTTTCGATGTAATTGCAAATTTTAGGTTTGATAATTATAGGTCATTTATAGGCTATAAATGTCTTCAAAGTTTCACTTCTAATTGAGTATTCAATTGAACATATCGATTATCTTATATGTAACTATTTTTCCCTCCACTCGCTTTTCATAACATCCATAATCATTAGGTAGGGATTTGCAAATTTGATGTTGTTTTGCTTGTTTAGTAAAAGATTTTCCAAGACATTACAAAGTTTATAATTTATTAAAAGTTGTAGAATTTATAATTCATAAAGTTTCAAGGTCTATTTTTTTAAAGTCTAATTATTTAAAGGGTGATAGCTCAATGGAAGAGAACTTGCTTTACAAGCAGAAGGTCGATGGTTCGATTCCATCGTGCCCTGATATTCAAATGGAATGGCAGAGATCAGTTTTTGGTGACAAAATCTCTTTTGACCATCACCAATGATCTTATGGTGACATTTTCAACCCTCACCAAAATATGAAACGGTGACGGTCAACGAACGACACCATATATATGCATAAATAGTGACAACCATGAAAGATCTATCAAAATAAATCGCTGTTGTTCATATGAAATGGTGATGATCACTATTTGTCATTATAATCAGTATTCGTGGCGGACCTTCAATGTCACAATAACACCTATACTTTTGGCGATGCAACCTTTGGTGACGTTCAATTTTTAGTGATAGAGGTTCTTTTTACCATCACCAATGAGCTTATGGTGACATTTTCAACCCTCACCAAAATATGAAATGGTGACAGTCAACGAACATCGCCATATATATGCACCAATAGTGACGACCATGAAATATCCATCACAACAAGTTGTTGTTCATATGAAATGGTGATGTTCACTATCCGTCATTATAATCGTTATTCATGACATACCTTGAATGTCACCACAACACCCATATTTTTGGTGACTCCACCTTTGGTGACATTCAATGTTTTGGTGATGGAGGACAAGGTCTGTCACCATTGCTCATATGAAATGGTGACGATCACTATCCACCATTATAAATCAATATTGGCGACGGACCTTGAATCTCACTACATCACCTAAAATTTTGGTGACACCACCTTTGGTGACGTTTAGTTTTTGGTGACGAAAGCTCTTTTGACCATCACCAATGAGCTTATGGTGACATTTTTCGACCCTCATCAATGTCCTTTTTCTTATAGTGTTTGTAAATCATAGTTGGTGTATGGAAAAATCTATAATTAAATTATCTTTTTATAAATAATGATCTATACAGATGATAATTCTATTTATTTAGATATAAAATAAAATGTATAATATATTAAAATTATTCAGGATAATAAAGAAGAACTCATTTTAAAATTAAATTAGGTTATATATATATATATATATATATATATATATATATATATATATATATATATAAACTTCTCTCTTATTTTTCTCTTCAAGTTTAAGATTTGTTCTTTTATTTATAATAGAATACATATCTAATAAATTGTAAATTGTGATATGTTTAGACTACTTTCAAGATCCTTATGCAGTATGACTATATAAAATTAGAGAGTTTTCATGAGACCTATGAACCATATAATACAAAATGTACTTTACATATACCTACAATGAAATGCAACCTTATATGCTAAGTTCAAACAAAAATAAGTATTACAATCCTACTATATATGGAAACCACACTAGTCTTACCATCCACAGTAAAAAAAAATAACTACATTAATACATAAAATAGAAAGATTGGAGGATCCATATGACTTCAATGTCTCTAAGGCAGTGGTGTTTGATGTTTAATGGCAGTGGCAGAAGGTTGAAAGTTCCGAAGTTGAAGGAGGTAAGATTCATGAGGGTCACATTTGAGATCCTCAACACTCAAAGAGGATATTTGAAGAGTTTCCAAAATATGCCTTGTTATTTCTTCTAAGATATAATTAGCTCAGATTTCCTTCTCTTTGAATATCCTTCTATTGCACTCTTTCAACACTTCCCAAAGAAGCATCCCTGGGAAGAGGATCCATAGGAAGTTAAGTATGAAGCTTTGAAAACTATTACTTCTCTAGCAAGAGATGGTGATCTTAACATTCCTTTCATCTTGATCAGGCCGTCTTAAAGACGTAGCACTATTTTCCCAAATATTTTAGAAGAATATGGATTGATTGAGGAGGTGTTATGAAGTTTCTCCTTCTTAATTGCATAATGTGCAAACTTCCAACCCCTTGAATCCTCTTTTCTGGAGATGATACAAAGTTAAGGTTTTCCCATGAGCAATAAGCTAGATAAAAGTAGAAACTTTGGGCGAGAGATTATTCTGCCATATGTGTTGCCAGATATCATTATGAGTGATTATTTGATGAGCAGTCACTATATAGTAAGATTATTGAAGATTGAAGCTACCAATTGACTTATAACCCCATCGAAGTTTATAAGAATGATCCAAATATTTTATTTTTTATTGAAGAAAATCTTTTTCCAAGTCTATGAAGGCCAATTGATCATAAAGAGGAATATGATCAGGAGGTAGGAGACAATGTCTACGATTTTTGTTCTTTGGTTGATTATTCTAGTAACCGTGAAACAAAGTTCTATGTTTGGAGATCAAAAATTCTTGAATGGATTTGGAATTGGGTTGGATTCTAAAGTCATGGGAGCTATTTCCACAAATCCTAAAAAAGGGTGTTGATTTCCATGATGAAATTCCCAAAATAAATGTTGTTGGATGAGGAAATTATTGGACCAAATAAAATTCTAGACACAATATCTAGGCCTTCCACCATTCATTCTAATAAGGTATTGATCACTAATGTCGTTGGCATATTTATATTTTGAGATATAATTCCATAATTCTCCTTTTCTCTAAGCGCAATGCCACTAGGTTTTTTATCCCAACACTTGATTGATAACTTCTAGGTCTTTAAGGCCTAACTCCCCTTTCACATTTGGGGTGCAGAGCATGGCCCATTAGGCTCGAGCCCATTTTTTTAGAGCCGTGTAAGCATTTCGATATGAAATTTCCTTGTACATATCTAATGGATTTTAAAATAATTTTAGGGGCAGTGGAAGCAAAGAAGATGTAAGGAGGGATGGCTTCCAAAACTTATTTGAGGAGAATGAGACAAGTAACAATATTTAGTGAGTGAAAAATCTAGCTTATAAGTTTAGAGATTATATTTGAAAGTAATCTTCCATTTAGAATTTCAAGAACCATGTTACATAAAAGGGATTCCCAAGTATTTGGTTGGAAGGGAGGTCTTGGAGAAGCCAAGAATACGAGTAAGATAAAAATTAATTGAAAAAGGTTTGAGACATAGCTCTTCACAGTGGAAACTTCTAGGGAACACCCCTTGGATTTTCCATGGACAACATGAGAATGTCTTTGGCAACTGTTGGGAAGCTCATCTTTTCTCAATTATTGGACCTCGTTTGCGACTACTATAACAATGGGTTGCCTTCCAATCTCAGTGGTGGCCCCAATCCTAGCTTGGAATATGGTTTTAAGGGCGTTGAGATCACCATGGCGGCTGATTATTGCGGTTGTGGTTATCACATAGAGCTAATGTTGATAATCCATACATTCATGTATGGAACATATCCTGTAGCCTCTATCTTGGAGAAAATGGAAAAAAATGGGAATGAAACATTCTAGTTCAGTCTTGATAAACTGTAATTAGAACAAATCTTTGAGAATATAGTGGATAGTCTCCTGCCTGATGTTGTATCTTTAATCCATAGACTGAAAGGTTTAGTGTAATTTACTGCAAGTATAGAGTCTATTTTATTGAAGTATCTGGAGAGGCCTTGATGAGCTCAATTTTATCAATTTTTTGTTTGTTGTAGGGTAAAGCAACTAGCATTTTCATTACAACTACTATGGTTTCCATTCTCTTGTCAGTTTTTTTAACCGAACTCTACCTCTCATTGGAAGAATTAGTGGCTAGATCACTATCATATGAAGCGAGATGAACAAAACCCAGATGGTATTCTTTCTATTTTGAATATGAGTGGATGGTGATAATATCCTTTCTAGTTTTTCACATATTAAGAGTACACGAAGGATTTCCCCATATATGTATTTTGTAAATTGATTATGCAACCCTATAATCTGCATTCTGCTAGTATTGCCTCATATCATATATCATTGCACACTGCCAATAGTGGCTCATACATGAATATAAGGAAAGAACAAATATATAAGATTCACAACAAGTGCCTCTACACGGCTACTAAAAGGATGGTTCATTCATGAGATGATAGCTCGGAAGATATATGTCTAGTAACTAGTACAAATTCCTTTAACTTTTTTTTCCACCTATTCCTTCTACATGTGTGACATACTGAATACTTTCATATCAAAGGTTGATTATGCCAAAACACACACACAGATCATTGTTAACATCATCAGCTAGTACACATGTATAACAAAACATAGAAAAAATTACTCAAAGTTTATATATCTTAGTATTCGAGAGTTTTAGAGTGTGTGTCTCGTCAATATGCAGGTAAGGAGGCTTCTAGAAATTAATGCATTAAAAATCAGCACATCACCATTAGTGCAATATTTTGTCAGAGATTAAAAGGGTTTGTGAGTATCTACATGATATTGTAAAGAATTTAATGTGTTGACTCAGACATTATTGTGAAGCTTGTGAGATAAAAATGGAAGATTAAGTATATATTGATTAATTACTAGTAAATGATCTTTGTGTTGTGGCTTAATAACTTTATAATTACACACTATCAAATTGAAAGCATATAGATAATGAATCTTATTTCACCAAATCTCAGTATGGAGAAACATTCAATAGCCATTCTATAATTCAATGTTGTGGCAGTGGCTAAGAGTTTGGATTGAACAATAGAACAAGGAGCCTTGTTGCAGTTATGAGATTGAAAAATCATACCTAACCTATACAATATGGGAAGCTATGATGGAGTACGCTCTCAGGAAGTGAAATTGACAACAGGGACTACATCATTCCATATGCAACAGAGGAACAAAACCCAGGATTCCAATTGAGCAAGTGGGGGAATGCAACATTGTTGAGAGCTAAGTGGAGATCTCAATGTGTTGTGGCTATTGTGACAAGTCGAGAGAGCTTGTGGAATAAATGTGTTGACAACTAAGTGTATGTTGTTGAGAGAAGAAGGTTGAGGGTTGTGTGTGTTGTTGCAATGTGAGCAGAGGTCCAAGTGTTGTATTCAACATTCTAACTTCGCATTCAAAATTTGTACTAAATGTATGTATTAAAATGATTAAATTAATATTATACATATTTAATATATTTGAAATAAGCACATTAATTATATGTTCAACAGATTTTGTGTGATTGAATACTACTAAAACCAACCTAGATCCCTCTTAACCCCGAATCTATCAAGCGCCGAGAGATCAAAAAAAGATGTTTACACCTCAAGAGATTTGATCCCTTTCAGCTTTTGATAAATCCAAGGCTAATATGGATCTAGATTGGTTTATAGCTAAATCCTCATTTTCAATAAAATAAGACATCACAATTTCTGTTATAGCGAGAATGAGTATAATAAATCTTGCAACAATTACAACTAGCACAACCACATTTACCAATGTGGTTGATATACGTCGATAAGTTTATATGAAGCATATGTACAACCACATTAGTAAATGTGGGTGATATAAGTTGATAGGCCTATATTAATCATATTAACAATTATTAGGTGTATCTTGTTAAAATATAACTATTTTTTTATTTATAACTATATAAATAATCATAACCATATTATTGTATATTTTTATATTTATGATTATTATATTAATATTATATTGTATATTTATATAATAATATATTATTATATAATATTACATTAATATACTAATAGTTATATTCCAAACTATAATATAATTAACATATAACATAACAATATCATTTAGTTATTATTAGTACTACTTATTTATCTCTCACCATTATGTTGTGCTAAATAATTATTATTATATATTTATTAATATAATTTTCAATATAGTTTATGTATATAGTTGAAGTAAATTAATAATATTAACTATATATAGACTATATATTAAACTAAAATATAATATAAGATTACTTATATATATATATATATATATATATATATATATATATATATATAAACCCCATATTATTACAATGAATTAACTAAGTGGATTAATATTATAAACTTTTGGGATAAATAAACCCAAGGGATTATTAATATTATAAACACTAATATTATATTATAAATCCAAGGAATTGTAAACCTCAAAGATTGATATAAAACTCTAGGATTAATATTACAAGCCTTGGGATTAATATTAAACCATGAGATTAATATTATAGATCTTAAGATTAATTTAATTTAATTAATTAATTTAATTTATTTTGATTTTGATTTTTGATTTTTGATTTTTCTTTTTGTTTTATTTTTTGATTTGATTTGATTTGATTGATTTATTTATTTAGTTTTTTCCGGGGAAAAAATCGAACTTTTTATATTGAAATCAAAGTTAACTTTGTACATGCATTCAAGCATTTCTTGGAGTTTTTCTCTGCAAATTTTCAGCCGTGTGTACAACCCATCTCAAAAAACCCTACCATGATTGCCATGATGTGAAAACACATCCAATCCTTCCCAAAACATAGGAAAAAATCACCAACCTTCCGTCGGCGCCGATAAACTGCGTCCATAGCCCATTCCTAGGCCTCCTCTTATGAGGAAAAACTAGCCCAAACAGGAACGGTCATGGAGAGGAAAAAAGTATATAAGAGTTTGTACATTTGTCCACATATGATTTTTTTAATAACTGGAAATATTGTATTTTTTGCACATGAAGAAACAAATTAAAGATATACATCTGTTGTTGTAATAACTGAGAAAAGAGATATAAGAAAGAATCTAGATAAAAGGAGGACGATCCGAAACCACAGAGGCTTCCAGCCCTATTTCTCGAGTCCTCCAGCTGCCCGAATACTATTGTACACCCTCCTTAGAAAGGAAGTCTGTAGTGGCATTTTGTTCCCTATAAATGTGACATAAAGAAATGTAAGTAAAACTATTCTTCAGAATCCACAACTCCTCAAGTATAGGACTTAAAATATAATTTGAACAAGCATATTCCTTGTTGAACCATTTTATTATGTTGAGCGAGTCCCCAAAAATATGGACTGACTTTATTTCCAATTGAGTTAGCCAACAAAGAATTAGGTGTAGTGCCTTAATTTCAGCATAGTTTTTTGTCCCCTAGCCGAGGCCTATGGATGCCTCCAATCTCTTTTCCGGGTTGAGATGGATAACTAGTCCTGCCACACAGGCATTCTCAGGATCAAAGGCACCATCGAAATATGCCTAGGGGGTGTCTTCACTTATCACCTTGGGAACGATAGCCTTGACCTTTGGGGTGGAGATTTGATCAGGGATAAATGCATAAATGGACGCTCCTTCCTGGGCAACAACTTGGAAGGGTATTTCTCCATCCATAAAGATAGCTCTGTTTCTAGCTAACCAAAGCCCCCATGAGATAAGCAAGGGAATCAATTTTGTTTTCTCCTCTTGGCAGCGATTCCACCACGACTGCCAAGCTTCCTTGACTGAGAGGCTCCTCCATTGTTGAGTAAAACTACCCAGGGACTGGAAATATTTCCACACCATTTTTCAATAGGGGCAGTTAATAAATATGTGAAATACTGATTCGGAATCAAGTTTACATAGTGGGAATCATCCCGGTCCCTCCTTCCTTCATTTTTGCAAATTATCCCAGGTGGGGACCTTGTTTTCCAGTAGACACCAGATGAAAAGACAAATTTTAGCTGGGCATTTCATCTTCCCAAGTGGTTTACACCATCAGTCTGGCACAACCCATCCCTTTTCTCCCATGAGATAAGAGTATCCATACTTGGGAGAGTATTTACCAGACGGGGCATGTGCCCATCTTAAAACATCACGCTCATCTCGAAGACAGATGTTGGTTATGAGTAGTTCATTTATATATAGGTGCCAGGCCTCCAACCAAATCGAGTTCAGTTGTAGGTTAGCCCCTGACTTCCAGCCTTGATGCCATATTGATGTTTCTTCCACTTTTTTGACTTGATTCAAGAACAAGAGTCCTTTTTCAGATAAGTGGATTCTTATTGCTTCCGGGAGGGAGAAACCTGCATTACATCCTACCCATGGGTCCAAACCTAACCTGATTTGATTCCCATTCCCTACCTTCCACACCAACCCCTACTCGATGGTTTTCATGACTCCAAGGGTGGCCCTCCACACCATCGATCCTCCTGAGGGGGTCTTGTCTTGAATTGTCACCTAGTCAATCAGAGGTCTAGGGTCTATATACTTTCTTCTCATAACTGAGGACCATAGAGAGTCCTTTGTCAATAGAGACCAACCCATTTTGGATGCAAGAGAAGTGACAAATGATGGCAACTCATTGATTCCCCAGCTCCCCCACTCTTTTGGCTTGGCAATTTTCTCCCATGCTACCTATGGTAGCACGACTTCCTCATTTGAGCCTGCCCACAAAAATTTGTGGTAGATTTTCTGGATTCTCTCCATAATACCTTTAGGCATCCATGCTAGTAATGCCCAGAAAACTAGAATGGCCATTAAGATAGGTTTGATAAGGGCCAACCTACCTTCTCTTGACAGCCACTTGTAGCACCAACACTTAATTATTTTCTCAATTTTGGCCACCATCCATAACCAGTCCATGATCCTGTACAAGTCTGGTTTGAGATAAAGCCCCAGGTAACAAAATTTTTTAGATATCTGCTTTATCTCAAAAGGGAGAACTTATGATATTTTCCTTGAGTCTTCCCCCGAGAGGCCCTTGATCATGATGGAATATTTTTGAAAGTTGATGCTCATACCTGTTTCTTGAAGGAAGAGGTCCAAGGATGAATTAATATGAAGAATTTCCCTCTGGCTTCCATTGCTAAAGAGAAGTATATTGTCTACGAATAGCCAGTGAGTGACTTTGAGGTTTGTGCCACCTCAATTCCTTGAATTTCCCCTTTCATTTTGGCCTCTAGAATTAGCTGACTATGTCCTTCAGCAGCCAAAAGAAATAGAAGAGGAGAGAGGGGACATCCCTGACGCAAACCTCTTTCACTCTTGAAGAAGGGGGAAGCTACACCATTTATTAACACAACAAAACTAATGTCTGATATGCATCCCATAACCCAGTAGATGAAGTCATAATGGAAACCCAAATGGGTAAGCAGTAGTCTAAGATACATCCAACTAATTTTGTCATAGGCCTTTGAAAGGTCTATCTTGATTATCAACCCTCTCCTTATAAATCTTTTCATACTATGCATTACTTCTTAAGCAACCCCGATAGCTTCATGAATTTGTTGCCCATCAAAGAGCCTAAACCGTTCCTTACATATGTGCTTGGATATTATCGGTTTGAGTATTTCGGTGATAACCTTGGCTATGATTTTTTATAGGAAATTGCAAAGGGTTATTGGGCGAAAGTCTGCAAAATAAGCCGGGGAGTCCAACTTTGGGATGAGGGAAATGAAGGTCGAGTTCAGGGGCTCCTGGATAGCTCCTTTTACCTGGGATTCTTGAACCACCGTAGTCAGATCATCCTCTATTGAATCGAAGAAATGCTGGAAGAATTCAACAGTCCACCTGTCCGGCCCCAAGATTTTTTCCTTCTACATGGCCTTGAGGATTCCCTCCACTTCTTCTCCGGTGACGAGGCTTAATAGCATGCCGTTTCCTTCTTCATCAATGTATCCTGGGAAGTGTTGAGCCACCTTGACTACTTTTGCAATAGAAATTTCCCTTGGGGATTTGTAAATGTTCCTAAAGAAGTTCTTTCCCATCGAGGCCAGATCCTCGAATGAGTTTACAATTCTATCATCCTCGGTCCTCATTCCCCAGATTGTATTTGCAATCTTCCGACCCTTGGTAATTGTGGAAAAATTTTGAGTTTTCATCTCCAACAGACAGCCAGATAGCCCTACTTTTTTGTCTCCACTCCTCCTCCCTGGCTAATAAAATATTTCTTCTTTTTGCTTCAAGACATTTTATGAATTCCGTTTTCTCCACTGTCTCATATCCATCCTCTTCTGGTCCTTCCAATATCTCCAGTTCCTTCCCAATCCTTATGAGTCTATCTTCCTCTTCTGCTTTCTTGATCTTTTCCATTCCAATGGTTTCTCCCTTCATTCTTTTTAAGTTTTCCAAGAAGGACCCAATTACATTGCTATATCCTTCATTTACATAGGAGATCCTGGTCTCTTTAAAAAGAGTGCTGAAGAATTCCTCTGATAGCCACCCTAGATTGAACTTGAAGGGGGAGCCTGACTTTTGATTCAGCCCTTTGAGTTCAAAGAGGATGGGATGATGGTCAGATTCCCCCCCTTCCCCAATCCATTTTCAAATCAAAGGGATGGTTTCCAGGAGATCCTTTGATAAAAAAGCAGTCCAGTCTCTTGGCAACCCTGTCAAATCCCTCTCTTTTGTTCCACCAAGTTGGCCTCATCTTAGGGGGATTTATATCTACTAGTTTACCACCACTGATATTGGATGAGAAAAAATCTGACAGGGGATTAGCCCTAGCATTTGGTCCCCAAGATTTTGACTGGCCAATAGAGAAGTTTAGGTCCCCTCCGATAATTAAGTTTAGGCTGTCCATAAAAGATCACGACCAGAGGTCATTCCAGAAAGACATCCGGTCCTGACAAGGTCCATAGATGTTTAGGATGAGAAAGTTTTGACATACGTCAGGGGAGTAGACTTAAAGGGCCAGGAATTGTTCAAGACTCCAGGAGTTAATAAACTTCAATTTTCTGGCCCTGAAGCCAATGGCAAGTCCCCCAGATCTCCCCTTAGCATCAAGACAGTGGAAAGACCAACCAGGGCACAACTTATCGACATACTTCTGAATGTCCTGCTCCCAAAGTTTCCAGGAGCATTATGAGGTCCGGTCTATGATTATCGATCATAGCCTTGAAAGCTAGTTTTTTGGGATTACTAGCCAACCCTCGACAGTTGAAGGACAGGAGGATCATTTAGTAACTAGGCCTGGGATTTGTGTTGGCAATATGATGCAATGTGTTGTCCTTCATGGCAACCCACTTGATGAAGATGATGGCAACACTTGAAGAAGATGATGGCAACCTACTTGATGAAGTTGTACTTGATGGAAACTGACTTGATATACTAATTAATGATGTAAATTTGATGTTCTACAAGTAGTACAGAAGTTGCAGAAGTAAGAAATATCAGTATGTGCAAGAGTAATGATGAAAAGTATATGTCACAAGGCATACGCGGGTTTGCTTAATAGAAGTAGCATATGCACGCGGGAAATAACGTGCCAAGTCGCGTATGGTCAAATGCGCTCTAAATATGTAAAACCAGGGGTTACTACCATGGTATTGACCCATTGTATTGAGCGCTGGTATGTCTATGTGATCCCGTCCAGGAATACCATTGGAAGTAATGTGGTTTTGGCTCATGGTATTGAAAAAGGGTAAACCTATATAAGGAGAAGAAAATCATTGTGCAATGGTGGCGTATGAGTCTGGGTTTGAATGTATACTTCGCTCTAAAGTATGTCTGAATGGAAAGGGTAACAATTTTGATGATAGATCTGAATCTGTGATGCACCTATGAAGAAAATGATGAAGAAGGTTATCTAGATCTGAAATGTATTTGTATCTTCTAGATATGTTTGTGGAATGTTTAAATCTGAGATGAGGTGAACATCTGTCTGAAGTGAAGAGTTAAATCTGAACTGAATATCTGATCTGAAGAAGTATGCTGCCCTATAATGTCTAAAGATCTATACGCAAGTTTGTCGCAGCGGAAGCGCGTATATACGCGGGTTTGATGAAGAGAAAGCGCGTATGGGTTGTTCTATAATGTGCAGATGTATACATGGGTTAATGTGAATGGAAACGCGTATATACACGGTATCAATGAAAGGAAAGTGCGTATGAAATCTAGGGTTTCCTGAAGAATGAAGTATGAAATGTACGATGCGTTACCATTTATTATTCTTGTTATACGTATTCTACGGTTCGTGTTGTACGAATTGATAAGTATCATTTTTGATGTATGATTGAGCTTAAATGTGTGGAGTGGGTCCAATCTGAAGATATGATGAGTGGCCTCGAGTTAACTCTACATATAGATATTGGATCCTAGTGTGAAAATTGATGAAACGTGGTCCATGGTGGTCTTGAGGGTTGTAGCCTTCGGTCGGGGTTGTAGCTCCCTTCGGTGAGGAAATTTGTAGCGAGGAAGCGAGGGGTCCTTAGCTCCCTTCCGGGAGGCTGGTAAACGGACGGTCGTAGCTCCCTTCCAGGAGAAGCTGGTAAACGAGCGCAGGTGGGTGCCTGTGTACTGGTATGAGTCTGCGCCAGTACATAGTTGTAAGATGTTTTCTTTATAATAAAATATTAAAGGCTGAGACAACGGCAGCGGTGGTTTTCTCCCGACTAGGGTTTCCACCTAAAATCCTGGTGTTCATGTGTGATGATTTATTCTGTTATTACTGCACATGTTTACTGTTAACTAAACATCAGAAGAATGAATGTTGCATAGATCTAAGTAAAGATTTAATTGCATCTCTGTGTATACACGAGTTTCATGAATGGTATCCGCATATATACGCTAGTCTGGTTCAGCAAAGTAGCGTATGGGTTTTGAAGTAAGAAAAAGTAAAAAGTTTTGAGTAAGTCCTAAATACTGATTCACCCCCCCCCTCTCAGTATTTTTCCCAACAATTGGTATCAGAGCAGGTCCTTCTACAGAAGCTTGATCGCTTGAAGGAGATCCGTCACAATGGGAAGGAAGCAAAAGAAGAAGGCTACTGAAAAGGAGATATCTCCGAAAACATGTGCAGCAGAAAATGGAGGAGATGAAACAAGTATTGATTGTTTTTCTTGTGATTCACTTTCCTGTGCATGCAATGGTGAAGATAGTGAAAGTAATGTTTTGGATCTAAAGGAAGCTATCAAGAAAATTGAAGATCAACAAATATCAATTAATAAAAGTGAAGCTATGTACAAAGGGATGAAAGAACATATAGATATACTGAATGGACAGACAGACAAGTATCAAAGGTTTCATGCTTATGCTTCCAATCGAATTAAAAGACTAGAAGCAGAAATCAACGATCTAAATGCAGATCTCGAAAAATCAAACAAGAAGAATGCAAGACTTGAAGCAGAAATCGTCTCCCTCAAAGAAGATCTGGAAGATTCAAACAAGAAGAATGAAAGACTTGAAGCTGAAATCATCTCTCTCAAAGAAGACCCGAAAATATCAAATAAGAAGAATGAAGAACTTGAAGCAGAAATCATCTCTCTGAAAGCTGATCTCGAAGCATCGAATAAGAAGAATGAAAAACTCTTACAAACTTTTGAAGAACAAGAAAATGGGTTGAAAGAAGAGATTCTAAATCTGAATGATCAAGTAGAAGACAGAAGAAGGAAAGAAGAAAGTATGAAGAAGCAATGCCAGAGCTTGGAGGTTGAGGTAAACATTCTCAAAGGTAAATTAGAAGAAAAGGATAAAATTTTAAGGTTTCAAGATAGTACTCAGATTCTAGACAATATTCTTAGTAGTCAAAGGTCTCCTTCTATTAAACTTGGTCTGGGTTTTCATGAAACGATCAAAGCAGAATCTAGTTCGCAAGGAAGTGCTAAAGATTCAAAATATGTCAAAGCAAAACCTGAAGTGTTGAAAGAAACAAAAGGTCAACCAACAATCATGATTTCTCAAAGGAAATCATTCAATAATGTTGAATGCTTTAAATGTCATAATTATGGGCATGTTGCAGCAAATTGCAGAAGTAGATCATTTCAGTCACAATCAAACAGATTCTATTCAGAAAGGTACTCTGGTTGCTTCAAGGGATATTGTTTTTCATGCAACGAGTATGGTCATAAAGCAGCTGATTGTAATAGAAGGAAGAATAGAGAAACACACTATGATCCTTATGCTTACTTGTTTGGTCACATGAGATGTTATGCTTGTAACAAGTATGGACATGTGGAAAAAGAATGCAGGATGAACAGATATGAGAAATTGGATAAATTCCAGCACATAATTAGAAAGTTCAAGCAAATTTGGAAAAAGAAGGAGGACCGGTCAGAAAACGTAGGGAATATTGACCCTACTGCAGTCATCCGCTTCTAAAAGCTTACTTCTTTTAATGACTGCAGGAGAGATGTGAGATACATTATAGGAATTAGTAATGTATCATCACAGGGGGAGCAATGTATGATGATTCTCATGGTTGGTTTGGTTATTCTGGTTATGTTTATTTTTGACAGAGCATCTGATGTGAAGAAGACAGGTACAGGTGGTACAACTTCAGGGGGAGATGGAGGAATGTGAAATTTTCTATATTTCACTTTCCATACGCGGGTTCGGTGAACTAAAGCCGCGTATACACGCGAGTTACAGTGGATACAGTCGCGTATGCACTTATGACAAGAAAATTTGTATGACAGCTGAAGATCAGGAGTAAAGGTTCAGGGGGAGCATCAGTCTGACTATTAATGATTGTATTACTGGCACTGTATCAGTTTATTTCTCAGTTCTAAATGATGATGACATGTTACATGGTTTCTTATGATGAGATTGTGGATGAGCCTTGTTTGATTTTTTCTGAAAAGTACTCTTTTCTTTTGGAAGAGATGGAAGTCTTATGATTCAGAGATAAGGATAAATCATGCAGATTTTGTTGCTGGTTGAGACCTCATTTAATTATTACACATGTTATATCATGATCATGATAAATCTTGAAGATCTTGGTGATATCAGATCACATGAATGATTGCTTGACACGTATTGTTTATTGAAGAAGTTGTTCTGGTATGATAATTCCTCTTGGGAAGAATATGTTGATGCTGCAAAGAGTTTGAAGGCTTGGTTACTAATGCGCTTATGCTACAACCATTGGATGACACTTGAAGACACAACTACATTGTCCTATCTATCTGCTCTCATATATTCTAGGGAAGCATTCAAATATCTTAGAAAGAAGCTGAAAACTGTCTCTGCCTCATAGATGATCAGATCTGGTTAAAATGCAGAAGATGGAATTGGATACGCGGATTTCCTTAAACACAGTCGCGTATATACGCGAGTTCATACACAGAAAACCACGTATGTATGGTTGATGACAATTTTTCTGGGTCAGCATTTCTTCAGCACAAGCTGTGGTGCTGAATGGTTTCTCTGGTGATGTTTCAGATCTTATATTTCTGTTTCATTCTCTGATTTTGGGTGAAGATGCCTTGATGATATGCTGTTGAAAGTATTCAGGATGCACAAGCAAAGGGGGAGCTTTGGTCATATGGAAAGGAAGTTTGGATGCACATTTTCAGGGGGAGCATTAGTCTTGCTGAGTATAATGCATTGTTGGCATTATGATGATTCTGAAATATGATCTCTTTTGAGGTCCTTCCGCTATTGGTCATGAAAAGTCATATTTGTAATTTGATGGAAAGGTCATGTTGAGACCTATGATGTAAAATTGTAATATTCAGTCATGTAAGGACTTGATCAAATGTGTAAACCCACTTGGCTGGGTACTTGAGTCAAAATATGTAAATCCACTTGGTTGGATCTTTGATGTAAGTATGAGTCCTTGGTGATAGGAAGGTCATAGAGTCATGTACTTCATTGAAAAATATGTTTGAACAATCAGCATGAACTGAGGGGGAGCATGGTAACTTCAGTGCACATCAGATCTACAACGCTCTTCTTTCTACATAAGGAGAAAAACCTTGTGTTGGTTTTGATCCGCCCTTTGCCCTTGATGTCAAAGGGGGAGAGTGACATGGTGTTTAAATAGGGGGACAATATCATTATCCTTAATGTATCTATCTGTTGTGGTGATCAAACACCATCGTGGTTGCCATCAAGTCCAAAGGGGGAGATTGTTGGCAATATGATGCAATGTGTTGTCCTTGATGGCAACCCACTTGATGAAGATGATGGCAACACTTGAAGAAGATAATGGCAACCTACTTGATGAAGTTATACTTGATGGAAACTGACTTGATATACTAATTAATGATGTAAATATGATGTTCTACAAGTAGTACAGAAGTTGCAGAAGAAAGAAATATTAGTATGAGAAAGAGTAATGATGAAAAGTGTATGTCACAAGGCATACGCGGGTTGGCTTAATAGAAGTAGCGTATGCACGCGGGAAATATGATGCCAAGTCGCGTATTATGGTCAAATGCGCTCTAAATAGCAAACAGGGAGTTTACTACCATGGTATTGACCCATTGTATTGAGCGCTGGTATGTCTATGTGATCCCGTCCAGGAATACCATTGGAAGTAATGTGGTTTTGGCTCATGGTATTGAAAAAGGGTAAACCTATATAAGGAGAAGAAAATCATTGTGCAATGGTGGTGTATGAGTCTGGGTTTGAATGTATACTTCGCTCTGAAGTATGTCTGAATGGAAAGGGTAACAGTTTTGATGATAGATCTGAATCTGTGATGCACCTATGAAGAAAATGATGAAGAAGGTTATCTAGATCTGAAATGTATTTGTATCTTCTAGATCTGTTTGTGGAATGTTTAAATCTGAGATGAGGCGAACATCTGTCTGAAGTGAAGAGTTAAATCTGAACTGAATATTTGATCTGAAGAAGTATGCTGCCCTATAATGTTTGAAGCTCTATACGCAAGTTTGTCGCAGCGGAAGCGCGTATATACGCGGGTTTGATGAAGAGAAAGCGCGTATGGGTTGTTCTGTAATGTGCAGATGTATACGCGGGTTAATGTGAATGGAAACACGTATATACGCGGTATCAGTGAAAGGAAAGCGCGTATGCAATCTAGGGTTTGCTGAAGAATGAAGTATGAAATGTCTATTCTGTTCTGCTGTATTACTGCTATCTGTATTCTACAGTTCTGTGTTGTCTGAATTGATAAGTATCAGTTTTGATGTATGATTGAGCTTAAATGTGTGGAGTGGGTCCAGTCTGAAAATATGATGAAAAGTGGCCTGCAAGTTGTGTTCTATTGAAGATATTGGATCTAGTGTGAAAATTGATGAAACGTGGTCCATGGTGGTGCTGAGGGTTGTAGCCTTCAGTCAGGGGGTTGTAGCTCCCTTCCTGGTGAGTCTGGTAAACGAGAGCAGGGGGTCGTAGCTCCCTTCCAGGAGAGGCTGGTAAACGAGAGCAGGGGGTTGTAGCTCCCTTCCAGGAGAGGCTGGTAAACGAGCGCAGGTGGGTGCCTGCGTACTGGTATGAGTTTGCGCCAGTACATAGTTGTAAGATGTTTTCTTTACAATAAAATATTGAAGGCTGAGACAACGACAACGGTGGTTTTCTCCCGACTTCGGTTTCCACCTAAAATCCTGGTGTTCATGTGTGATGCTTATGTGTGATGATTTATTCTGTTATTGCTGCACATGTTTACTGTTAACTAAACATCAGAAGAATGAATGTTGCATAGATCTAAGTAAATATTTAATTGCATCTCTGTGTAGACGCGAGTTTCATGAATGGTATCCGCGTATATACGCTAGTCTGGTTCAGCAAAGTAGCGTATGGGTTTTGAAGTAAGAAAAAAGTAAAAAGTTTTGAGTAAGTCCTAAATACAGATTCACCCCCCCCTCTCAGTATTTTTCCCAACAATTTTCACTGCTCTAAGTACCCCTGTCAAAATCTGTTGCTTACCATCTGCTATATCCAGTTTTTCCCTCAACTAGGCTTTTAAAATGTTTGATTTTCTGCCCCTTTTTTTCGATCCATGGAGGGGATCACCTGGGTTTCCCAAACCCCCAAACACCTCCATCATATTACCCTTTCTTTCTCTGGGCTCGAGGTTGTAGGATCTTCTCTCACCTTAAAGCTTAGGGGGCTAGGGTGCCACAGGAAAATCTGGATGGGGATCAAGGCTCAGCTCAGGAATAGATATAATAATGCTTTCCAATGAGGTGATGATCCTGGGTTCCATAGTTTGGGTAAATAAATTGTGTGCGGGACTGGAGGGACCAGGCCCAGAATCCATTGATAAAATGTCCAAAATAGAAATGAAAAAAGAAGGAGGGGGTTCAGATACGGTACCCTCGATTAGATCAGTTGGATTGGACTCTGTGGCAGCTTGAGTCGAAACCCGTCCCAGATCCACCTCCATCTCCTAGACGTGACTATTCACAATCTCTTACTATAGCACCTGAGCCCCTTCTTCTTCCTTCTGAGAAAAGGGCATCCCATATGTCCTCCCCTCTGCCCTCGAGAAAGGGTTGTCTCCATGAAACCTTCCCTCCACTCCCAGAGAAAGTTTTCCCTTGCACTTTTTCTCCTTTCTCCTGCGAATAGACAACGGGAAGTCCTTCACCATATGGCCCTACATATGGCATCTGTGGCACCTGAAAGGTAGCTGCTCATAGTCCAATGCTTGAATGAAGGACCAATTGCGGTAATGGAGTTGAATAGCTTAAAATAAACCTTTACGAGGATTTAGTCTCACTAGTATTTTGGCAATATTAAGTTCCCCTGTTTGTTTGAAAGACATATCGGCTTCTAGGAAAACCCCTAGCTCGTTCTCGATGTCTCTGAAAACATTCTCAGTAAATAAAGGGTGGGGAATCCCTGGTAATTTGGCCCAGATGTGGAGATTTTCCACCTTTTCGCGCTGCTCATCAAAGAGAGGATTCCATTGCTTGAACAATATGGGCTTGTGACCAAAACCCCAATTGCATTCAAGTACCCATCTTATCGATTCCTTGGTCTTGAATTTGACCATAAACCATCCGTTTTTCAATTTGAGAACCTCAAAATGCTGGTCTAGGGCTTCTACCCAAGCCTTTTTTGCTCACTCCGTGATATAACTTGCGGAAAGTTTTTTGCCTTCAGCTCTCCCTACCAAAGTTAGTTCCGCTGTCTCCATTGCGTCGTCCACTAATATCTCCATGCCCAAAATCAAGTTTGGGGTTTTATATTTTCTCCTTACTCCTTTTGCTTTTTTCCTTAGGCATCGAGAACTGTTTGAATCCCCTTCAGTTTCGATAGGTTGGATACCCCCTATATGTGGTAAGCTTATCTTAGGAGAAAGATGTTCCAAAAATATCTCTTCCCTGATACCAGTGCCCTCTACCCTTGCAGTGAACAGAGGTAATTTTTTGGTGGGGGAATCATTCACGCACTCCTCTTGGCCCGACTAGTAGATCCTGATGTACTACTTTCCCACAGATTGAATCCCTATCGATTCCTTCATAAATCGGACGAATTTTTGACTACTGGCCTTTGAAATTGATTTCCTTTCCCTCCGCAATCGCCTTTGCTATTTCTCCCCGCCCCGATCCCCAAATAAATCCTGTAACCTTTTCTCCCCTTTTCTTGGGGAAATTGTGGGTTTTTGGGACCCTGAGCTCTCCGACCTTCCTTCTTTGCACGAAATTGAGTTGGGACAACCCTATCCTATATTTTGCAAATCGTGAGACTGTCCGTGGGGTTCTAGGAGGAGCCGCTGAAAACTATATCCTCCAAGCCCCCTGTCCGAATATAGGGCTGAAAGAGCTCTGAGATCTGAAAAAAAACCCTATTTTATAGAAGCGAGTCTTCTTTTCCTAGAAAACGGGGCTAATTATCTGTTGATGAAACAAGCGTTACCTGATCCCTCTTCGCAATAATGTTGGGGGCTTCTTCACTGCATGCTTGCCAAGCCTCTGACTCCCTACCCTTCCTCGAGCCACCTAGAATACAGGATCGCATCCCAACTGACCTATAAAATCCAAGATGTTCTGGTCAGTTACCTCCATTCCCCACATGGCTAGCATGTCTCCAGGCTCAGGATCAACCTCCACACTTTCTGAGCCTTTGACCATGGCACCCACCCCCTTCTTTCGATAACAACAACAAAACCGTTTCCCTGAGCACCTATGCCAGAAACACATGCTCCCTCCTGAGAATGTGAGTAACCCTCCATTTTCTGGCAGGTTAATGGAGAAAAAATAGAAAAATAACAGTAAAAGGATGGTAAAACCCCAGGAAGTAAAAATTTAAATGAAAACTTCCAAGCTCGTCCTCCGTTTACTCAATACGACCCTCCATCTTCTCAAAGAAAGCGATCGCAACATCCACCTGTCCGACTGCATGATGCCCACCTGCCCCCTACAGGGATAGGCCTGCTAGGAATTCCACGCCACCATTGGTTATCCGACCTCCTGGTTACGTGTCCTACGATGACAGTGAGCCCCCATGCCTCATGCAAGCCCTAACCGTCCTCCATTTTTGCAGGTTCTAGGGTTTGCCGGTTTTCACCATCTCTCCAAAATATTAATATTAATGTATCAAATATAAGATTAATATTATAAACGATAATATATTATTGTACATATTAGGGATTAAGATTATAAACCCAACAGATTATTGATATTATAAACCAAAGGAATTAATAAACCCAAGAGACTAATAATATTTTAAACTTAAGAAAAAAATAAACCCATTGAGCTTGGTAGACATTGGTTAACCATTCTAATCATGTTTATATTGGATGACCTTGGGGTTATAAACCTAATGGATTAATATTAATCTCTAGGATTAATATTATAAACACTAAGATTAATATAAAAACCTAAGATTAATATTGTAAACCCTAAGATTATAAACTCTAATACATTATTTTACATATTAGGGGTAAATATTATAAACCAAAGAGATTAATAAACCCAAGAGATTAATATTATAAACCCAAGGTATTAAAAACCCTCGAATTAATATTATAAACCCTACGATTAGAAACCTTAGGATTCTAAACCCTAAATCCAACATTATAAACAAAAATATTAAACTCTAGTTTATTCAATTTCAGAATGCGACATTGAATTAAATGAAATGTAATGTGTCATTGTGACAATGATTGTCACATTGCTTGTTGCATTGTGGCGATCATTGTCACATTGCGACAATGGTAGTGAGACTGTGACCATGATTCACCATGGTTGACCATATTCAACCATGGTTTACCACATTCAACCATTTTTGACCATGGTTGAGCATGGTTGATCATAGTTGACCATGGTAGGCCATGGTTGATCATGGTTGACCATAGGGAAATTGCAATGTAATGTAGCATTGGGACATTGATCTTGGTACACATTGGTTGACCATTCTGATAATGTTAATCTTGGATGAACTTGGTTAGCTATCATTGACCTTGGTTGACTATCGTTGAACATTATTAGCCATAATTAATCATGGTTGACCATAGAGACCTTGATTAACCATTATGACTAGCTATGTTTTAAGGATGATTGAATTTATTTGACTATGCTTGAATATTATAAACCCTAATATTAAACCCGATATTATAAACCCTAATAAATAAACCCAATAAGTTAAACCATGGCTATATTAAATATTATAAACCCTAATAAATAAACCCCAATAATTAAAACATAGTTTGTTAATATTAAACCCTAAGATTAATATTATAAACCCTAATATTAATATATTAAACCTAATATTTATATTGAAAATCCTAGGATTATGAACTCTAACACATTATTTTACATATTAGAGTTTAGTATTATAAGCTAAAGGGATTAATAAATCCAAGGGAATAATAAATCCAAGAGATTAATATTATAAAACCCAAGGGATTAATAAACCTAAGGGATTATTAATAATATAAACTTAAGTTATTAATATTATAAATGCAAGGGATTAATATACCAAACCTAAGATTAATATTTAAAATCCTAGGATTATAAACTCTATTGCATTATTTTACATATTAGGGGTTAATATTATAAACTAAAGGGATTAATAAATCCAAGGGATTAATATTATAAAACCCAAGAGATTAATAAACCTAAAGCATTAATAAACATAATGGGCTAATATTATAAATGCAAGGGATTAATAAACACAATGGATTATCGATATTATAAACCCAAGTGATTGAGCAACCTAATGGATTAATATTATAAACCCAAGTGATTGAGCAACCTAATGGATTAATATTATAAACCCCAATATATGTTCATACCCAATAGATTAATATTATAAACTCTAATATATGTTCATAGATATTAGGGAGTAATATTATAAACCCATGGGATTAATAAAGCCCATGGATTATTGATATTATAAACCTAAGGGACTAATAATATTATAAATTCAAGAGATTAATAAACCCAAGATATTAATATTATAAACCTAAAGGAATCATATTAAACCCTAGGATTTATATTACAAACCCTAGAGATTATAAACCTTAGGATTCATATTATAAACTCAAGGGATTAATAACCCTAATATTAATATTCTAAACTCTATGATTATAACCCTTAATATTATAATCTTTAGACCCAATACTATAAACCATAATAAACACTAAAACCAATTTGATCAACCCAAAAAATAAATATTATATACCTAAGCGATTAATAAACCCAACATATTATTAATATTATAAAACTAAGGGATAATGTTCTAAACACAAGAGATTAATAAACCCAATGGATTATTAATATTATAAACCCAAGCAATTAATCAACCCAAGGGGTTAATATTATAAACTCTTGGGATTGATAAACACAAGGGATTATTACTATTACAAACCTTAATACATTTTCATACATATTAGGGATTTATATTATAAACCCAAGGGATTAATTCTATAACCCCAAGGGATTAAAAAACCTATGATTAATATTATAAAACCTATGATTATAAACCTTAAGATTATAAACACTAAACCCAAAATTTTAAACCAAAATAAACCCTAAATCCTAAACCGAATATGATAAACTAAAATATAATGTGGCATTGAATAAATTGCAATGTAATATATCACCGTGACAATGATTATGATAGCATTTGTCACATTGTGACGATGTTTGTCACACTCTGCTTGATAAATATTATTAATGTTATTTATTAATATTAATCTTAATACACTTTATAAAAACAATATTAATTCTAATATTATTTATATTCTTAAAATGAATAGAACTTTTAAATTTTAATTTTTATTAATAATTTTATTATCAATTATGAGAAAGCAAATATTATTATTCTTATTTGTTGATTTTAATATTATTTTTCACTCCCTAAATAAAAATATTCACTAACTTTATTTTTAATTCCTCTTTGTACTATGTGATTATTTGAAAAAATATGGAATCTAAGACAAAGAAAAATTCTACACTCCTCCTAAGTCTAGAGTTTCTTTAGCCATTCTTTATTTCTGTGTGATTTTGAGAATGTTTTATGTATTTCAATACTTAGAGTTTCTTTAGCCATTCTTTATGTGTGATTTTGAGAATGTTTTATGTATTTCAATATGTATATCTGGTTCATTTTCACTTAGTATTTTTAATAAAATATAATGATGAATATAACCTAAAATTGAAAGAGATAATTTAATTTATGTTTAATTAGTTTTAATTAATTTTATTAAAAATTAAAATTTTCAATTACAAAATTTCAATGATTTAAATTTTATAAATTTTTTTGAAAATATTAAATTATTTTTATAGTAAAATTACCATTCAAATAACAACAACAAAAATGGTATCATAAAATTTAAATAAAATAAAAAAAATAAATGTTTAAATTCCACAATCATAGATAGTTTGTTTTTGCATATAAATGTAAAAGAAAATTGAAAAGCTAGAAGTCGAGAGAAAGATCAATTATTTCTATTGGGGGCTACAATGTTTAGCAATCTGTTATCCGTTTGGTCATTTTTGTGTGAACTTGAGAAGGTTTGTGTTTATTGAGTTTCAAAATGACAAAGAAATGGGAAAGAAATATGTGGCACTAAAAACCACTATTATAAGGTTTGAGAGAGGTTGATAATATGGAGATTTAAAAGTGTTTCAAATGTTTTTTATTGGTTTCTCCATACATAGATTTTTATTTTTAAAAACACTAAATCATCATTTTTTGTCTTGAAAAAAATAACAACTCTTATTTAGAATAATAAATGTGGGCAACTATGATTGAGTAGAGATAGAAAATTAAATCATCCAACCTCTAGTGTATATCTAGATAATCAAGTAAGAAAAGATAAATATTATATGTATAAATAATACACTAAGAAAAGGTTTAAATTACTTTTTTACTAAATTATCATTAAAAATTATTGTGCCTCTTATATATCTTCAAACATTTAAAAATTTAATGTGAAATGTGCTTGTTAAACAGACAAGTGTTTGTTTACATTCTGAAACGTATGCGTGATTAAATATGGAGGAATAGACCACAACAACCTGTAAGTGTATAAGGAAAAGGTTTAGTAAAAGGTTTAGTGCCCAAAAATTCTCATAGATGTGGCCTAGCCTAGTTATGTAAGGGCTCCCGTTCAATTTTTCCTTCACATCATGCTCTCTTTCACCCTGCAAGAAGATGGTTTCTATTACTCACATTTCTCAAAATCAATTTCTCTTTCTATGCCATGCTCTTATTTCATTGTGCCACAAATATTTATTTATCATGTAATGGACCCCAAAAAATATTTGTAGATTTATTGAGTAAATTATAATAGTGATGAGATTTGATAGAAATATAATGGTATAGAAGACTCCCCTTACATGACTACCCTTCTCACCCTTCTCATGGAAGCATATCCAACATTATATTATTTCATAAATTTTAAATAAAATAAAATTAAAAATAAATAAATATTTATATTTTATAATAATTGATATTTTTTTCTGCATGTAAATGTAAAAGAAAATTGAAAAGCTCGAACTTGAGACAAAGATAAATAATTTTTCCTAGCGGCTAGAAAGTCTAGTGATATGTTATCAATTCTATCAATTCTGTGTGAACTTGAGAAGGTTTGCATCTATCAAGTCTCAAAATGACAAAAAAAATTGGGAAAGAAATATGTGGCACTAAAGAAGGGTGATATAGGGTTTGACATAAGTTGATGATACAAGATTTACAATTGTTCAATTTTTTTTTTTTTTAAAAATATTAAATCATTCTATTAAGAAAACCTCTAGCTTATGTCTAAATAATCTAGTAAGAAAAAAATAATATTACATGTAAAAATAATCCAGTAAGAAAAAATTAAGATTGCATGTAGCAGATATTCAAATTTTAGAGAATTTTTGTACAAACTTTACATGACTCTATGAGGATGTAGAACTCAGATATCCAATAAGTCAAAAACATCATCATTTGGTGTTTCAACAACTTGCATTAATTTAATTCAAGAAAAAATCACTTTAATGTAGGAAGCTTTAAAATTTTTAATATATTTCTCAAATGGCGGAGCATTCATCAAGGTTTTGATATACTCTAAGTCAGAGAGTTGAATGTTGTTTTATTAGAAAACCCAAAACTCCACCTAAAAATTCCAAGACCATTTTGTTCCAAATGAACTTGTAAATGAAGAGCACACCTTTGTTCTACGGTTGTCCTTTTGCATTTCTTCATGATTTGTTGATTTATAGTGTGATATTCCCTAATTAATCGAGTGAGTTGATGCAAATTAAAGAATTACATGCTTAGATCCAAATTGAAGAGATGATCTTGAGAAATCTTCTAAACTTTTAATCTGATGCAACCAAACATTCAAAACCTTGCAATTTATTGGTGAATAATGATAGAATGTTTTTGGGGCTCTCATGATCTAAGGTTAACATAAGTCTGGTAAATAGTGTGTAATCTATTAAAAAGATCCATTCCTGAAAAAATTGTTCAATTCACTAGTAAACAAATTATCAAATAAACCTCCAAAAACAAAGCTAAATTGACTACACTACAAGGAAAAGACCCTTTAGCGGATCTTTTTGAGGAACCCCTTATAAAAATTCCCCAGACATTCGTTTCTAGCGGAGGTTCCTAGAGAAGGTTGGCGGGCAGAGGTTTTTGCGGATGTATTTCGTCCAGTGCTCTTATCACCGTAAAAAGCACCGGTGCGTTCAACACGAGAAAGCACTAGTGCGGTTAAAACATTGGCACACCGTACACCTTGCGCTCTGTACACACCCGCACAGTGCATTGTATTTCTGTAGTGCACTGGTACTTTACATAACTTCTGCACTGGTGCCTCATAAAAAGCACGCGAAAACCAAAACCGCCCGGGTCGCCCTTAAACACACCAAGTTGCCAACGCACCAGGTCGCCCAAAAATCCCTGTGCACCGGCACAGGGTTAAATAAATAAAAAATTATGGCAAAAAAACCACACCAAACATAGGCACACCGGACACTGTGCAATCCTAACACACCCACCCGGTGCATCATATTACTGTAGAGCACCGGTGCCTTACAGCTCTTCTGCACCGGTGCTTCAGAAAATGTGCGCGAAAATAGAAAACACCCGGTGTGGAATAAAGAAAACCCACTGGGGCACCTGTAAACACCGTGCATCGGTAGAGGGTTATATAAAAAAAATTATGGCCAAAAAACCACACAAAACATTAGCACACCGGAAACCGTGTGCTCTGTACACAACCGCCCGTGCGTTATATTAAGGAACCGCGCCGGTGCGTGACAAATCGTCAGCACCGGTGCCTCATAAAAAGCGCACGAAAACATAAACCACCTGGGACGGAATGATGGAAATGCATCGGGGAACCCATAAACCCCGCGCATTGGAACAGGGTTAAATAAAAAAAATTACGGTCAAAAAACCGCACAAAACATTGGCTCACCGGACACCGTGCCCGGTGCGTCGTATTATTGTAGAGCACTAGTGCGTTACAACTATGCCACACCGGTGCCTCATAAAAGCGCGCAAAACCAGAAACCGCCCAGGGCGGCATAGTACAAACGCACCAGTACGCCAATAAAAACCCTGCGTACTGGAATAGGGTTAAATAAAATAAAATTACGGCCAAAAAAATGCACTTTTCACTTTTTTCAGTGCTATAGAGCTCTCAAGCACCAGTGCAAGTTATCCTTGTTTGATCCGCCCTAACATCGGTGCTCCGATTGCACTCATTGCACGCACTGCTGCTCTGTATTGCCCACCAATCTCCAGCTTGAATTTTGTAAAACGGTGGACAAATTTTATTTTGCAAATTCTACAGCCAATATGCCTCCTCGACGGGTAAATGTATAGGTATTTTTCTTGTTTTTCCATAATTAAGCCTTTTAGTGGATTAGAATTTCAAAAAACCTTAAAATTAACCATTAAAAAGAAAAAAAAAAATTGTCCCGCGGTGCGCTCGAGTCGTTCGGCTCACACCGGTTTGTAGTGCCGCCTGTAAATTTACAGGCCGCACCGCAACCGGCGCTAATGGTATCCGCACCGGTTCTGGGGCGGTATCGATAGGCGCACTGTGTTATTTTAATTTTTTTTAAAAAGTGCAGTGCAGTCGTTTACCAGGCTGCACCGTTGAGAATGTGGGATCATGACAACTCGGTGCGTTGACGAAATTATCCGCCTCGGGGTGCGTAATGTTGTCAGTGCACCACATACCAAAATTTGACGTTTTCAACAATTCGGCCTGGTAACCGGTGCTAAGGGTATCCGCACCGGTTCCTGGGTGGTACCAATGGCGCATCGTGTTATTTTAATTTTTTTTAAAAAAGAGCGGTGCGGTTGGTTACCTCACCGCACCGTTGACCTAGTTGAATAGTGGTGATGCGGTGCGTTGACCAAAATAACTGCCCTGGGAGGGCCATTTTTGTTGGCGAATGACTTACCGTATTTGGCCTGCGTCAACGGTACGACCTTTTAAAATACCGCACCGACGACTATTTACGGTGTCAGGAGGGCAGTGCACTAACTTAGCTATATGCCCCGAGGCGTATAGTGTAGTTAGTGCACCGCCCTCCTGACACCGCACGTAGTCAACGGTGCGCTAAAAACATTTTTTGAAGCACCACCCTCGGTGCGCTGAATATGATTAGGTGCACCGTCCCTGGTGCGATCTGTTGAAAGACGCACCAGGACCGGTGCGTGACTTTGTTTTTGGCGCATTGACTGTTGTTTTATTTATTTTTCAAAAAATATTTATATACGTATATTTCTAAATACATGTCTCATTTAATAAAAAAATTGTGTTTAATATGTCAATCATTCAGAGACGTGAAAGGAGAGAAGAGGGGCAACAACAACAACAATAGGCGAAACAATATAACATGGTTCGCCTGTGGGAGGCACGAGAGAGGGAGAGAGATGTGTACCCTCGCCCTATTACAGCAACGACGCAGGGGCTCCTAAGGTAGGTAGGCCTCCTCAAGTTATATGAGGAGGCTACTTCCCTAAAGTCCCATAATTTGTTTTTGAGACATCTTATTCGAAGGTGGAATGCCCAACAAAAGGCTTTCCGGGTTGGTATCAACCAGTGGTACACGCCCACTAAGGAGGATATATATTTTATTATATACCAAGTTCATCCCTGAACTTAGTAAATTTTGTTCTGCCAAAAGGTTTCGTGAAAATGTCGGAGGTCTGAACTTTTGAAGGGCAAAACACTGGCTTGATGACGTCCTTTGCAATGAGAGATCTGATATGATGATACTTGGTGTCCACATGCTTTGTCTTTGAATGGAAAACTGGATTCTTGGCAAGCTTTATTGCTGATTGATTTTCGATGAATAATGAAGTATCTTCTGTTGGAGGAATTCCCAAGTCCTGTAAAACTCGACGTAACCAAACAATCTCACATGCTGCTTCCCATGCTGAAATGTACTCTGCTTCTGCTGAAGAAGTGGCCACTGTAGTTTGCTTCTTGCAACTCCAGGAAACTACAGTTGACCCCATGTTCATTAAGTAACCTGAGGTTGATGCCCTGTCATCAATACTGCCAGCAAAGTCGACATCTGAAAATCCACCAAGTACAAAATTTTTAGTCTTTTTGTAAAGAAGACCAAAATATTTTGTTCCTTGGATATATCGAAGAACTCTTTTCGCTGCATTCCAGTGGCTGTCTAGTGGTTCTTGCATAAAACGTGAAAGAATAATGACTACATAAGATAGATCAGGACGAGTGGTTGTCAAATAAATCAAGCTGCCAATCAACTGTCTGTAAGTCGTGCTGTCCACTTTTCCCCCCCCTTCAAATTTTGAAAGTTTTAAGTTTTGTTCTATAGGGGTAAGGACAGGCTTACAATCTTGCATTCCATATCACTGAAGAATTTCTGCTGCATATTTACTCTGGGAAATGAAGATCTGATGTGGACGTTGGAATACTTCAACTCCAAGATAGTAGTGAAGTAGTCCCAAATCTGTCATCTTAAAACCTGCATGTAACTCCTTTTTCACTTCAATGTGATCATCATTGTTTCCTGTGATGATCAAATCATTGACATTCATAATGAGAATGACCAGATATTTTCCCTGTTGGCGCACATACAAAGTATCATCAGATTCACTGCGATGAAAACCAACTTTGCGAAGGTATTCATCCATTTTTGCATACCAAACGCGGGGGGCTTGTTTTAATCCATATAAAGCCTTGATTAATTTGTAGACTTTATGTTCTTTCCCTTCAACTTCAAACCCTGGTGGTTGTGTCATATATACATCTTCCTGTAAGTCCCTGTTGAGAAAAGCGCTTTTGACATCCATTTGGTGAACTTTCCACCCTTTCTGAGCGGCCAATGCAAGTGTTAATCTGATGGTGTCCCATTTAGCTGTAGGTGCAAAAGTTTCTTCATAATCAATGCCTTCCTACTGCGCAAAAACTTTAGTGACAAGTCTTGCTTTATACTTGTCAAGTTCGAAATTTTGGTTGTACTTAACTCTATAAACCCATTTGCATCCTAAGGGTTTAACATTTGGAGGACAATCAACCAGTTTCCAAGTGTGGTTATCAATTACTGCTCTATATTAATCAATCATGGCTTGTTACCATTCTTTATGTTTGATTGCTTCTTTGTATGTGGAAGGTTTAGTAAAATCATGTGCTAGCAAGGCGAAAGTTGCTTCACTTCTATGTTTCTGTCTTGTTCCTATTTTATTTTGTTCATCAGGCTTTACATATTTCAATAGTTGAACTACCCATTTTGGAAGTTGTTGCTCACTTGTTTGAGAATCTGAGAAGTCCCCATCATTATAAAGGGGATTAATGTAAACTGATGTTCGTCGTTCAGGTGGTGAATCTGGAGAATCACTGTCAGAAGAACTGCTGCTGCCTGGAGACGCTGATGAACTACTAGAAGACCCAGATGATTTTGTTGAAGTAGATGGACTGGATGACTCATCTTCAGAGGAAGGAAAATCAAGTTCATACCAATTTGGTGAAGTTGGTTGACTTTGCATATTTCCTTTCCTTTTACTGCCCTTAGTTTCTAACTTGTGAAGAAGAATCTCGATTTCTTCAGCACTCTTACTCTTTGTTTCATCAAAAATGACATCCCTGCTCACAATAAATTTTCCATTGGTCAAAAGACGATACCCTTTCTTTTAATCTAAATAGCCAATCATTGTGCATTTCAAACTTCTTGAATCAAGCTTAGTTCGCTTTTCTTTGGGAACTAAGGCATAACAGATGGATCCAAAAACTCGAAGATGTTTAACTTTAGGTTTGAAACCAAACCAAGCTTCATAAGGGGTGATTCCTTCTAAAGAAGCAGTTAGAGATATGTTTCTTAGATAGACAACTGTATAGATTGCTTCTGCCCAATATGTTGGACTTAACCCTTTGAAAGTTAACATGGATCTCGCCATGCCTAACAATGTGCGATTCATCCTTTCTACAACTCCATTTTGCTGTGGAGTGTAAACATTTGTAAGATGCCTTCTGATGCCATTTTCACTGCAATAAGTTTTGAATTCATTTGAGTTGAATTCTCCCCCATTATCTGTCCTGAGAGTACCTATCTTTTCTTTGACCTCATTTTCAACAAGTTGAAAAATTTTAAACTTCTCAAATGCTTCTGACTTGTTTTTCAAGAAGTAAACCCAAGTGATTCTGCTAAAATCATCAATAAATAGCAAGAAATATTTGCAACCACCTAATGAAGTTTGTAGTGGACCACACACATCACTGTGAACTAGTTGCGGTAGCTTGTTTGCGCGCCATGTACTTGTTCGAAAACTTTCTTGACTTTGTTTGCCATAAATGCAGGCTTCACATTTTGCATTTTCCTTGTTGAAAGTTGGAAGTCCTTTAACCATCCCTTGTTTCTGCAATTGAGAAAGAATATCAAAATTCAAATGTCCATATCTTACATGCCATAATCTTATAGGTGAAATTCCTGTAGTAACTGCCCCTGCAAAATCAGAATGCCTTGGAATAACTGTCCCTTTCATCCTTAACAGTTTTCCGTCTTCATATCCTGTCATCACTGTTTGGAAGTTCTGTTTAACTGAATTAATCTTAACTAAGCCATCTTCCATAATTATTTGATGCCCTGCTTGTCGAATCATGGCCAAAGACAACAAATTTTTCTTAAAGGTGGGTACATACCACACATTGGAAATCAAATTTTCTCCAATGTTAGGGAGAAAAAATTTCACTGCACCTTTTCCATAAGGCGTATGTTTTGTATCATCTGCTAGAAAGATGGAATTGAGATGGCACTCTTGAAAATTCCAAAAGAAATCTCGTCTACAGGTCATGTGTTGAGTTGCTCCTGAATCCAAAATCCAAGCATCTTCATAATCACTCTTAATATAGGAGGAAATTTGGATTGCTGGTGAAGAAGTGAAGACATATTCTGAGTCATTATCATCTTGAAATTGATCATTTGCAAACTGTGTTGAAGGCTGTTGAAACTTAGAAATTTTATTGATAGATGTGCGACAATCTTAAGCATAATGACCAACTTTGTTACATCGCCTGCAAACAATTTGACTCAAATTGGTGCCTCTTCCTTGAGACTGTCCTCTGCCTTGAGACTGTCATCGACCTCTGCTTTGTCCTCTGTTTTGAGATTGTCCTCTCCCTGGATTCTGTCCCGTGCCTTGCTGATATCCTCTGTTTTGATTGTTGCCTCTACCTTGAGAATTGTTTCTGCCTGAATTGGAGCCTCTGTTGGAGTTGTTTCCTCTGTGCTGACTGTGACCACAACCTTGTGCTGCTTGATTTTGATTAAAATTACCTTTTCCTTTGTTTCTATAATTTTCAGCTGAGGAGTTGCTAGTACTAGCCTCTGTGAGAAAAACATCTTCACCAACTTTCTTTTTCTTCCCAAAAGTTTTATCATGTTGAGTCAACATTTCGCAGAGCTCATCAAACTTTAGCTTTTCTAACTTTTTAGTTAGTTGTAGAGTTTCCAAAAAATGTGTGTAGGAAGAAGGAAGCCCAACAATTAAAATTGTGACCATAAAACTATCATCAACTGCTTGAAAACCAGCATTAACAATTTCCTGCTTAATATTCTTAAGTCTGGAGATGTATTCAAGAATATCTCCTTCTTCAGTCAATTTTTGATGCAACAATTTTAATTGTAGGTCAACTCTTTTTGATTGAGGCTAAGTATCAAACAACTCTTTAAAAGTTCTCAAAGCAGACAATGCATCTTTAGCATTTTCGATATGGACATACATTTCATCATTGACAGAAGATTTAATGAGAGCTAATGCCTTGGAATTTTTAACTTCCCATTTTGCTAGTGAAGCTGCATCTGTTTGGCTTTACATCTCCATCAGAAATATCATGCCATAGTTTATTATAAATGAGAGTGCTTTCGATGAGGCGTTGCCATGTTTTGTAAGATTTTGAGCCTTCAAGTTTGTCGGAATCAGAAAATAAATTAATCAACTTAGACATTGTAGTGTTTAAAACTTCACACCACGAATCAAGCTCCAAAAAAATATCAAGATGCGCAACACAACAGCAACACATGACGCAAAAAATCAAACTATTGGGGCTTGGCCTTGACCCTCGAATAGTCGTTGAAACAGGAGAAAATTGACTGAGCTTTGCACTTGGCTCTAGTCAATTTCTCAAATATTTACAAGGCAACTTTCAAAATTTGACTTTTACAATGATGCTCTTGCACAATCTGGTAAAAAAAAGTTACCCCCCCTCAAAGTAAAATTACTTTGAGTTACAATATCACTCCATAAACAAATTACAAAGCAAAAATCTCCTGATTACTCCAAAAAATTACAATACCCTTATTGCTCCAAAAAATTACAATACCCTTATTACTCCAAAAAAAAAATTACAATACCCTTATTACTCCCAAAATTTTTTTTTCAAAATTATGAATTATTAACTCCACTTTCTACTCACTTATCACTCCAATTAATTATATGCTATGATCCCATTCACTTTTCAATATTCTTCAATCCCATTTTTGGTATTGCAAGTTTTAGAAAACTTATTCTTCAGTTCTCCAGAAGTGCTAAATTTCCCAAATTCCTTTGGAAAGATGTTTGCCGCTTTGAGAAAGGCGTAGTGAATGTTCTTACCAATTGTTCTTATGGCCTTTGTAAACATACCATAATTCGTCACTGAACTAAAAGTCGATTACAAAAAACGGGGCACCATATCTCATTATTACAGATAACTCTTTTGTATCAAATTGAAAAGGTAAATTTGCGGATACGAGCAGTTGGGGGGGCGGACTTTGTAAGCTTACCAGGCCTGAATGCCGTATCTGCTTGCCAATGCTGCTGCGACTACTTTTCGTACGATTCAACGCTGTCAAGCTCGGGATACTTCTAGAAAATGCTGCTGCGGCTAATTTTCGTGCGATTCAACGCTGCAAGTTGGGTTTTTGCATTGAAGAATTTGGGCTATTAATATCATGTTCAAGCAGGGATCAAACCGGTACCACTGCCCTCGGCCTTCAGAGACACCTGATTTTCATATGCCACCTTCTTATCATGAGAACGCTTAACCATATGGGGTTCACGGATCTTCCAACAACGGTGTGGGAACTTTGACTGCCGAATTGACTCTTCCAAGCATGATTGAAACAACTTTTGTGCAAAAAAACGTCGTTTGCTTCATCAGCATACACCTACAACAATATCTCATCAAACCCAATGCATCAAGAGCGTCAACTTCAGTATAGTTAGCCTGCAGAAGGTCGAGGCCGGTGAGGTGTGGAGGAGTTGACGCGTGCCATCACAGCGATGGCTCCTTCAGCGCAGATGCACTATATTGACAACGCTTTCCTTTTTTCTTATTCATTGGAACAAAACTATTACAAAAAAAGTTGCCTCAACAATTTGAAATAGAAAATTCACACAAATTTTGCATTTGCTCTTTAAAAAATGATTTTAGAATTTACAAATCTAAAATCAATAATTTTTTTTTGACAAATTTCATACCAATCTTTTGCTGATCACTTCAATGGAGTTGAGTTTTCCAAGAACTGGGAGAGCTAGAATCTTCCTCCTCATATCCACTGCAACATTACCGTGGCTCTGATACCACAATAATGGCCAAAGTGTCCTCAGACACGTAATTTTATTAATCACAAAAAAAATAATTACATTGGAATTATGCAAGAGTTTACACCCGAACAACACAATCACTCTTTCAATGAGCTATTTATAAGCTCAATGTCCTAACTTCCACTAATTTTGGATCACTTATTAAATAACAAGTGTCCAATTACATTAAATGAGCTTCTAACTATTCTACTAACTTTACTCCTAACTTAGAGCCTAGGAAACGACTCTTTTCTAGAGTCCTATTTTTTAATAAAAAATTTCTATTTCTAAATATCTCAAAGATTTATTAAATATTCTAGAATAATAATTATTAATTTAATATCTTAAATTAATAATTATTTTATTCAAACATTATAACCTATGATAAAATTTATTTTGGATCATCTAACATTTCCCTCGTTCCCCGAGGTTCCAGCTGGTTGTGTAGCAGGGACTCAGTTAATTTACTCAAAAAGATACATTGGAGCAAATTTAGTATCTCCTGCAGATTTTCGGGTCGCTGGAGGGCAGTTAAATATTAGTGCATTTGGTCGTGAAGAGGTCCAGTGTCTCTCACTTATCATTTCGACCATTTCGCACAACACCAGTGATGGGCAACGCATTAGTTGCTCACTTTTATATTATGTTGATTCTTTAGTACAACAACCATGACTTGTCAGATGGTCTGCCATTTTTTTGCGGTAGTTTTGTACAACATTAGATAGATGTCGTGCTCATGCACAAGGGAGGGTCAACTTCCCTTTTGCTTCAGATATTTATTTTTTATTTTTTGAGAGGTTTCCAGAGACGAGGCCTAGTTTTCTTCGGCAGCCTCATAGGCCGATTACTAAGGCACTGTTGTAGCCGCTACAACACCACCCAAAATTTTGGGTATATTCAAAATTTCAGGTCCCCTTCTGCTCACTCAACCATTAGGGTTTTGACCCGACCTTTAGTCAGTGACACCCCCGTGACCTTTCCCCGCCAAACCTTGTCGCCGCACCCACTGGTCTCGATGTCTCATATATACTCTAAGGCCTGGGGTTTGCTGCTTAAAATAAAACTGAGAGTTCCCCGTTGAATCTAGAGGTAAGCTTCCTAGGTTGTCATGATATCGGCCTCAGATGTACTTTACCTATTCCCAGCCCCTCAAAAACATTATCACCATCATGACAAGATACTTTTGCCACAATCATGCATGTGTGGGGGTATCATCATGCATGTACTTGAATGGAAGTTTTTATGTGTTAAGTACTTGACATACTTTCATTAGAAGCCCTTTCACCATGGATCATTTAGGCGTTCTATTTGGGTGCTCCACCAAGCTCATAGTCCCACATAAATTATTTTCAAATATAGGGACATCATTCTCTGAAAGGTAACCATGGAATAATTAATATTATAATGTTTCATACAGGTCGAGTCCATGGGTGATATAATCAACGAGATCACCACTGCACGGAGGGAAAGAAATTTATGCTGAAATGACAAAGGGCGCACTAATTGGAGGAATTTTCGATCACGGTTGAGCCACATCTTTCGGGATGTATAGTTTCATTCCTAAAAAGAGAGGCTTGTAAAAGGCAATTACTTCTTCAATGGGGAACCATATTTCAAATCAAAAGGGCGATCTCAGTCTACACGCATACCAAAGCCATGGTTAAAGGGAAAAGGAAGGATTCTGATGACTACGCATTATGAAATGCTTTAAAAGTCATGGGCTAACATGGGCATAAATCCAACTCCATAAATGTGCGCCTTATTGACTGCCCAAGGAGCCATATTTCGGGAAGTCCTGAAAACTTGTGCACGTTATGGATGCATATGTCTCGGGGACCTTATATTTTAGGAGGTAGTATGTTCGAAGGAAATTGACCGAGGAGGCCACTAATACACATGATCATTGAGGATCCATTAACCCAGCACCATCAATATGCTCCAAAATATAAGGTTCTAATCGTCCATTTGAGCTGCTCAAATATGACGCGCGACTTTTCTGTGACATGTGAGGTGGTGGGTGCTCAAAACAGATAAATTATTTTACCATAGACCACAATAGCACATTAAAGAGATTCAAAGGTCGCGTGGTTAGTCACGAGAAAGGCCAACACACTTCAAGGAAGTGCGTAAGGACGTAAATGACAAAGAAAGCAAGAGATGCGTCACTGCTATACAAATTGACAGCTAAGGTGCATGACCAAGGGGAATTTCAAGCACAGAAAGAGGCATGCGTGAGACCCTGCAAACAACCAATGTCAGTAAGATCGCATTGCATGAGATGCATTGAGGCGTTGTTCGGTAATGTTGATAGTAGACGTGAGAGTGTACTGTTGCATGGCGTGACCATTCAACTAAATGGCACTTGAACACCACAACGCATGCACGCTATATTGAACAACGCCTTTGCTTATGCGTTTGACCTGATGGATGATTCTCTCTCAGCGTCATAGGTATTAGGATAAGTGTACCAACACACAACATTGATGGTTGAATATCCTGGGAGTGGGTGGAAGCTTCGGCGTCGCACCACCGATTGGGTTCCTCGTGCCTTCCGTTATTTCTGTTTGCAGCAACAACCCGTGTTCTAATAGAAAAAACCTCTTCTCTCACTAATAATTAGCATGCAAGAACAGTTACCAAGAGCTGCTCCAGATACGATGATGATTTCATGGAGGTCGAAAGGTAGTGGCCCAGAGATAACACCAGGAAAGAAAACATGCACAAAATATTTGTCATTACAACACCATTTATCCCACTCTAGCACTAAGATTCCTCAGTCAAATGACGTGACACCTCATCGAGCTCAGTTCAAAGTCTTTTTAACGCAAGGATCATGCTCAGAAGGAAGACAGATGAGTCGATTTCAGTATGATAAACACGGGGCTACAGAAGGCATTATGTTATTAGGTCACACAGTCACATTTTTTCTATAGCAGCGGCGGATGTGACTCAATCCTAAACGCAACATTGTGACCTCTGCTCAAGTCGTAGGTATCACTGGTCGCAAAGTTGCAAACCTCAAGAATGAGCGGAAGGCGCGACATTTTGTAAACAACGACTATGCGACCTCCATAGGTCGCTATCCTCGCTCAAGTCGCCAAGTCGCACACCTTAGATGGAGGAAGAAAGGATGAGCTGCGAACCTGCGACTTTCGCAAGTCGCAACATTCATCAAGTCACACATTTTATACAGAGGCAAAAAGGATGAGCTGCAACCCTGTGACTACTACAAGTCGTAATCCTCGTCAGGTCACAGCCTCTCAATACTTTTTTGGGGTCACACATCGCAATCCATCCTAGCACATAGTAACACATGGGAGTTTCCTTGGTTTCAGCATCATCACCATTGGGAAGAAACATTAAGCGAGAGCTAACTGTACATGCCTGTTATATGATGGATATCGCTTGGCATTTCAAGTTTTTTCCTTTGCGTCAGTAAACGAGCTCAGTATGGACATGCACGAGTTGTTCATACATTTTCTACAAAACAAGACTACGCAGGGGTCCAAGATAATTGTTAACTCCCCTAATTTTATTTTGATGTTCCCTCAACGCATTTGCGATTTTTTTCTTCCTCAGCGTGTATATATATATGTGTCTGTGTGTGTGTGTGTGGCTAATTTAATGTGTTCGCTTGCAGGTAACATGAGGAAACTATGATGATGACCCAGACAAAAAAAAGTTGCTCACTTCCCCAAAAGTTGCACAACTTGGATTCAAGCCAAAAAGAAAACCCACGTTATGCGGATGCCTAGGATCTCGCTCAAAGAAAAAACCACTCCCACTTATCGACTCATGAAAATTCCCTTAGCACTGCAATGGCATCACAGATAGATAGAAGCTGCTGGTTCGCGTGGCAAGAGCTAAGGCTGTCCTCTGGAGAGCAAGGTTCTGATATCTCCAAGAGGTAAGTGTAGAAGGAATAGCCCTAAGGTCATGACTAACCTTAGATTACAGATGAACCTAGGTCGCAGGTCGCAGATGATCTCAGGTCGCAGGTCGCAAATGACCCTAGGTTGCAAGTCGCAAGTAACACCAAGTCGTAGGTCGCAGGTCGCAGGTTGCAGATGACCCTAGATCGCAGTTCGCAGATGAACACAGGTCACAAGTCATAGATAAATCAAGGTCACAGGTCGCAGATGACCCTAGGCTACAGGTCGCAGATGACTTAAGGTCATAGGTCGCAGATGATCTCAGGTCGTAGGTCGCAAGTAACACCAAGTCGCAAGTCGCAGATGACCCTAGGTCGCAGGTCGCAGATGACCCTAGGTCACAGTTCGCATATGACCATAGGTCGCAGGTTGCAGATGACTCAAGGTCACAGGTCGCAGATGACTTAAGGTCGCAATTTGCAGATGATCTCAGGTCGTAGGTTGCAGATGACCTTAGGTCGCGGGTCGCATATAACCCTGGGTCGCAGGTCACAAATGACCCAAGTCGCAAGCCAGCCCAACAGTTGGGAAGACCAAGAGTCAAGGGAAACTCAAAGGACATCTCAACCTATATATACATCTTTGAGAAGTGACCAGAATACTTTTTAGCTTTGCAATGGAAGCCAATATGACAGAGGAATTGGTAATTGAGAGCTAAAGGCACTCAAATCTTGGTATCAAGTAGAGAGAGAGGTAGCGAGGCTAGGGTTTTGGTATCACGCATTGAGATAATTACCCCACGTTCCACTATTGGGTTTTGATAAATTTTAAACATGTATTTGACGTTACAACAACATTAATAATATATTCTCTTTTCCGGCACTGATTCACGTGCTTTTTTGTGGTGATAGTACTAGCTGTATAATATTTCACTATGTTGTATGGATGCTTTCATGCATGTAATCGATTATGAACTAATTCACATCGATTGCATGTAAATTTTCTCTTGAATCAATGTTTATTTGTTCCTTGCCATGTCAGTGATATATTGTGAAATATTTTTCAATTAACTTCTGGTGTGTTTCGTTTCATGTATGTCTAACTGGTTTTGTCGGCTCACCAAGCCCACTCACGACATACCCTCTTTTATTTCGCTGCTTAGACTTGCTTGTATATTTTTTTATGGTTCGTCAATCTTGGGGTTGATTTTGCTTCACTGATTGGTCATCTCACCTTCGCCTCCACTTCATCATCTTCTCATCCGACAACCAAGAGTGGAAACACTTATGGTGGTAGCTGGGCCCACATACCAGATGGGGCGCCTATCCTAAACGGTGTGAGGTCTAATTGGGACCTTTCACCGGGGAGACCCCCTTTTTGTCGGCAGTACGATTTTGCCCGTCAACAGGAACGTATGCACATGTGGGGGTAGATGATGCCCAAGAGGGAGGAGACAATGTTTCCAGCGAGGATATCAGATGATGCACTGGAGTTGCTAGCCAGTGTTGATGAGCATCCCTTCATTATGGTCCCCTGTTTTTATGCAGGGTTGGATTGGTGAGGGTGTGCCAACATCCTCTTCATAGCTGATGAGCCCCCAGATGATAGAGGTAACATCATTGTTTTATTTAAATTTATTCTAACATGTTATTTAACTTGTTTTTATTAAATTGTGTAATGAAATTGTCTAATTACTGTGTTGTACTTGTATATATTTTGCAGACATTGGCTCTTTTGATGGCGAGGAGATGCTGACACCACCACATGATCTAGGTGTGGATCCTGATGACGATGAGGGCATGCCAGATGCCAAGGATCATCAGGAGGCCGGTGTAGAGAGACCTGCTCCTGCTGGTGCGCCAGTGCGCGATTGACTTAATGATGCTAGATACAGGATGGAGTTGGGTGACCAACTCAGTGCATTGATTTTTGAGGCGGACATTAGGCCCGCTCATTACAGAGACATAGAGGCTGATGATAGGCTATTATGGATGTGGAGAGGCATGTCGCGTGACATGTACAACCTGATGTGGCATGTCATAGGAGTTACGACAGATTTTACGTGACTTATGAGGACTGTTGCACGTTACGATCGAGACACAACACGTGATGACCGACAGTCTGCGAGGCGCAACATACCATCATCTCATGATCGTTCACCTTGCGCCGCGCCAGATGAGCATGAGCCTCCACTAGCATTTAGCAGCAGTCATCATGGTGATGAGGCTGGGCCATCGACCACGTCCTGTCAGCAGCCTGCAGCATCCTTCAATACTCATGATCATGAGCGGGCACCACTAACTCATGAGCAGGCCTCCACTAGTACTGATATTAATGATGTACTACCACTAGCTGATCCATGACATTTATATTACAGTTGTATATTTTTAACATTATTCAGTTATATATATATATAGTCCATGTATTTTATGTTCATGTTGCAGTTGTACTTAATTTACATGTTGGTGATCATCATGATGTGTATGTTGTTAGGTCATGTTAGATATGTTCATTTAATGTGCAGCTTGTAGGTAGATGTGTATGTGATAGCATGAGTTATTTGACATGAGATGTATATTTGATGTTTGTGTTGTGATGATGTTAATATATAATGTTAATTGTGTTTTGTTATATGATCATGATCACGATGATGCAGTTAGTGATTTTGAATGTGTTTTTTAGTCAAATATGATGTTTGTACGATGGTTATCATGAACGTGATGTTTATTAATTAATTTAATACTAAATGGTCATGATATTGTAAAATTGTAAAATTGTAATATTTGTAATTCTAATTGTATGTAAAATTCTAAAATTGTAATTGTAATGGTATATATGTAAATTTGTAAAATTGTAATTGTAATTGTAATTTTTTAATTTGTAAAATTGTAATTGTATATATGTAAAATTCTAAAATTGTAATTATAATTGTAATTGTACGTGAAATTGTAAAATTGTAATTGTAATTATAATTGTATGTAAAATATTTGTAAAATTTTAATTGTATTAATGTGAAATGAATTTATTAAAATTTTTAAATTTGTAAATTTTAAATAATTGTAAAATAATAAATCTAGAGTAATATGATTTATTGTAACATAATAAAGTTTAGGAAATAATGCAAATAAATTCCTGTAATTTAGAATTATCATTATTTTATTATGATCTTAGATACAAAAAAAAATAATTAATTTATATAGTACGCCATTGTTTTTGAGATCAACATAATTGCAAATTATCAAGTGAATTATTGATATTAATATAAACACAATGCAAATTACCAATTAATTCAAAATACATATTATATTAATGTTTCGAAAAACCCATCTTAAAAAGTATAAATATTGATGAAATAACACATGTACCATATCACTCTCGGTTCTCATGATCAACCTCATTATCTTCTAGCTCGCATGGCATGATAACACTATTGTTCTCAAAAATATGTTTTGATCTAGGGTCATGTGTCAATACGAACCACCAATCCCTATCCAACACATATGGATAAAAAAACACATGGTTGCAGTGTTTAGGGAAAACATAGGGATCCTTAGCTTCATCCCACATCTTTCTATAGTTGAAACATATCAGCCTACTTTCACGATCTTCCTTTACATTATTTCGATCAAAGGTGTCCCACCACTTGCACCTAAAAATAACACATTGGAAAGAAGAAAATCCACTTCAATGATCTCTAGTATCTTTTCAACGTAACCTAATGTCCCTCGTACTAGGTTTTGATCACGGTGGCTAGATCGACTAGATTGATCAAACTCGACTTCCATTCAACAGTATTGTGTGATGTTTCCAGCATTGACATTTTCTGTGCGAAAATGGTGTCCATATGCCCACATAGATGGGAACAAATGCACCTATTATAAAAAAGTTAAAAAAATCATAGTGTCATGTGTCTTATAAATAATAATACAACAGTTAAAATATGAAATGTAGATGTCTTCATATAAGTTTCAAATTTACATATAAATTAAAAAGATTATTACCGAGTTGTTGCACCCAATCCCTACGTTTAGCGCATCCTCTTCAGCATGCGGGTAACGACCGATAGCACCGTATTTCTCTCTGACTTGGTCAACAACCCAACTGTTGGGGCATATTTTTGGCATATTTTCTTTTAAATGATCGGGATAAGGCACACTCCTACCATTCAACCGTCTAAATTATTTCCTGTCACTATCAAATTTTATTCTATTTTGTTCGTACAATGCGACCCACGATTGTGTTGCTTCAGAATTGTAAAGAACGAATTTATTGATTGCTTCAATTTCTGCATTCACTGATGAAATCAAACCAACATTTTATAGTACTTAGAGATCAAAATATACATTATATAAAAGTTCAACATGAATATTAATTACTTTTTGTAAATTTGAAAAATTATAAGTCGCTTACTCTTTATCAAGCGCTTTTTTCCACTCGTTTGGAGAAACTCTCCTTCTCTTTTGTCTTAATCCCTTTCATCATCCCAAATCACCACACCTGGTTTGTTGTCGATCTGCTTGATGTACTCACTGGCAGAATAGAAAGACTCATACAATATGTACCCCTCTGCCATAGAACCCTCAGGTTTTTCCCTTTGTCGAACAAAACCTTTCAATTTCTTCATGTACCTCTCTAAGAAGAACATCCAATGACAGGAAGCCACCCCAACTAATTCAACCTCATCTACTAGGTGGATTAGAAGATGAACCTGTAAGTCCATGAAACTCATCGGCAGTTCCTTCTCAAACATACAAACAATCTCAACTATCTCTTGACGCCACTGTGGAATGCTAGCCACATGAATCTCCTTTGATGTGATCCAACGTACAAATGCAGATAATTTAGATATGGCATGTCCTAGGTATTGAGGGAATTCATGTTTCATACACCCATGCACGAACAAAGGATAATGACACTGCAAAGTTATAAACGCGTGTAATAATATACAAAATTAGTTATGTTTTATGATCCCTGCATATTGGGATAAAATTTATTATTAATATAACAAATAATAAAATCATATATTCTTTTCATGACATTAATATACGTACTCTTAGAAGATTCAAATGGTCGTGCGATTTCAACCCCGAAAAATGGTCATCTATGGTGAAGCAGCATCGTAGTGAAGACCCATATGAAGTTGGCACCCTCACACCCATTATAAATTCCTTTGCCAAAGAAATATCATCTTTTTTTAAAATCCATGGGACATCACCTTCTTTGAAAAACCATGAAATAGAGGGACCAATGCCTGCCTCTGATCTCGTACTTTTTGATCGTCTTGGCCAATGTTTCTTTTTAGTTTTTGAAGTAATAATATCTTTCCTAACAACCAATGTGTCACTTTTTTTCGATGATATGTTCCTCCATAAATAAGATGATTTTTTTTTAAATATATGCATGGGATCTAATAAGTGGGTAATCTTAAGATGCTTCCAATATGGGAGGTCATAAAAGATAGATTTCCTTTTCATCCCAATGGGAAATTTCTCAACATAGGTGTTGAAGAAATATGGATCGTCGAACATAGGCTCCCCATTTGAATCGAACATTTCTATGAACTCCTCCTTCTCTCTCTCATATGCTCTAAGCCATTCAGCTGGTGTCATTATTGGAGGCGTTTGGGTTCTCTCTCGTTTACCATTGAAAGCGGATGCTACTCTTCTGTAAGGGTGTTCTTCTGGTAGGAATACCCTGGAGAAATCATACACTGGCTTTCGTATATCCTTGGACCATCTAGCTTTCAGAGAAGCTCCACAACATTTACATCCAAAATACCCTTTTATTACAAGACCTGCGAGATTATATTTGTATACATTAATTAATATGCATGACAGGTTAAATAATATCATCATGAAGATCATAAAAAATATTACAACATCATCGCATTAAATAACTAATATGTGAAAGAATATTGTTACGTATATAAACAAATCAATAAATTAAACATGTAATTTACCAGAGCAAACTCCTAAGCCTAGATAATCATGTGTCGTGTAAGAACATATGCCATACAACGTTAAACTCCTCTCTGCTACGATGGGTCTTGATACATCGTATAAATTTATCCCATCCCATAATTCCTTCAATTCATCTACCAATGGTTGTAAGTAGACATCCATATTCTTCACTTGTCTTCTACCAGGGACTATGAGAGCCAACATAAGATGTTCATTCTTCACGGACAACCATGGGGGGATATTGTTATTGATCACTACTATAGGCCAAACATAATAGTTGGTGTTCTGGAGGGAATATGGGTTGACGCCATCCATGGCTATGCTGAGTCGTGGACTTCGTACTTCATTCTTGAAATTTTCAGGCCATGTATCCTCTATATGCTTCATGGCTATTGAATCAGTTGGGATTCACATAACTCCCAAATCACTTATGTGTGAGGCATGCCATGCCTTCAACATAGCTAATTATTTGCAACGAAAGAGCCTTTGAATCCTTGAGATTATAGGCATGTGCCTCAATATCTTAAAAGGAGGATCAGTATGTGATTTACCCTTATTTTTTTATTTATCATAGATTTCATGCTCACATTTTGGACACATCTCTTTGTTTACATATTCTCCTCTATATAGAATACAATCATTTGGACATGCATGATATGATATGTACTCAACACCCAACATTTTCAACAATTTCTTTGCCTCTTCGCAGCTACCGGGAAAGACATTATCACTCGGAAGAACCTTATCTTTGAATACCTGTAGTTGGTGATCATGGAAAAAAATATTAATAAATGTAAATTAATGTCGATATAATTATTAAAGTTCATAAAATTTACCATTTATAATGTTCATTGCAGTGACGTACTGATTATATTTCAAATTTATATATGGGAGTATTTTATGGTAACTTACCTCAAAAGTTCCGAGAAACATGCATTCGACAAGCCAAAATTTGCTTTCAAGTTGTACAGTAACATCGTTGTCCCCAACTGGGTAGACTTTGACTGACTGCTAGGTCAAAAGAGAGGGGTGGTGGAAGCAAATTTAAGGCTTTCGAACAAGGTGTCAGTGATATGAGCATCATCCCCTAGCTGATCATTGTTTTGGAATGCATCTAACAACATTGTCTCCATGGCGGTCATATCCCTTAAGTAATCATCCATACCAACCTATATTTGATTGCCTCCAATATTGCCAACTTGTGAAGAACTACTATTGATATAGTCATTCCTAATTGGTGAATCTGGACGTAGCAGGAATTGAATCAGTGGTTGATTCAACCATTCTTAGTATCGTTCCTCTCCGATTTTTTCTCTTAATTCAGTCTTCTCTCGATTTTACATTGTCGTGGGGTGCAACAGAAGATGGTAGGTAGGTCGTTCATCATCACTAGAATCCTAATAATTAGTACAAAATATATGATATAAATTAGTAACCATGTTGACAATATTGCGTGATTATAAATTGGTTTGACGTTGAAATAATTACATATTAATTAATATATATACCAAACAATTATAATTATTACCATCATTGTCCCAGGATTGTGGCTAGAAGATGCAATATTGTTACAATTGGCAGGGTGAAGCAGTTGTCCATTTTCATCTACCAAATGCGTCTTGCGGTATGCAGCTCCTGATAAGAACTTTCGACGTTTTGGATCAGTACTTTGAATAATTGTGCATTTGAACTTGATGTTGAATATGCATGAACCTGCAAATTTATATACATTATAAATTTAATTAAGCTATGCATGATTGACTACATGGATAAAAAACATAAATTCAATTAGATAGTGAAAATATAAATAAAATATGAAGTAAATATTATGTCTCGAATGTAATTTCGGTGCCTAATGTATAGATCACCGCATCAGTGTGTTTTTGGCAATAGGCACCGGTGCTGTTTTATCCCCAGACGCACCGATGCGGTGCGATTAAGGGACGCATCGGTGACAAATAACTTTAAATAAAAAAAACACAACTCTTTTTCTCTTTAAGTGAAAAAAAAGCAGCAAATTGAAAAATGGGCTGCAGAATAATTTCGAAAATCTAATTTCTTCCAACATTTCTTTAAATACTAAACACTTTTCATTATTACACTATTTTTGCAAAAAATTTCAGCTAGAGATTTGCAGGAGACATACCTGGAGCAAACAGAGCACGAGAACACTGTGGACTAGGGAATACGTTCGAACAAAAGTATTCAGACAATCAGAATTCCAAACCTCTGGTGATTCAAACCCTATAGCATAGAATTTCAAACGATCTCGTGAATAAAGTTTATTGTTTTTTTACTTCTTTCTGCAGTTTTTTTTATGCAGTAAAATAAAAAAATCAAAGTTTATTTTTATTTTTACTTTTTCTACAGTTTTTTTTTTTTTTTTTTTTTTTTTTTTTATAGCGATAAAAGAACAAAATCAAAGTTTATTGTTTTTTTTTTACTTTTTTCTACAGTTTTCAGAAACAAAATTAAAAAAGAAAAATCCATTTTTATAAACAAACCCTAGATTCTTTTTGTTTCTGCCCTTTGTTCTCCCTCTTTCTGTTATTTCAGAATTATGGATTTTCAATTTATATTTATAGGGCTTGTATAGTCGTAAGAAATCCAACCCACACGACAAATTGCATAGTCGGATCCAAATCCATGTTGGCCATTGCATGAATTAAAAAAAAAAGATTTTTCTTTCGCAGTGCGCCTAGAGTAACATAGCGCACCGGTGCGCTCTGTAATACCAGTGCACCGCGCAAGTTCATTGATTAAAAAAAAAAAATCACTGCGCCATATGTAAAATATGGCACCGGTGCACTATTTCATTATGGCGCACTGAGAACGTGCTATTTCGCAGAAAAAACCATTTTAGAAAGAAACCTTACATTTTTTTGTTTCTGCTCATTCTTGTCCCTCTTTCTGTGATTTCACAATTAGGGCTTTTCAATTTATATTTATAGGGTTTGTATTGTTAAATATAAGCCTAAGACATCCAACCCACGGGACGACTTGCATAGTCAGATCCCAATCCATCTCAGCCCTTGCGTAAATTTAAAAAAAAAATTATTATTATTATTATTTTTAGCGGTGCGCCCGACGTACCTTAGTGAACCAATGCACTCTAATATTGCAGCGCACCACGAAAGTACTGTGATAAGAAAATAAAAAAACAAAATATTTTTTCTCAGTGCGGTATTTGTGAAATATGCAGCTGGTGCGCTATTTCATTATGGCGCACCGCGAACGTTCTCTTTTGCAAAAAAAAAAAAAATAGCACTTTCAAAAAATAAAAACCCTACATTATTTTTGTTTCTGCCCTTTCTTCTCCCTTTTTCTGTTATTTTAGAATTAGGTCTTTTCAATTTAGATTTATAGGGTTTGTATTGTTAAATTTAGACCTAATACATCCAACCGACGGGATGATTTGCATAGTCGAATCCCAATCCATGTAGGCTCTTCCGTGAATTTAAAAAAAACATATTTTATTTTTTATCGGTGCGCCAGACGTTACCTAGCACACCGGTGCAGTTTATTGTACAAGTGCACTGCGAAAGTAATGTGAAAAAAATTAAATTTTTATTTATTTATTTATTAGTGCGCCATATGTAAAATATGGCACCGGTTTATGCTACAAAAACTAACACTGGATGATTTTTATTATTTTATCATGGTTAATTGGTGCCATGATTGATATGTAACGCACCAGTGCTCCTTGTTGGCATACAACACCATACGGTCTACTATTCTGTGACCCCAATGCACCGATGTTGGTGCGTACAAAATGAAAGATGCACCGGTTTCTTGAGATTTATTTTTTACCTGAAACGTTGACAATTTATTTATAAATATATTAATGAATGATATGGTACAAGTTTGAGATTGATAAATAAATGACTGATAAGAGATCAGGTAACAAAAATACTGATAACACATCAAGAAAAGAAAAAAAGGCAAGTTCTTTGTAAATTCTTTATAAAAAATATTATTTTTGAACTATATGTAAGTTTAACTAATATGTATTATTTATTGTGTATCATGCAGAGCCACAAAATGACGAAGCTCGATAAGATTATTTATGATCTAGGACTAGAAGAGCGTAAAAGCTTGATGGAAAAATTGCAAAAGGATGAATCAGGTGAATGAAAAAATACTATCGATCCAATATGAATTTATTTTTTTAATTATCATTAATAATATACTTAAAATTATTAGATAACATGTGTCAAAAAATTTACTAATTCACATCTGTTTGATGTCCTATAGGGACCAAAAACTTAGAAAAAGAATGTTGTTATAAGAAAAGAAAAAAAATAGAACATGCAAATGAAAATGAATTGCTCCTTAGCTCATCTGGAGTGGTGCCGGAGGTTAACGAAAGGGGGAAAAATTTTACAAAAGTTTGAGGGATCTAGTGGAATGAATGTATAGACGTTCTTTCCACTTACAATACAAAAACCAATCCAATGATTCCAAGAACCAAATTTTATTTAAACTATAGGAAGAGTTTCCAAAGAATTGGTCAATGAGACATGTCATACTTTTAATAGAAAAAACATACAATAACAAAAAAGAAGGAATGAAAAAGTAATATTCCTTTAAATGTTTGTCTAGAATTATTTATAAATATCACTTTTGTTATTTACTTTTCATATATCAATATAAAATTAAATAGTTTATTAATGTCATGTTACATTTTCAAGAAGATTATGAAAATCTAAAAGGATGAACGAGTTGATATCAGAAATATACCAGTAGGAATGTCCAAAAATGTGTACAAGGAGATGGTCAAAGAAATGGAAAAAATTGCATCGCAGGAGGAGCCATCTCAACAACAACGTGCTTCAAATGTAATATGTAATCATTGAATTTTTCGATCATCAGGTACAATAAATAAGCAATTTAGAATTAAATATTAATTTTCAAGTATTTTCTTGCAGAAAAGAAAATAAAATGGAACCCATTCAACACATAAAACATGATGACAAGGAAGAAAAGGGTTGATATCTAAGTTTGTGAGTAATTGTTACTTCCTTATAACAATGTATTAGCTAGATTTCATTTTTGTATTTTTTAAGTTGTTTTACAAAAATCATCATTGAATTTCTTCAAACAGGTGCTAACATACAAAGAAGAACCATCAGAGGAATTGATTGAAATTGGGTTAAATATGGATTGTGAGTATATGTTGGCATATCAAAAATTAATTGTGGAACTTGTAAGCATCTATCGATCTTGTTTTACTTAGCTCCGTCTATAATTAATATAAGAACAAAAAAATCTTTTATATTCAATATATGATTTGTTATGGTGTATAAAACTTGTAGGAAAGAAAGTATGGAACTGCGCCACCAGATGAAATTTTGAAAGTTGGCATGGACATACATGATTTTGAAAGAATGTGTGTAGTTTATGAGTCAATTGTTGCTATGGTACGTAATTTTTATTTTCGATTTACATTGATGTATATTATTTTCATTATTGAAATTTTATGTTTTTAGATGGAAGGTGAAGAAGAAGAAAACAATCAACACCGTGAACAAAACAATCCTGAAAATAACCCAAGTCATGGAAGTAGCTCTAGTAGCACTGACAACAGTTCAAGCGAAGAATGATGATCACTATGTTTGGATATCAAAGCAAGGCGTTGTATTTTTTGAAATATGTCTGTGAAATCATACATTTTGTTTATGTAATGGACATAGTGTCCCAATTGAAAGATAAAGGGATACCAATAACTATCCCATTTTGTATGAAAAAGATTGTCTTATATTCTTATATATATATAAAATAAAATATGTTTTAATTTATTTTATTGCGTTCTCCATTTTCGTTATCAAATGCACTAATAAAAATTTAATTCATATGAATATTGTTATAAGATATATATGTGTGGACTTTTGATGAACAATGAATTTTAAAAACCACAATAATTATGATATGATATAACAAATTAATGCAAACATCACATTCAAATGCATTAATAAAAAATTAATTAATATGAATATTGTTATAAGATGTGTCAACTTTTGATGAATAATGAATTTTAAAAAATCACAATAATTGCACTGTCACAGGTCGATGTTTCTAAAAAATACAAAATGAAAACCGGTGCGTGTCAGTTACTGTACACCGGTGCATTTGTATCGTTAAATGCACCAGCACGTTTATACGACCTATGGGCACCGCACAAATAACAAAACTAATTAAAAATATCGGTGCGTTTGTGCGGTACGGAGCCTCTGTGCGTTTATGTGTCTATACGCACCAGTGTCGTTTTACGACCTATGGGCACCGCATGGATACCGATACCACTTATAAATCTCGGTGCGTTTGTGTGGTACTGCGCATTGGGGCGTTTATGTGTCTATTAGCCCCGGTGTGTTTGTACGACTTATGGGCACCGCACGAATACTGATGATAATTATAAATCTCGGTGCATTTGTTTGATAATGCGCACTAGTGTGTTTCGAAAAGTCTACTTGCCGGGGCGTTTATAGGACCTATGGGCACCGCACAAATCCCAAGACAAATTAGAATGGCCCCGTGCGGTTGTATACCTTAACGGCCCGGTGCATTCTCCTTAGACTGCCCCAGGGTGCCTTCTACATGTATGCATCGGTGCATTAAAGATAGAGTTAAGCACCGCTGAAAAAACATCCGTAATAACCTCCATCCACCCATTTTTTTTTAGTTGTGTTGAATTTCCGTTAAAAGCTCTACCAAAACCTCCGTAACCATAAACGAATGTTGTAGAATTTTTTTTTTTTTGATAATTTTGGCCAATTTTATAACACTAAAAACCTTCTTTATAACCTCCACTAGAGGGTCTTTTCTTTGTAGTGCTATGACTACCAGATTTACTTCCGTGAAAGCTAAAACAAGGCTTACAATTCTGGTTGGAACATTAATATAGGTGCCATAAAAACTATTCTTTCAGTGATAATTTGGCCAATATCATACTTCTGGCCTTTGGTTAAGCGACCTCTTAGAAAGAGAATGAAATAATAGAATCCTTGGATATGCTACCATGAGAAGGGGCGCTTCTGGCCTTTGATTAAGCGACCTCTTAGAAAGAGAATGAACTAATAGAATCTTTGGATATGCTACCATGAGAAGGGGAGCCGTGTAAGGGGAGTCTTCTATACTACCGTTATATTTCTATCACATCTCATCACCATTATAATTTACTCACTAAATGTACAGAGACTTTTGGAGATCCATTACATATCTCTCACACAATGAAATACAAGCATGGCATAGAAAAAGAAATGGATTTTGAGAAACATAAGAAATAGAAGCCATATTCTAACGCTATGAAAGAGAGCATGGCGTGAAGGAGAAATTAAATCGAAGTTGTTACATAACCAGGCCAGGCCACATCTATGAGAATGTTTGGGCACAAAACCTTTTCCTTATATCTCCACGTTGTTGCGGTCTATTCCTGTTGGGAAAAATACTGAGAGGGGGGGGGTGAATCAGTATTTACTGCATATTCAAAACTTTTTACTTTTTCACTCTCTAAAACCCATACGCTACTTTCCTTTAGTAAACTTGCGTATACACGCGGATTTCCTTCATACAACTCGCGTATTAGCAGAGATCTAGATATGCAGATATTTATTGACTTAGTTCTTCACTTATATCATTCATCAGATGTTAAGTTATCAGAAAACATGTGCAGTAACAACAGAATAAACCATCACACAAGGCATCACACATGAACACCAGGATTTTTAGGTGGAAACCCAAGTCGGGAGAAAACCACCGCTGCAATTGCTCAGCCTTCAATATTTATTATAGAGAAAACATCTTACAACATATGTGCTGGTGCAGACTCTACCAGCACGCAGGTACCCACCTGCGCTCGTTTACCAGCCTCTCCTGGAAGGGAGCTCCAACCCCCTGACTCATTTACCAACCTCTCCTGGAAGGGAGCTACGACCCCCCGATCTCGTTTACCAGCCTCACCTGGAAGGGAGCTACAACCCCCTGACTGAAGGCTACAACCCTCAGCACCACCTTGGACCACGTTTCATCAATTTTCACACTGGATCCAACAACTTCAAAAGAGCACAACTTGTAGGCCACGTTTCATCATATTTTCAGACTGGACCCTCTTCATACATTTATGCACAGTCAACCATGAAACGGATACATATAACTCACTGACAGATAACAGTAAACCAGTAGAACAGATCAGACATTTCTTACCACAGACTTCAGCAAACGCTAGTTTGCATACGCGCTTTCCTTTCACTGATGTCGCGTATATACGCGCTTCCGTTTACATAAATCAGCGTATACCTCTGTACATATTTCATTGCGCATACGCGCTTTCCCTTCAGCGAAGCCGCGTATATACGCGCTTCCTATGCGGCGAAGTAGCGTATAGTTCTTCAATCATTATAGAGCAGCATACTTCTTCAGATCAGATATTCAGTTCAGATTTACCCTTTTACTTCAGACAGATGTTCGCCTCATTTCAGATCTAAGCCTTCCATAAGCAGATCTAGAAGATACAAGTGCATTTCAGATCTAGATCTCCTTCTTCATCATTGGTGCATCATACATTCAGATTTTTCATTCAAGTGTAACCCTTTCCATTCAGATCTACTTCAGAGAGAAGTATTCATTCATGCTCAGACATCTTGCACCAACACTCATGATTTGCACAATGAATTTCATCTCTTTATATAGGTTTATCCTTTTTCAATACCATGAGCCAAAACAATACCATGAGCCCAAAACTACATTACTTTCGATGGTATTCCTGGATGGGGTCTTTTAGACGAATCATTACCCAATACAATGGGTCAATACCATGGTGGTTACCCCTGGTTTTGCACTTTTAAGAGCGCTTTTGCCCATACGCGACTTGGAACATTTATTCCCGCGTGCATATGCGACTTCCCCTAGGCAGATCCGCGTATGCCTAGAGACATACTCTTTTCATCAAGATTTAGCACATGCTGAATTCCTTTCTTCATTGCCTTCTGTACACACTGTAGATACATCAGATTTACTTCATCAAGAACATATTCTATCAAGCACAACTTCATCAAGTGGGTTGCCTTTCAAGGACAACACTCAGCATCATATTGTCAACAAACATCATATCACATCAGATTTACATCATTTACCAAGTCCTTCAAGTCAAGAATAACTTCATCAGGTGGTTTGCCATCAAGGAAAACACATGTCAACAGTCTCATGTCTTCATCTTCATTCAGTGGGTTGCCATCAAGGACAACACTCTGCATCATATTGCCAACAATTCCTCCATGTTTAATCATGCATAAGTTAAGTTTGAGAATGTAAAAAAACACTTATGATTTCATATGCACATTTCACATTAAATTTTAATTTCATTTTCTTAATTTTCATAAGTGGAGATAAATAAGAGGAGGCACAATACATTTTTAATGATGATTTGGTAAAAAATTAATTTAAACGAGGTTTAAACAATTAATTTAAATATGCAAGGAAGTTATCGCCTTCAATTTCATCCTTGAATAGAATAACTACAACAAAAATATACATCTTTCAGTTTAGACCATCCCATATAAAAAATTAATTAAAAAAATGATTAAAGTAGGCAATTCCAACACTCAAATACATGATAGTTAATTACTTGAATATATATATATATATATATATATATATATATATATATATATATATATATATATATATATATATATATATATATATATATATATATATATATATAATCCAACAACATTCAATTCATTTAATGTAATTACACATCATTCGCAAACATAATGCATTAAAATGGTCGTCGTTACAATAACCTTTTGTAAACAAAAATAACATCTTACATTTTAAACACATTATTTGGATATGTTTACTATATGTGTCGATTGACATCATAATTATAAGAAGCTATGGGTAAAAACACTGCTTAGCCCCTGCGGGCATATCTTTGAAACCACCGTAGACATACAAGGCTCCCAATTATGCTTTACAACATGTACAGTGTAGGAATTTCAAATTTGATGGTTTTTGTGCCTGTTTGGTCATTTTAACAAAGAATATTGATGGGTGGGAAAACAATCTGGTTGTGTTGACGGGAAAATCACCCTGTCATGGATAACTTTCCTACGTCGAAGCCCACCACTTGAAGCTTTTTCAGATGCGCCTTAGGAATACCCAACCCTTGGATCTTTTTCGAATGTTGCATTGCTTCCTTTATTCGATCTTCCAACCCTACCAACCCATGCATTTAGGAAAACTACCCGTACCCCACACCCTCAAAGATGGCAATGTTTCCCAACTTGGCAGCTCCACTAGTTCACTACATCCATGAATATGCAATGATTGAAGTGGTGTTTTTAATGATCCAACCTTCACAAGATGATCACAATATTCTATGAAGAGATGTTAAATATTGGGGAGAATGGCTTCCAGTTTCCTTGAATCGGTTGTTGGTTCAACCTCCCCTCCGGCTTTCTTGAATGTTGCTTCTCCTGACGGGAATTCCTTTATCTCTACCACTTCAATATCCTTGATCCTTGCGATTTTTAATGTTTCAAATTGAGTCAACATTCTGATGGAATGGCAGATACATTTCAAGGAGCAGTAGGTGAGCGTAAATTCCCTCAAGCTCCTTAGCTCACCAAATGAAGGTGGTAGTGATTCCAAGCAAGAGCTTTTTAATTCCATAATTTTAAAATTACTTAGGTTTCCAATAGCACTTTGGAAATTTTTTGAACTCAAAGTACAAACACAATATTTTCAAGAACAATGAATATGCAAGTTGGGGAGGCACTGCTTCAATATGCTCACGAGCTAAAAGACAAAAGCCTCTTGAAAGTGACAAGTCTTCAAGTGTGCTGATCTTTTCCAGGGTTTCGATCGAGATGGTCAACTACTTGTAACAGGTCAAACACAAATATTTTAGTTATATAATTTTTTCAAAAGAATTTGGGGGCATTGTAATATTCCTTTTTTCTTGATAGGGTCAAATCGATGAAATTTACCCACAACATTTACTATGGTATTTTCCCATGGAATTGGCCTCTGCTATACACATTCTTTTCTTGGGAAAAATAATAAAATATGGCATATAGAAAGTCCATTTATCTTATAAAAAGGGAGAGTAGCTACGCCTTTTGATCAAATAGAGTTATCTATCTTATCATTTTTTGTTGATAACTCGGCGAGGCCAGTTCTAATCTGATCTTGGGACGAAAACCCCATGAAGATCTTTGCTTGGTGGATCCATCTAGGGTCTACAATTGTGCTTCAGTATCTGTGGTTTATTATTTGATGAGCAACCGCATGGCAAGGGCTTCAATTGACATGCATCTTGTTCCTATTATTAATATATATAAGGGCTGTGACATTTCTAGATCCCGTTGTGTTCAGTGTTTGATTGTAATTATTTTTAACTAAAACACCTAGATGTGATAGATCTGTTGAGTATTTTGTTGTTCGGGATAATACAGTGGTATCAGAGCTAGTTTTCCCTGTCAGTCTAAGAGTTTTATTACAAATTTTTTTTTTAAATATCAAGGGTTTCAGAGGAACTAGTATTCAATGATCCTCCATAGTCACCCTATCTAAAATCTCAACAATTTTGGTGTCTCTCTATAGCTACCCTAACTCGCTTATCACTGTTAAAATTTTATTTTGGTGTTTGAGAGGCCATTGTGATTATTATTTTTGCAGTTATCACGACCAAATTATTAATCGGAACACAGGCTGACTAGGGCTATCTGAATGAGAGATAATACGACTTGAGACTTGTTCGGCGAATAATGGCTGGATCAAGAGCCAATTTCATCAAACATAAGGTGGTTTAGCCACGATAGAAAGGTTGCAGTAGTACATATTATATCAGGAGCTCGTGAGGTCATTTACTAGTGGAAGGAAGCTGCACAGTGAGGTTGTAACATTACTGAGCATGTCCACTGTAACATATCCTATAGCAGAGGGCGAAGGGAGTGAAATATTTGCATAGTCGAGGGATTATCTGCCGCTAGGATTTTGTCCATCTATTCGGTTCTTTGTTGGGCCAGGACGATTTGATTCCCGTTGAAAATTTCTGTGGATCTGATACTAGGTTAAATTTCTTAATGCTTTGATACCATGTTGGAATTTCTGAAGTATTCCGAACACACAGAGGAAATAAAAATTCCTCAATCCAACACAGAGATTTAATAAAAATATTGGACAGAGATGTGGTGTAGAACATATATTTCATTAATAAAAAATGACTGTTACAAAATGAAGATCTTCAGAACTGCAGTGTTCTGGATTTACAAAAAAAATGACTTTGTTGACTGCTACACATGCAGTGCTGTTCAAATTCTGTTCTCTATCTTTTTCTATTCACTGCTACGCACACAGTGCTCTCTGTCTCTGTTTTTTCCTACGGGCATATTACATTACACAATCCACGCTTTTCCTTTTTGCCTTCGGGAATATATATGAAATTTAAAAATATTACAAAAGATATATTAAAAAAAACTATTGTATATATATATTATAAACATTATACGTTTATAATATATATATATATATATATATATATATATATATATATATATATAATCGAAACATATATATGTATAACCAAAGTTCTTAAAACAAAACTATATTGTGGCAAATAAAAAAAACATTAAAACTTCATTCATTTCATGGAGTCCAAACAATATGCCGACACCCGTTTCTTTGCCCCACGGGGCTGCGTTCTCCGAAGGATGGTGACGTCACCTTCTACGGTGGGTCATCTTTCCTCTTCGTAGCTCAAGCTTGCTACCGACTGAATTGTGGTTGCTGCGCATTAAGTATGGTTGGCGGAGGATTTATTGTTGGTAGATGATTGTATAAGCCAGGAGGTTGCGTGGAGATAAGAACTGGAGATTTTACTGCTGCCGTCATCCTTCATATTTCCATCAACATTAAATCGTCATCCTTCTGCTGTCTACGACAGTTGGAATTGATTTCCAACACTCCCCCTTAATTACAACTGTTGTCCTCTTGCATGCCGAGGCATTTCTTGAGATGGTTAAAACTCTTCTGCCCCAATGGTTTTGTCAAAATGTCAGCAAATTGCTCTTCTATTCTGCAATGCTTCAGAACAATTTCTCCATTGCTCACTAGCTCTCTGATGTAGTGAAACTTCGCATCAATGTGTTTCGTTCTTTTATGAAATACTAAATTCTTTGATAATGCTATTGTTGAGCTATTATCACAATAAATTGTTGTTCCTTTTACTTGTTCATGACAAAAACTTCTCAACATTCTTCTCATCCATACTGCTTGACATGCTGCTGCTGTAGCTACCACATACTCTGCCTTTGCTGTTGATAAAGCCACAATTGGTTGTTTCTTAGAAGCCCATGAAATGGATCCTGAAACCACATGAAAAACATATCTAGAGGTTATTTTCCTGTCATCCATACTTCCTGCCCAATCATTGTCAGTGTAACCAATCAATTTAAAATTTTCAGATGAGGAGTATAAAATACCATACCCCTTCGTTCCATTCACATACCTTAGAATCCTCTTAGCTGCCTACCAATGAGTCTCTTTTGGTGTTTTCATGAATCTGGAAATTAAACTTACAACATACATAATATCCATCCTAGTTGCAGTCAAATACATAAGGCTGCTAACTATGCTTTTTTACAATTTCAGATCGACATTCTTGCTGTGATCTTCTTTGCTCAATTTTAACCCCATGACAGTTGGAGTTACAGCTGCCTTGTTGTTCTGCATGTTGAATCTTTTCAACACTTATTCAACATATTTTGCTTGGGAAATAAAAATCCTATTTTCATTTTTCTCTACTTCTATTCCAAGAAAATATCTCAAAAAACCCAAATCACTCATTTCATATTCACTCTTCATGACTGCTTTAAAATTAGCAATGAGAGAAAATTCATTGCCAGTAAAGATTAAATCATCTACATATAAAACAACAATAAGAATCTTACCATAATTTTATTTTATGTAGAGTGTGGGTTCTCCATCACATTTAGCAAATCCATTTTCAGTCAGGTAAGCATCTATCTTGTTGTACCATGCTCTTGGTGCTTGCTTCAGCCCACAAAGAGCTTTCTTTAACTTGCATGCTTTGTGCTCTTGGCCTTCAATCTCATATCCCAGAGGTTGTTCAACATATACCTCTTCCATCAATACTCCATTTAGGAATGTTGATTTCACATCCATTTGGTAAACCTTCCATTTCTGTTGTGCTGCTATGGACAACACTATTCTCACCGTTTCCATCCTTGCAACCAGTGCAAAGGTTTCTTCATACTCTCTTCCTTGTTGTTGCTTGTAGCCTTTGACAACAAGTTTGGCCTTGTGCCTTTCAATCTTACCTTCAAAATTTCTTTTGGTTTTATAAACCCATTTCACTCCAATAACTTCCTTACCTTTTGGGAGATCAACCAATTCCCATGTCTTGTTTTTCTCTATGGAATTTATCTCTTCATCCATAGCATCTATCCATTTCTTATCTTTTACAGCTTCTTCAAAATGAATAGGATCCTCTACATGACAATACAATGAAGATAAAGAGTTCATACCTTCATTTGTTGCCTCTTGTTCATAGATTTCATTCAGACTTCTAAATCTGGTTCCTCTTTCACTTGGTGTACTTGTGCTTATAGAAGCACTCAAATCTGCTCCTTGTGATGTGCTTGGAGAAACACTGTCATCACTTATCAAGGGTGTTCTCATACCTGCTTGTGGTGTCCTTTTCTGTCCTTGTGTTGGTGGAGGTGGTGCTGCTAATGAGGGATGTCTTTCAGCCATTTCCTCCTCATCTTCATCATGAGACAAACAACTTTTTACATTCACTGTTTTCTCAATGCTTCCATCCCAAGCTTCTTCCTCAATAAACTGCACATCTCTTCTTATCATAAATTTCTTGGTGAATGGGTTATACAATCTGTATGCTTTGGATTCTTCATTGTATCCAACAAATGTGCACTTCTCCCCCTTACTGTCCAACTTCTTCCTTAGCTGATCTGGAATGTGTGCATAAGCCACAAAACCAAAAACTCTCATGTGGGTGACATGTTGTTTCATGCCGCTCCATGCTTCTTCAGGAACTCAGTTCATCACACTATTTTTTGGGCATCTATTCAAGATATATGCTGCACAATGTACAGTTTCAACCCAATACTCATTTGGCAATTTTTTTTCCTTTATCATACTTCTGACCATGTCCATGATGGTCCTATTCTTCCTTTCTGCAACACCGTTTTGCTGTGGTGTGTACCTTGTGGTAAACTGCTTGTGTATGCCATTATCCCTACAAAAACATAGGAAATATTTGGAAATATATTCTCCACCTCTGTCGATTCTCAGCACTTTGATGTAGTGCCCACTCTGCTTCTCAACAAGAGCTTTGAAGTGGTAGAACTGTTCAAACACTTCACTCTTCTGTTTAAAGAAATACACCCATGTATTTCTATAATCATCTATGAATGTCAAAATATATTGGTTGCCAGATAAAGATGGCATTTGCATTAGTCCACACAAATTTGAGTGGAAAATCTCTAAGGGTGCCTTTGCCCTTATACTCTTCCCTGTTGGGAATATTTCTCTGTGTTGTTTTCCCAAGATGCAGCCTTCACATACGCTGTCTGGATTTTCAATCAATGGTAATCCCTTTACCATTATTTTTCTATGAAAGAGGTTCAAACCTCCAAAATTGAGATGTCTAAATCTCAAATGCCATAACCAGTTCTCATCTTTTGCTTCTCTTTGGAATGTCTCTTGTGTCACTGCTGCCATTGCAACTCCTTTCTTCAAATATTCTCTCATCTTGAGAGGAAAAATTTTGTTTCTTGTCATCTTCACTTGTGCAATCCTCTGCTTGCTTGGTGGTATGTCCATGATGGTACATACATCATCCTCAAAGAAAAAATTGTAGCCTTTCTGAATGAGCTGTACAATGCTCAAAATGTTACACTTCATACCAGGCACATAATATATATCTGATATGGTTTTTATTTCTCCTTTCTTTGTCAAACCACATACTCTGCCTTTCCCCATGACAGAGACTTTACTATCCATCCCCAATGTTACTTGAGACTTCACATTTTCATCTAACATGGAAAACATAGAAATGTTTCCAGTCATATGGTTGCTACATCCTGAATCTAGAAACCATATATCTTCACTTTTCTCTTCATCCATATTACATGCTAAAAACAAATTTTCTTGACTGAGATTCTCTTTAGTGAAGTTAGCACTGGGTCTACTACCCATGTCACTATGTTTCTTTCTATATTCATTGGCATAATGGCCATAATTCTTACAATAATGACATTAGACTTGGGATTTATCATACCTTTTTCGATGTGCTTGTTTTTGTCCACCTTGTTGGTTGCTGCCTTGGCTTTGATTGCTACCCCTTCCACTTGTACTTGCAGGGTTTTTTCTTCATCTTTTTTGGCTTCTGCCTCTTCCTTTTCCTCTGTAGTTTGATCTGCCTTGAAATCTTCCTCTTCCAAAGGACATTTGGGTCTTGAAGGCATGCTCCAAAGATGAGTCTGTTGTTCTGATCAATCTTTGCTCATGTGTTATCAATGATGCATGAAGCTCATCAATAGTAAACTTTGAGAGATCCTTTGTCTCTTCAATGGTTGTGACTATCACATCAAATCTTGAGGGTAACATCCTCAATACTTTCTCCACTATTCTTATTTATTCTTCTGTCTCTCCATGAGATCTCATTTGGGTGCCAACCCAATCAACAATGTAAAGAATGAGTCTATTATATCAGACTCTTTCATGCAAATGAATTCAAAATCCCTTCTCGTTAATTGAAGCTTTGTTGTCTTTACCTTCTCCATTCCTTGGTAGGTTTTTTGGTGGGTATCCCATGCATCCTTGGACCTCTTTGCTGCTGCAATTCTCGGAAATATACTTTCATGTAATTCCTGATAGAGATAGAAGAGGGATTTTGAGTCCTTCTTCCTATTACTCTTCAGCAAATCCTTCTCTGCCTGTGTTAAGGCATTAAATGCTTGTTCATCTACTGGTTCTTCTAAAACATCTTCAACTAGCTCTTATAAATCTTGAGAGGCAAACATGGCTCTCATTGTGATTGCCCAATAGTCATAGTTCTTCCCATTGAACTGTGGGAGTTGAGTATTACCCATACTTGTGCTTGTGCTGGCTCCTACCATTGCTAGCTTACATAACTATGCTTAAAAAAAAAACTTGACTGTGTTTTTAAACAAACTGTCTCTTTGCTGAGAAATAAACTCTGGCTTTGCTGATCTTTTTTACTATTGGTCAAAAGCTTCAACAAAAATCTTCTTCCTTCCTTAAGCTTCTTTGGAAAATGTAAAGATCATGGACTAGCTCCGATACGATGTTGAAATTTTATGCGGATCTGATACCAGGTTAAATTTCTTAACGCTTTGATACCATGTTGGAATTTATGGAGTATTACGAACACACAGAGGAAATAAAAATGCCTCAATTCAACACAGAGATTTAATAAAAATATTGGACAGAGATGTGGTGCAGAACATATATTTCATTAATAAAAAATCACTGTTACAAAGTGGAGATCTTCAGAACTGCAACGTTCTGGATTTACAAAAAAAATGGCTTTGTTGACTGTTACACACGCAGTGCTATTCAAATTTTGCTCTCTATCTTTTTCTATTCACTGCTACACACACAATGCTCTCTGTCTCTATTTTTGCCTACATGCATATTACATTACACAGTCCAAACTTTTCCTTTTTGCCTTCAGGCATATATATGAAATTTCAAACTATTACAAAAGATATATTAAAACAAACTATTGTATTATATAAATAAATAAATAAATAAATAAATAAATATATAATATGTATAACCAAAGTTCTTAAAACAAAACTATATTGCGGAAAATAAAAAAAACAATAAAACTTCATTCATTCCGTGGAGTCCAAACAATATGTGAACACCCGTTTCTTTGCCCCACGAAGCTGCTTTCATTGGTCCGGAGGAAGGTGACGTCACCTTCTCTGGTGGGTCATCTTTCCTCTTCGTAGCTCAAGCTTGCTGCTGACGGAATTGTGGTTGCTGCGCATTAAGTGTGGTTGGTGGAGGATTTATTGTTGGTAGATGATTGTATAAGGTATGAGGTTGCATGGAGATTAGAACTTGAGATTTTACTACTTCCGTCGTCCTTCAGATTTCCATAAACATTAACTCATCGTCCTTCTGTTGTCTGCGGCAGTTGGAATGAATTTCCAACAATTCCCATGATCTAAGTTTGATAGGGGTCTAAGCGATTACGCCTATTGGCTTGGTGGATCACATTATATATGTTTTGTAAAATTATTCTCTGTTCATTATATGAACTGATATGTCTCCTCAAAAAATTGAACGTGGACCTTGGCTCTTGTGATGAGGGAGAATAAACTAGGAAACGATCCTAAATTACTAGCCATCACTGTCTGTTGTTTCAATAGTCGACCGAGCGTTGGAGGAAATTAGAGCCCTATCATTGTTGAGGTTTGCCACCTATCATTGATCACATCCACAACGCAGTGAGAAAGGTGGGTTGACCAGGGTTCTAGACGACCCTTTTTGCAGCATAGTGAGTACGGCTGGCCAACAACAGGAACACACCCTATGCAGTGCAAATGAGGATTCTCTGACGTGAGACATGACGTGCAGATCGTAGGGCCAAGAGATCGATGGTTTACCTTTCCTGCAGCATATCTACCGTGCTAGAGTTGTGGTTATGTGTGATGAATCAGTGTGGCTAACCCATTAACACATAGAAGCAATTAGTTAAACCGCTGTAGCAAACACACCTTCCTTTAACAAGAAAAATAGATTTAGGACAGATTTTCGACTCAAACTATATAAAGTCTGAACTAGTTCTCACCATTTAAAGGCAAGAAGGAATCCTGCGAGGGAAAATATGGAATGTATATATTGATGAGTAGATACTATATCAATATCCAATTTGGAAACACATACATAGTGTGAATATAACATATAATTATTCATGTAATTCAAACTGTGTGGGTGGAATATCGATCTGAAGACTACAAGGATTCAAAGTCCAATTCGCAACATATAGACCAAGATAGATACCAGAGAAACATTCCAAACTTGCCATTCCTTTCCTCGTCATTCGAAATTCACTGCAGCAACGTCGTTGAGGAATGACTCAAGACCCTCATAAGGCAGCAAGAGGAGTATAGTGGGGAGTTCCAGAGCAGCCCTTTACAGGGGTACATAGATAAGGCTTGAAACAATACCAACCCACCTTTATACATTGAGAAGAGAAGGAAAAAGTTCTCCAAATTCATAATGTTGGGTGACTGAGTGGAGCAACATGAGTTGAGCATCGAGAGCATAGTAAATTTGCAGATATTCATCCTTCAGAAGGCATGGATTCATGAGAGATTATGAGTTGGTACTCTATTGATGGGTTGATTCCTAGGAGGATACCCACCGCCAAGGGCATATTGCAGCTTGGACCCTTTGGAATGAACAGTGATGGAAGGCTGAGATGGTACCATAACCCACAGGTCCCAAGACTTAGGTGGCATTGGGATCCAGGAGAATCCATTGGGGAAAATATTGGCTGGATGATTGTTTGGGATCCAGGTAAATCTATCGAGGGAAGGATTGTTCGGAGGATTGTTTGGGATCTAGGTGAAACTATAGAGGGAAGGATTGGTTGGAGGATTATTTTGGATCTAGGTATTGAAGGATCCATTTAGGATCATTTATCATGGAAGTATGGAATAGCACACTAGTTTGTATGGGATCCTGGTATCAATTTTTTTGTAATGGATAAAAGTGAATTTCTTGAGGACAAGCAATCTTTGGGTAGGAGGATTTGTAATATTCATTTTTTCTTTATATGGTCAAATGGACGAAATTTACCCACGGTATTTACTGTGGTATTTTCCCATGGAATTAGCCCCTGGTATATGCATTTTTTTCTTGGAAAAAATAATAAAATAATGGCATCTATAAAGTCCATTTATCTTATAAAAAGGGAGAGTAGCTACGCCTTTTGATTAGCTTGAGTTATCTATCCTATTATGTTTTGTTGAGAACTTGGTGAGGCCAGTTCTAATACGATCTTAGGACGAAAACCCCGTGGAGATATTTTCTTGGTGGATCCATCCAGGGTATGCACTTGTGCTTCAATATCTGTGGTTTATTATTTGATGAGCAACCGCATGGCAAGGGCTTAAATTGGCATGCATATTTTTCCTATTATTAATATAAATAAGGGTTGCGACATTTCCAAATCCCATTGTGTTCAGTGTTTGATTGTAATTATTTTTAACTAGAACACCTAGATGTGATAAATATGTTGATTATTTCATTGTTCGGGCTTGAGCATACAATCCTTTTTCTCCCTCCGTCCACCGAAGTTTTGACGGCTTGACACTGAATAAGACGGGAATAATCATTGACTTCGACTTGTGCTTCATCTCCAACATGAGTAGAAGCTCATTGAGACACCAGGGTGATCGGAAATAATGGAAAATAAAATAGCTATATGGATAGAAGTGGCTCGAATAGCACCGTCTATCTCATCAATTATTGTTTCTCCCTTCTCTATTTCATCCCTGTCTAGGAAGACTTGTAATTGATGATCTGTGAGGTGATTGTAAATATGGTTGACAAAAAAATTCTGAACATCAGGGCCTATGTTATTGAGGAACACATCATATTGGTTGCAGTGGGTGTAGTCCGTCGTGGAAGTGGAGCTCGAGGCTGAGGCCCATGATCTGGAGGAAGATGCCATGGGATGTAGAATAATAATAATAGAGAAGTAATACAAAATATTGGGAATGTGCAATCAATCACCTCAATATAATATTTTCGTGTAGTTGAGGTCACCTGTACTGCAAAATGGCTACCAGTTTGCTTCCAAGTTATTACTAGGCATTTGGAATGATATGTGTCTCTATCTCTTGGTGCTTTCTTGCAATGCAATGTGAGATTCATTCATTGCTTATTTAATGACCGAAATATATTTTCTCTTCTCTATTATTGTTTATGTAATTATTACATAAATTGAATTAAAAGTAGGGCAAATTTTTGTGGTAGCTGGAAATGTATCGGCATTTTCTTCGTGGGTACCTACATTTATTGATTGGTTTAGCCATAGAAACGGCCCCACATCACGCGTTTCATCTCTTTCCTCCTTGGAAAGACGACGATTCCATTTCGCTTATTTCGATTTTACTTTAGAGAAACAACTTTTATTTTCCTTTTGCTTCAATTTCATTGAGTACCACTTGCCGACAAGTATATGCCACCTAACTTCTCTCCCAATTTTTTTTAATTCAATGGATGATCTTTTTTCCTTTGACTTTGGATTCCTATTTTTAAGGTTGATTTTTTTGTCTCTAACTTCGACGCTGGCAAACAAAACGATCAAATTAAAGTCACACATACGTATCTCGAAGTAAAGGACTTTTGTAAACTCAAGAATAAAGTGGGTGTGCACGTGCCAAGATAAAACGACCACTAACAACGACATTTTTTTGAAATATAATTTATCTCATATTTTTTATACTTAACTATTAATATCCATAATTTAGTGTAAACTAGAAATTGCCCCAAAAGGTGCGAAGAGAGGCCGATATGATATTTAAGTTCAAAAATTTGTACTCTAATTTTCATAATCAAGAAAATAGAAATTGAGACATTTTAAATTCAAAAAGTTGTACTTTAATTTTCATAATAAAATAAATAGCAATTGCGACATTAAATTTTAGTTTTTTTTTGTATTTTTTTCTCAAGTTTATAATATGTAAGTATATTAGAATTGGTTAACAAGATAATTTTGGAATGTCATCACAACAACTCCAACATTAAATACTGGACACTCAAAATGCCAATGCCTTCTAAAAATCAATGAGAGTAAATTAATCATGTCATATTTTAAAGTGGTCTAACTAATAGATGAGATGATCTTTTTGGTGCATTTTTTCTAGTTATTTTTGCTCAAAAGTATGTATAGATTTTTAAAATTCATAAGTTTTAAGTTGTTTAATTTGCAAAAATTGAGTGTGTTACAGATACATTTATGTATGCAAAAGCATTTATAAAAAACAATAAATTATAATGTGGTTAAAAATTGTATTGCTAGATTACAACCAAAGACAACTATTTTATCTATTAGTTAAACTACGCCTATTTTAAATACAGATTGAGTGGTTCTAATAATTAAGAACATACTCAAAGACATTACATTCATATTTAAGTATAACTTCCTAAGAATTAATATAGTCTAGTAAAATTCAATTAACCATAGGTAGTTTTTCTATATTCAATTGTAAATAGTGATTTTACTTTCAATTGTAAATGATAGAGTTCATTCATGTAGTGGGAAGCTATGAAATCTTTGTATATTCATCAGAATTTTGACATCTTTGCATAATCATCGAAATTTATATTTTCAATATAAAATAATAATTGTCTCCACAATTTTTTATTTTCAACATGAAACAATAATTATTTTCACATTAGATTACAATTTTTTATTTTAATAAAAAAATTATATAAAAAAATCACTCACTAAGCTGTGAAACATTTCTTGATAGGGTCATACAGGTCACTCACCAAATGGATAAGGTCCCCTAAGCCATTTTAATGTGGTATAGGAATTTTTTTGCATTTTTTTAAAGCCTATCGTAAGTGTTATGATCACCTCCATTTATGCCATTTCAGTCAAATTAGTCCAATATCATGTTAGTTGTCATTCCCCATGCATTCAAACTCAAAAGGGCACACTTTTCAGTTTTTTAGATTTTCGTAGTGTTTTACACAGGAAAACAACATATTTCGCTACGAAATTGCCTAATGTTTTGTAGCAAATCTGTCAGATGCCTAACTGTTTTCGCTACAAAAATTCGTTTTCTAACCTGGCTTGTCAGAGTTGTATGAGGTGTCATTTTCTGATTAGAGCAGTAAAGGTAGAGGTCATTCAAGGTTGTTATGGTAAAATTCAAAAGTACATAGCCGTGTTTGATGTCATCATTACCCTTTTTTTGCATGTGTGATGATTGAAGCTCGAGATGTCAGTTTAACCTTTAAACCTCACCTCAATTATCCTTTTGTCATATTGTGGTTTATCCTTGCATGTGAGTCGATCCCTGGAGAGCTGCTTCATCGAGCCAAGCAGGTTGCTGTCAAATTCGAATTTTGTAGGTGTCATCAACAAGCGAGGCAGTGAAGACTATAAATCATCAATGGCTGCAAGAAAGAAAAAAAATAAGGGTGGCCATTGTCACAGGTATGAGCCCATGGATATGAAATTACTCAATGAAGACCCTACTTCTATGGAGGTTTTCAGAAGGACTGGCTGTTTGCAATTCTTCCAGAGGTTGCAGGGCTTTCATTTACAGGTTTCAAAGGATTTTTCCACTAGCTTCACAGGAACAACATCAAAGGTTGGAATTCTGAACCTTACAGTGACACCAGAAAGCATATCATCAGCTACAGGAATCCCTAGAGGTGGTGAACAGTGGTTTAAAGGTATCAAATTCACAATGCAGGATTGTAAAGAGTTTATCAACCAAGAACACAATGAAGTTGATTTGACAAATGCTATCCCTGGGAGTTTTTTGAAGGAGAATTATACAAAGCTGTTGAAGGTCATTCAAAAATATTTTACCTATGAAGTAAGGTTTCACATGGTCTACTCATACCATCTTAGACTTCTTTTGCATTTTGTAGGTAAGAGGTCACTTGATCTGCCTTTCTATTTATACAGAATTCTACGGAAAATGTCAGATAAGGTTCAAATCAAGACAGAGGGAAATGAGGCATCTCTTTTTCATCATGGTCTAATTAAGCTGTTAGTGTTGGAAGAATTGATAAGGTTAGACAAAGATTTGATCTCTTTCTTGTTCACGAGTGGTTATGAAATTGATGTGGTCACTGCAAAGAAAGCCTCCAATCCTAGAACTACTTCATCACGAGCTGTGGCAGAAGAAGTTGAAGAAGAAAATAGATCATCTCCTGCAAAACCAGTGAACATGGGAGAAGAACCTTTTCAAGAGATTGAAACACCTCAAGCAACACCTGAAAAACATAAGCATACAATTAGCAAACAAGGCAACAAGAGAGTCACTAGAAGCTAGACATTGGCTAAAGGCAATCTGGAGGATATACTTCATGCAATTGACATTGAAGAGTCACCCATTGTGCAATCTAAATACATTGAAGATGGTGGAAGAAAGCTAAAGAAGGGTAAGACTGCTAAGAAACTAGATTTTGCAGGTGATGATGTTGGTTTTATATTTCAGCCAAGGAAGCCAATGAACAGACATGCAAAGAAGGTCATGGAAAGCAAAGAGACTGAGAAAATCAATGAAGCTGCTCAGCCAAAAAGCATCGTAGATTTTTCTCCATCAGCAAAGGAGGAAGTGGTTATCAGGAAAAGAAAGGGGAAAGAGAAAATAATTGAAAAATTAGAAATAGAAACCCTCAAAGAGCAGTTGAAGGAAGCAGGTAAAGAGATATCAGTTTTAAAGCTAGAGGCAAAGAAGCGCAAAGTTGAGAAGGTTCAATTTGAATAGATGACGGAAACATGGGAGGAGCAAGTCACAAGTGTTCCAAAAATTTTGGACAATACAAAAATGTTGTTGAAATGGACTCAACCATTAGGAGGGGAGGTCAAACACATTAAGATGATGAACTTGCACTTAAAATCCAAAAACATAGAATTAAAATATCAAGTGGAAGATCTTCATGAGAAGTTGGATTTGATTCAAATGGAGTTATAAAAGAAAGGGCTGAAGATGAGAGTGGTAGAAGAACCCATTAGCCAATTAATTGTGAATGAAGAAGAAACACCAAAAGAAAGAAAAATTGAGTTGAAATATGTTTGATGAGGTTCATAACTTACAAAGAACCTAAATTTTACCTCTGGGGATTAATTTTTGAAGATAGTCTTAGACTCAGCAAATTCTGGTTTTTTGGATAGTTTCCTAGCGTGCTTTAGGCTTGAAGCTAGAAAAACGCTATGAAAATTTCTGAAGGTGCATTTTTGCCTTAGAATTAAGTTTTGTCAAGTATTATGGAGGGAAATTTATTGTTTGCGAAGTGTATTGGCATATTAAATGTGCTTGAACAACAAAGGTGGCAAGGAGATAAGTGAAAAATAAAGTTTTCATACGCTACAAAAACTCGCTACGAAACTGCCTAAACTGCCCTGTTTCGTAATAAGGAGCTTTTTGAAGATTTTTGGGCATTCCAACAGCACATTAGCTAGATGGAGACCTCCATCATGTCAGTGGGTCATCTCAACAGAGATTCATTACTCAAAAGAAGTGTCAAACATATAGCTCAATAGACAGAACAGTGATTAAAGTGAAGGTTACCCAGCCCTAAAAAGTAGGATTTTGTTCCACATATTTAGGGATGTTTTAAATATGTAAAGTGATGGTGAATTGTCCTTCGAACATGTGATATCTATCATGTAACTGTTTCATTTTTATAAAAACTGAATGTAATAAATAGGAGATAGAGTCCTATTAGGAGTTTGATTTCTTAAAGGATAGTTGTCCTTTTTCTGTTTCAAGTAAGTAGTTTTAGTTATGATAGGTGTCAGAGTTAGAATTTGAAGATCTAGCCAGTTGGGAAGATCATTTACATTGTAAATAATGTCTATTTATATAATGAACGTCGAAGAGCAAATGGTTGGAGAATATTGTACCAAATTGCTACTTGTATGTTTTGTCCATTATCAGTAATATACAATGACATTCTACTTCCAAACCTGAGATTCTTATGAGGTGTTTGATGTGTTGTTACTCTATATCTTGATGTCTAATTACTTGCAGCGGATTTTATCTCTAATTGCTCATAATTCATACTATTATGCTCTGAATTCCTTTAGGGGTGAAATTACTGTGTTTTCCTTATGTTGTGTGTATGAATATTCTTTATTAAAGACCTCTATCTACCTCGGCTTCCATGTGAAGAACACTGTCACTAAGAGTATTGATGTTGACTCCATATCCCAATGGTAGCAAGCCTTCATTTTTCAACCTGAAATCATACAAAACCAATTCACAATTCATAGAGTTAGCCATCTAGTATTATCTTTATTGAAAATCATAAACCCCCTTTGAGAGAGCCCTCTCAAACTGAAGAGGCTAATATTCAGTTAGAAGTGGTTTGAAAGAGTTACATAGAGTTGATTGATGAGAAACAAATCAAGATCAATTTGGTGATAACATATATATTTAATATATATATATATATATATATATATATATATATATATATATATATATATATATATATATATATATATATATATATATATATATATAGAACAAATCTGCTCACTCCCCAAATGAATCTGCTTCTTATTTCTTGTATAAAACTCAACATAGCATTACTCTTGTTATATAGATATACTAAATAAAGCTATGTTATATAGATCTATTAAATCAATGCAATATCTTTAAAAAAGAGTAATATAATTGAATTCAAAAATTTTGAAATCTAGAGGAATAGTTTTCTATGTTGGGAGTGATTCAATGATAAGAAATTCTCAGGTTGTGAATTAAAAAGGAAGCTTTCATATGGGTTTGATAGTCCGATTAGAAAAACATATAAAATAATCTGTATTTTCACTCACTCTATCATTTTGAAAACCGATCAACTATTTTATAATGAAACTAATTTATAACTCATAGAATTGATTTTAAATTAACAACCTATCACTTTTCAAAGCATACAAAATACATGTAGGTCCTCTGGCCTTCGTTCCTGGTTTTATAGATCGACGAATGGCCTTCCTATAATTAAAAGAGATTCACTTGTGTACCCAAAATAGGAATCTATTGTGAGGAGACCCAAACGTGCCATGAAATGAAGATTAGAGTAAGAAAGTGGAGTTCCAAAGTCTTGTCAATAACCCACCTGTTTGAAGAAATTTGTTCACCATAGAATTGAATTTCTCTTTGTAGACTTTGTTAGCCCCCTATGAATTTTTTGACAAGCAAATAGGGGGCTAAAATGTTTTTTGAGCCTTCAAGGAATGCATCTCCTCCAAAAACACATCATCCTTGAAGCCTCCTATGCCTTCACCCTTTGATAAATCCTCACTGTTGTTCCCGGTTTAAAAGCCTCTCTGTTGTGAAGAATATGCCTAAAGGCCTCCATTTTTCCTTTCATCTCAGCCCTATTAAACCTCTGTTTTCATCACCTTTTCCCCCCTTCTAATTCCCCTTAAACCCTTCAAATATCCTTTGTTTGGTTTGATATCCCCTTATTCCATCTACTGATTCCCTCTTTAGCCTTAAAATCCTCTGTTTTGGCTAAAAACCCATATCTTTCCATATGACAGGCTTAACCCCTTCTGGCTAGCCCCTTAACCACTTCCCCTCCATAATCCCGGGCGCTAAGACCAAGCGCTAGTCCAAAGCGCCAATCGCATCAGAAAATCGGAGCGAGACATGCTTCCATGGTAGAGCTCAAAGTTCCGATGCGATGGTGTTATAGTCTGTCGACTTTGAGTTGTTTTCTGCCGTCGATTGAAATATATCCAATGGTCGTCACAAGCTCTATCACTCTCGCATCTCCCTTTCATCACCCCTCTGATTGCATTCCCACCGTCAATTCAATTTTAATCCGACGACCCTCGCATCCTCGCTCTGATCGCAATCGCAAGTCTTAAACTGTGCCATCCTCCGTCCCTCCCGATTGCGATTCTCCGACACGATCCTGACCGTTGAATCCACAAGAACTAATGGCCAGGATCTGCCCTCATTCCGCCATGTGTCCCAGGATTGAAATCCTCTGGTCCAATTGCAGTCGTCGATCTCTCATAGATTCGACGGCCCGAAGCCAATCACCCCTTCGCACATCAGATTTAGTTTCCCCCCATCGCTCACCTCCTATTAGATCTCAGCTGTCCATCTTGACCTGATCGGATGATCCACCTGCTTTCTTCCACCAAACCTCCATTTCACCACATTTTCACCTGTTTTCCCTACAGCCACTATCTCCACAGTTGCACCACTATTCTTCCAGGCCTCACATCATCTCTTCCGCCACCCTTGGGTTTTATAATTGATTTATTTTACTGTGTAGGGTATATAGAGTGGTGAATTCACCCTATCACAGTCACTGTGAATCGGAACACAGAGAGGCCATTACAGCAATGGCTCAGTGAAACAGAAGACACAGATTAAGCGGATTAAAGCTAGTTAATCGAATATTCAGCACCTAATCCCGTGATCAAAGGAATAATGCACAGTCCAAAGATTAGAAAGAGCACACGAAACGAGCCCTATCCACTCTTAGCATCAGCAGTACATTTTCTCAGAATAGTACGCCCTCCGACAGAAGTCTCCATGCCTCCCCAAACTCCCAAAGGCCATCTCACTGACAGAAAGCTTCCAATGACTGTCAGGACAAAAATAATGGAGGTATGGAAGCCCAGAAGGCCTTCATTCACCTTACTTGCTTCGGAAGACAAAACAGAGAGCCTTACAGCTAGAAATAATTTTAAAGAAACATCAGAGGTCAAATCCGACCTGACAAAGACTCCAGACCAGACCACCAAGTACAACGCAGAGCTATTAAGCGGAGTGGCGTGAAACGCCTCCTCCACTCTGTCTTAATAAATCGATTTAATGTGTATCACCTACTCTTGCTATCCATTTTTCCTATAAAGAATCCCAGAGAACACATTGTAAAGGGTTGGATTGCATTATCGCTGTTGTAGTTAGAGGGATTAATTTTTGACTGTTAGAAACAGTTTTGGGAGAGAGTAGCAGAGTATTTTGTAATGGAGTAGGCTGGGAGGAGAAAGTTGATTCTGTAATCAACTATTGAGCTCAGTGTATGTGACTGTTATTGCATCAATTAATCAAGCAAATTTCACAGGATCCTGGTCTATTACTACGGGTGATGTTTTCTCTTTACATTGTTTTATTACATTTTTTCATGTTGTTCATTTCTTCTGGTATGCATCAGAAATCTGGCAAAGGATTTACCCTCGCATGGTACCCTATGTTTCTGCTCTTCCTACCTTTAATTTTTTCTGCTGATAGTGAAGCTAAGAGAAAATTCATGTAGTTTAACCAATGTAGCAGCTGTTATTCACTGCTAGATAATGTATGAATTCGGGGTTTGATGCTTAGTTGTTATTGTTTGGGTTCAATCTAGAGGATTTGGGATACCAGGGATTTAGTGTAAGCCCTGTCCACTGGGGTCCTTGTTCGACAGATTGACCTTTTCCAAGATCCCGTGAGCTGGTGTTGAAGCATTGAAGTTAAAATCCCTTCTCTGATCTCAGGCCTGGTTCTGTGTTTAAATCTGATTGTTTCTCTTTCGAGAGTATGCCGAAGCAGATCTAGAGTTAGATGACCTCTGGTCTGATCTCAGGTTGCCCTTTGTGTTTCACCTTTCTCTCCTTATTGTTCCATTCCATCATCTATCCCAAAGATCCTTTAGTATAGATGACGTGCCTTATGAAAGCCTTGGCTGGTTGTTTGTGAGTAATCTCCTTTCACGACTCCATAGCCCAATGGATGGCACAACCTTGACCCATCCTCTTTTGCCGAAACATCCTACTACTCTGCTCCTTTCTTCCCATTACCTTCTCAGTCTATGATCTTATGACCCAACCGATAACCGACCCAATCATTTGAAACCCCCCCTTGTGCTTCATACCTAGCCTAACATCTCGTTTTTAGCTTCAAAGATATATCATTCTTTGTCTCATTAGAGAGATCCCTCTCCGAGTCCAAGAGGGCTGGATCCTAGGGCCCCAAAGTGGTTCTGATGTTGTCTCATCTTTTGGTCTTGCTAATCTGGCCAAAACATGGGAGCCCCAACATAATGGCGACTTCGCTGGGGAATAATATGAGAGTCCTTAACCACTAACATTGGTCTGTGTCCCATTGCAGTCCCCAACATAATGGCGACTCCACTGCGGAAAAACTTAGACCAATGCCTTTAGATTGGTTTCAATGCTGATGGTGGACAACAGCCTGTTACAAAAATCCAAATTCATCCACCTAGTGACTCCACACACCCTATAATCCCAAAAATACCTAATGAATCCACTGGTGGAAGACTCTGAACTGGTTGAGAAGCTGCAGCGACCTTCTTTGCAGAAAACATGGATTTAGAAATGGACAGAGATGCAAAGCTTGATGCTTTGGCAGATCAATTAAACGGAATAGTGATCATGTTTGGTAAAGTGCTGGAGATGCATATGGCTAACCTGAATGCAAATGATGATTATTCAGAGCAGCCCATGCATTTTCCTGCGCAAGAGCCAACTCCAGACCTGGACGATGAGCAAGACATGTATGATGATCTTGGTCTGGAGTTTTCTCTTGCTCGGGAAAATTCTCAAGATGAGGCTCACGAAGATATCCCGCCTTAGGATTAGTTCGTACGAGAAGCAGAGGACTGCGGCTCTTCTATCTGTGTTAAAAAAGAAATTTCTATGTTGACAGAAGAAGAGATGGGCCGAACATCAAACACACAGTCCACCTCTGCAGCCTTCTACAGAAATGATACAGATCTAGAAAACTCCTCTAAGGATCAAGATGAAGAAAGACCTGCTGAAAATTCGACAGGTTTGATTGGTGACATTGCTTTCGATTATGACTTTCCTAGTTATGATCTATTTGATGATGACCGTTTTCAGAGAGAAGCTGAGCTTGCAGAACCATCATCAGTAGACCCATGGGAGGAAAGCCGGGGCCAGAAACTCAAGAGAAGCAATGAACCAAATCAGCCTATCTATGACACTGACGGGGAAAGTTATGAAAGCATCAGTGATGAGTGTCATGAGATCGGAGGTCAGCAGTATTTCCTTTCAAGAAATGAGGAGGAAAGCAAAGAAGAGATTTGTGAGCAGGATGAAAGTAAAGAGCCTTCCCTTGAAAAAGAGGAGGTAATGGAAAATATCCCTACTCATGAATACACAGATCTTTTCACAGAGCTCGACCCAGCAAAGCAGAACATATCAGAGCTCCAAGAGGACACAGCTGCAAGATATGATGAGTCCTCCAGTTCAGATGAAGAAGATGAAGGAGACACTCTACCCCAAGAGAGTCTTTTTCTCAATCCAGTGGAAGAAGAAGGGACCTTGGTTGAAGCTTGCTTGCCAAATCCTCACCACCAGGTATCTTTTCATGATCCTTATGACCATTTCCTGCAAACATTTGAAGAAGGATCAAAGGTATTTTTGAGCAACATGTTGCAAACAGAAAGACAATTTTTTAAATCTGCTGACGAGGAGAAGAAAGAGTGGGAGCAGCCATGCCTATCCAACCTGCTCAAGGAGCTGAGCAGAAAAGACCAGCCATGGGATCACTTGATGGACTAGTTGCATTGGAAGACAATTTTTGTAAGCTAGACTTGCAAATATTCCAGTTAGAGTAGGGTAGGTAGGAAAAATCTCAATAAATCTCAGTCCATGAGCATGTAGTCAGTTGCTTTAATTTATGCAAAGTTTTACAGTCCATGAGCAGTTTTGTCTATTATGCCATGGTCCATAGCAAGTCAGACAGTCTAAACCTAGCTTGACTATTTTCAATTTCTGTCTTAGAATGTAGAGAAGAAATCTGCTAGACAGTTTAATCCAAGCCGATGTAGTTTAGGTAGAGAAAGTATGAGACCAACAGTTTAATCTGGTCTCATGGAGTAATAAGGGTAGAAATAGCATAGGTTTATTTTTCCTGTTTGTAAAAGATTGATGATGTAAGGGTCTACAAGTCCAAATGCACCCAATAGAAAAAATGTTAGGATTTAGTCTGGGTAGGTAGCTGTTTGAGTAATGTTTACTGCTGATATGTGTCTTCCAAATTTGTGGTAGCTGAAATCAAAGAAAAAAAAAGGGTGGTTCAAGCATCAGGCATCTGGCCTACACCCAAGATCATTCTCTGAATTCTTGACTCCTTCAAGAAGAAGCCATCCCCATGTGGATCCACTGTTAGCCCCCTATGAATTTTTTGACAAGCAAATAGGGGGCTAAAATTTTTTTTGAGCCTTCAAGGAATGCATCTCCTCCGAAAACACATCATCCTTGAAGCCTCCTGTGCCTTCACCCTTTGATAAATCCTCACTGCTGTTCTTGGTTTAAAAGCCTCTTTGTTGTGAAGAATATGCCTAAAGGCCTCCATTTTTCCTTTCATCTCAGCCCTATTAAACCTCTGTTTTCATCACCTTTTCCCCCCTCCTAATTCCCCTTAAACCCTTCAAATATCCTTTGTTTGGTTTGACACCCCTTATTCTATCTATTGATTCCCTCTTTAGCCTTAAAATCCTCTGTTTTGGCTAAAAACCCATATCTTTCCATATGATAGGCTTAGCCCCTTCCAGCTAGCCCCTTAACCACTTCCCCTCCATAAGCCCGGGCGCTAAGACCAAGCGCTAGTCCAAAGCGCCAATCACATCGGAAAATAAGAGTAGGACATGCTTCCATGGTAGAGCCCAAAATTCCGATGCGATGATGTTATAGTTTGTCGGCTTTGAGTTGTTTTTCGCAGTTGATTGAAATAGATCCAACGGTCGTCACAAGCCCCATCACTCCTGCATCTCCCTTTTGTCACCCCTCCAATTGCATTCCCACTGTCGATTCACTTTTAATCCGATGACCCTCGCATCCTCGCTTTGATCGCAATCGCAAGTCTGAAACTATGCCATCCTCCGTCCCTCCCGATTGCGATTCTCCGATGCGATCCTGACCGTTGAATCCACAAGAACCAAAGGCTAGGATCCACCCTCATTCCACCATGTGTCCCCCGATTGAACTCCTTCGGTCCAATCGTAGCCATCGATCTCTCATAGATCTGACGGCCTGAAGCCAATCGCCCCTTCGCACATCGGATTTAGTTTCCCCCCATCACTCACCTCCTATTAGATCTCAACCGTCCATCTCAACCTGATCGGATTGTCCACATGTTTTCTTCCACAAAACCTCCATTTCATCGCATTTTCACCTATTTTCCCTACAACCACTGTCTCCACAGTTGCGCCACTATTCTTCCAGGCCTCACAACATCTCTTCTGCCACCCCTGGGTTTTATAATTGGTTTATTTTACTGTGCAGGGTATACAGAGTGGTGAATTCACCCTATCATAGTCACTGTGAATCAGAACACAGAGAGGCCATTACAGCAATGGCTTAGTGAAACAACAGAGACGGATTAAGCGTATTAAAGCCAGTTAATCGAATATTCAGCACCTAATCCCATGATCAAAGGATTAATGCACAGTCCAAATATTAGAAAGAGCACACGAAACGAGCCCTATCTACTCTCAGCATTAGTAGTACATTTTCTCAAAATAGTACGCCCTCCGACAGAAGTCTCCATGCCTCCCCAAACTCCCAAAGGCCATCTCACTGACAGAAAGCTTCCAACGACTGTCAGGACAACAATAATGGAGGTATGGAAGCCCAAAAGGCCTTCAGTCACCTTAATTGTTTCGAAAGACAAAAAAAAGAGCCTTACAACTAGAAAGAATTTCAAAGAAACATCAGAGGTCAAATCCGACCTGACAAAGACTCCAGACCAGACCACCAAGTACAGTGCAGAGCTATTAAGCGGAGTGGCGTGAAACGCCTCCTCCACTCTGTCTTAATAAATCGATTTAATGTGTATCACCTACTCTTGCTATCCATTTTGCCTATAAAGAATCCCAGAGAACACATTGTAAAGGGTTGGATTGTGTTATCGCTGTTGTAGTTAGAGGGATTCATTTTTGACTGTTAGAAACAATTTTGGGAGAGAGTAGCAGAGTAGTCTGTAATGTAGTAGGTTGGGAGGAGAAAGTTGAGTCTGTAATCAACTATTAAGCTCAGTGTATGTGACTGGTATTGCATCAATTAATCAAGAAAATTTCACAGGATCCTGGTCTATTACTACGGGTGATGTTTTCTCTTTACATTGTTTTATTAAATTTTTTCATGTTGTTCATTTCTTCTAGTACACATCAGAAATCTGGCATAGGATTTACCCTCGCATGGTACCCTATGTTTCTGCTCTCCCTACCTTTAATTTTTTCTACTGATAGTGAAACTAAGAGCAAATTCATGTAGTTTAACCAGTGTAGTAGCTGTTATTCACTGCTAGCTGATGTATGAATTTGGGGTTTGATGCTTAGTTGTTCTTGTTTGGGTTCAATCTAGAGGATTTGGGATACCGGGGATTAGTGTAATCCCTGTCCACTGGGGTCCTTGTTCGACAGATTGACCTTTCCAAGATCCCGTGAGCTGGTGTCAAAGCATTGAAGGTTAAAAGCCCTTCTCTGATCTCAGGCCTAGTTCTGTGTTTAAATATGATTGTTTCTCTTTCAAGAGTATGCCAAAGTAGATCTGGAGTTATATGACCTCTGGTCTGATCTCAGACTGCCCTTTGTGTTTCACCTTTCTCTCCTTATTGTTCCATTCCATCATCTATCCCAAATATCCTTTAGTATAGATGACGTGCCTTATGAAAGCCTTGGCTGGTTGTTTGTGAGTAATATCCTTTCACGACTCCATAGCCCAATGGACGGCACAACCTTGACCCATCCTCTTTTGTCGAAACGTCCTACTACTCTGCTCCTTTCTTCCCATTACCTTCTCAGTCTATGATCTTATGACCCAATCGATAACTGACCCAATCATTTGAAACCCCCCCTTGTGCTTCATACCTGGCCTAACATCTCGTTTTGAGCTTCAAAGATATATCATTCTTTGTATCTTTGGAGAGATCCCTCTCCAGGTCCAGGAGGGCTGGATCCTAGGGCCCCAAAGTGGTTCTGATGTTGTCTCATCTTTTGGTCTTGCCAATCTGGCCAAAACATGGGAGCCCCAACAGAATTCAACAACCGACGAAGCAGAGCAGAGAGAGAAAAACACATACTCATGTACCCTCATTTAAACATAATGTGAGAAATCTCTCCTATTTATCGTGCTCATGGTTTACTGTACAACTTATTACATATTGAAATGACTCATCATGCAGAAGTGGTGAAGTTGAAATTGGAAATTTCGTTTGTACGAAGAGCAGAGAGGAGGAAAAAGGTGAGTGTGAGTTGGCCACATTGAATTGGAGCGGATTATCCTGCATATGATATCCTCCCCTGCATCAAAAAATCCCAAACACAACACCTTATCACTCATCGCCACCATGGAGTTACCTCCAAAGGGTAGCATTGCTCTGCAGCACAAGGTCGATGGCCGACACGGAAAGCCCCACGCGAATGGACCCAACAACGCTCAAGTTGAAACATGTGTCCAAAGGGGCCTCTGAAGCAATGCAGGGGAGATTCCTTTGCTTGGCAAAGGTTCACATGATGGAATTCTAGGTCGGGGATGCTAGTTGTAGCTACTTTGCGTCGATTGCAAGGGGGACGCCATTGACATCTATTCTTTGAACACCAATGTAAAAGTCATCTGTGTAGACTGAACGGATGAACTCATCCCTGTAGCAACACAGATGAGGGTTGTCATTTTGCCAGATCTCTCTGCCCATAACTGAAATGCCTACCATTCCGCTAGATCTCTTTGACCATAACCAAAATGCCTACCATTCTGCCAGTAAATAAATACTGTGACGCAATACAAGTAACCATGCCATAATTGAAATTCCTACCATTCTTCCAATAAATGAAGATCGTGACGCAATACAGGTAACCATGGCCCGCAGTCAATTTCTCTCATCGCACGACCACCAAGAAACAAGTGTCAAGTTACAGCGAAAAGCGTAGATGAAATTTAACGGGAGACCCACACCACGTTTGCACATGTGTCATTAGCAACATGAAATGGTTGACGAAAATTGAAAAGGGTTGATTCAAAAGAGAAAGCCTATCAGCCTAGTTATAAAATTATATTAAAATTAATTAAATATATAGTCGTGGTTAATAATTTTTAATTAATTAGATTGTTTTTTAATTTTTGTTTTGATATATATATATATATATATATATATATATATATATATATATATATATCATGTTAATAGCAGGTACATTTTCTTTTACTATTCTCATTATTATAAAGGTTATGGTATATTGGAGTTTGTATATTGATGTGGGTTAATTTTTTAATCAATATGAGATTGATTTTTGGTATATAAATTTTATCATAAAAATAATTATAATATGCATATATTATAAGTGTAATCAATTTAATAGTGGACATTTTTTTTAAAGAAGGTATGTGAAAGAGGTACTCGGAGATATTTTGAATAATTTATCAAACTATCAACCATTATGTTAGTTATAATGTATAATTTAAAACAATATGTGTTTAATTAAAAATTCCATCATAGGTTTAATCATGGTTATTAACTTTCTCAAATTTATTCAAAGTTCTCTTTTTTTAGAGGTTGTGTTTAGTCACTTTTACCAACATTTAAAAATGTGGAATTCTTGAATGCCATATGGTTACAGTTATAATGTTTTACAACCATGATATAAAAAATTCATAATGATATCAATAAAAACCATAAAATCAACCCCAAATCATTATCATCAAAATATTAAATTCAATAATTGAATTGAAAAGTAGTGTTATTAGTGACATTTTTATTTTTATTTTTATTCATTTATTTATTTTTTACTTTTATTTATTTATTTTATTTTATTTTTATTTTTTTTTCAGAATAAATTCTCTGACTTGTTTGAAAAGAGGCCTTAATATTTAGTCTAATTGCAATTAAAATCTACAACCCTTAACTCAAATAGTGGTAATACCATGACTTTTTTTGGGGTTAAAATTACAAATTTTGAAATCATAACTTTAATAACAAATATCTAACCAAAATATTAAAATCAATTTGTAATTAAAAAAATATGTTATCGACCATATTTATTTTTTCTATCAAAGTTAAAACTATAATAGTTTTCAAACAAAGATTTTAAAATCAAGACTATTACAAATATAATTAAAATAAATAAAACAAAATAAAATAAAAAATAGAAAACTCATTTGAAAAATGGATGTGAAATGCATTACTCTATATATAAATAAATGAATTTAATTTAATTTTTTAATTAATAATAATAATAAATGTAAAATGATATATATATATATATATATATATATATACTAAAAAATAAAAACTTAATTAAAAATGGTAATAATTTAATTTTAATCTCATGACTAAACCAGACAACAAATTGTCAAGTCTCACTAGCACAACTGGTTGAGGATGAGCCTCGTTAGCAAGGAGACCTAAGATCAAACCTCACGGGAGGTGGCTGTGCCATGTGCTAGGGGGAGGAGACGTGGAGGAGACATGCTAAAAAATCCAGTCAGCTAAGGGATGGTGTGACCCAGGTCGGGTGCAATCCTCGAGTGACTTTGAATTATTAGATGCCCCTGGGTCACGAATCCTCAAGCCATAGGTTAAGCCTGGAGGATCACAAACAACTTGACAAACAAACAAAAAACATACAACAAATTCATTTATGGGACCCCGTTCGTGAGAAAAAGGATCCACCTCCATGCAAAGATTTGATTAAAAATTTATGGAGGTGTACATATTCTAAATAATATCAATAATATTTTGAAAAAGTATCATATTAAACATTTCCATATCTAATTTGTTCATTTTTCATACTCACTCAAAATATTAAATAATCTTTTTAAAAATATAATATAAATAAAAAAAAAGGTAAACTTTTTTGTTTGTTAGTTTGTTCTGTTGAAAAATGTAATTAGTGTTGGTCTTCATAATTGTATTTAAGTCATGATGTAATATATTTGTCAAAAGAATGAAAAATAATTTTTATTATAAAAAGAATTAAATTATTAAAGCATGGGTTTCATTCTTGGTTCAATGGTTCTTAGGTCAAAACCTCCATTGTAGGCTTCTATGGTTTATGTCAAGTGTCATTGTCCATATCATAATATAAAATACCCTTCTTGGGCTTTATTTGTGAAAAAACAAATTTATTTTAAGGTAAATTAGGTCTTTTAGGCCTCCTCCACCAACTCGACCTCAACCTGGACAAGTCGACCTAATTAAAAAGGCGGAATCTGCTATAAAAGGGCAACGACTTGACTCATTTGAAGCACATCAATCACAAATTCGATCTGCAGTAGCTAGAGACAGAAAATGTTGCGAAGTTCAAGTAAGAGGAAGAAAACGCTAGAGAAGGAGAAGGAAGGCTTTACCAAGAAAAAGAAAGTCAAATTTTTCTCTCTCTACACTCACACATGCGAAATTATGAAGTCATTGGGGAGGTCAAAATTCAAGATTTGCAGTAGGGCTGAAATTATGGTTGTTGGGGGTGGAAATTTTGGGTTGTTACAAGGATGTAGTTTTTGGACAAGAAGACTACTCAAGTTTGTTGAATCATATTAGAAGGTTGACTTGGTGGAGGAGGAAGGTATTTTGGTCATGTCTAAAGTCTTGGTCTATCTCAATTTGATTATTGGAAGAGTTTGACTGGGTTTTCCCCTAGAGAGAGGTTTTAGCCCTAGTTGAGTGCCTACATTTGGTGTCATTGATCTTCATGTTTGGATTTGATGATTTCTTGATGAAACGCAAATAAAATAAGAATATAAAGAGAAGATAATGAGACTATAAAGATATTACAATTAATTATCAACATAAGAAAATCTTTTTGCCTTTCTAATTTTCTAACATGGTATTAGAGCTAAGGTGAAGAATGAAGGAATAGGGAAACTTTAATATCTACTAAAAGGGTCAAAGGAAAGGATCATATAAGATGAAGTTCTACTATCTATATCAAGAAAAGAAGACATAAAAATGAAGTCTACTAGAAGGAGCCACCAACTATAGAGCATGGAAGAAGATGATAGATCTTATTATCATTAAGCATAAAGTTTTGGATCTTGTTCAAGAAAGAGTTAAGAAACCTAGAGATGATGCAGGAAAGAAGAAATTCACGGAAACCAACATTTGGCCATGAATCTAATAGTATATGGATTGAATTAAAATCTAATCCCATACATAATCAATATAGATTTCACTCAAGAAATGTATCAATCCCTCTCCAAGTTGTTCACCATCAAAAATATTGATCAGATAGTTAGTCTCAAGAATCAGCTAAGAACAATAAATATGACAAAATATGATATTGTGTCATCATATTTTATAATTATCTCTAGAATAAGAGATGAACTCCAAGCGATTGATGAAGTTATAACTGAGAAAGAACTTGTGATTTCTGCACTACTACGTCTATCAAAGTCTTGGAGCTCTTTTGCTTCAGTAATTAGTAGTTGGAAGGATACACCCACCTTTGAACAAATGTGGAATGCATGCAATACAAAAGAAGCCCACATCTCATTAGTAAGTAACCATTAGGGAAATTTTGAGGTCTAAAATGGGCCTCCTAAGGAAATTATAAAATCATAGTAAAATAATAAAATAAGATTTGATTACATCATCAAATTTTAGAGGGAAAAAAGAAAAAAACTATTTTTTCAACTCATATTTTCAAATTATCTCCCAAAGTTTTTACTCAAATTTCGAGCCGAAGTACTTGCTGGATGCAAAATTTAATTCCTCATTCAAGGAGTACCCATGATGCATACTTTTGATGGGTCCTACCACACAAAAAGTGAGAAAAAAATGAAAAACATGATTGCAATCACGGTTTTTTATATTTTTCTGATTTTTCATGTAGTAGGGTCCATCGAAAGTATGAAACATGGGTACTCATTGGATGAGGAATTAAGTTTTGCATCCAACAAGTACTCCTCAAAATTTGAGTAAAACGTTTGGGAGATAAGTTGAAAACATGAGTTGAAAAAATAGTTTTATTATTTTATTATTTTTTAATCCTTTCACCCTTTTACTTAAAAAAATGGTGAATCATCCCCCATGGTTGACATCATCATTTTGAATCCTATTGGTTCTTATAAAGTTGATTTTTGTTATACATTTTTCTTAGCAGACCCATTTTAGACCTCAAAATTCCCCTAATGAAGGAGGATGAGGAAGGCAACACTTCAAACTCCTACTCTGCTCATCATAAGAAGAAGGTAACATACAAGAAGTTAAAAGGACCAACAAATAAAGTTGACCTATCCAAGATTGAATGCTATAATTTCCATAAGGTGGGTCATTACAAAAGTCGTTTTCTTGAATATCCAAGGAATAAGAAGAGAGAAAGAGAACATGTGAATTTTGTTAATGAATCTCCACCAAAGAAGAACAAGACTATATAATTCTTAGTCAAAAATATGTTTTCTAGACACTCGTAGGGATATTATCCCTTGCATACCTTCTACTTTATGTTTTGCAATGTTTTATTTTATCTTTTGATTTCTAGAGTTCATAGATATATCTTGTTAGAACTTTTTGAATTGTTTAAGTTGTAGGTATCCCTCACAAAGATTGGATTAAGAGGGAGCCTTCACCATTTTACAAAAATATAAGTATGTTATTCTTTGTTTCATCTTTCATGTTTGGTTTTCTCCTCACATCGATTTTTGTTTGTATTATATACTAATAACCGCTCCCTTATATTTTCCTTGGTTAGGAAAGCTTACAGAATGAAAAAAGGTTATGGAGGTGAATTCAAAGGAAAGACTTGAATCATGAAGAAGCTATGTTGCATAGGAATCTCTTCAAGATAAGACTCTATAAGGTTTGTTAAAGAACAACTCAGGTATGTCATAGACTATGTTAGGGTTCTATAATAATAGGGTTCATAATTTTTGAATTGACTTTGATAGTCTTGTAAATATATACATACCTTGCTTTTTGCAAGTTGTTTTCCCATATTTGAAAAATAATAAAAAATGAAAAGAGGATAAAGGTCCTAAAATAAAGATCAAAGGAATTGAAAAGAAAAAATAAAAAAGAATAAAAAATGGACCCCAAAAGAAAAAAGAGATAAGAATAAGACATGAAAGTGAGCAAGTCAAAATGCCGCTACTATTTACTTTTACAACAAAAATAATGATTATGTACAGAGTGTCTAAAATGCCATAATCCATGATCAATTAAATAGTTTAATCTTAACTTTTCATGCTTTGAATTTCATGTTTTAGATAGAGAATAAAGATATGTCAAACTATTTAAACTTAACAAATCAGTAGATAGTTAGAAAATAAATGAGGAGCTCAATAGTTTAATCTGAGCCCTCAGATAAAATAAGGTTAGAATTAGATAGTTTTATGCTTTAAAAGAAAAATGGATTTAGGGTTGCAAGCTTAAATGCACCCATGCAAATGAAGTAAAAAATGTTAGAATAATGATGGGTAGGTAGAAAGCAGTTGTGCAAGGCATGTAATAAAACATCATCTGGAAAATTACGAATTGCCCCTCCCCCACTAGTATTCAAAACCTTCAGTTAAAGAGGCTCAGAGCATTTCTTTGACTTCTGTTGGGATCAACCCCAAGGCTTGATAACTGATTGGTAGAAAATACTGGATTCCCTTCATAAAAGCCCATTTCCTCAAAATATTCATCCTTTTCCAAAATTATAATCTCTTTTCCTAAGTAAAACACCTTTTTTGCTTAGAAAAAGTAAAATCCCCTCTTAATTAATTTCATTTCATCCAGAAAACACTCAAAAAACCCATAAAATACAAATTATCCTAAGTTTAAGTGTAAATATTTAATGGTACAATCATTGTGCTCAAAAAGTTTATGTTACACTTTACTTAGTTTATTTTATGTATTTTCATTCATTTTCATTCATTTCATATTAATTTTAACATAATGTATTAATTCCTTTATAATTACCCTTTCCCGTATATATATTAATTCTTTTATTTTAAAAACACCAAAAAACCCACTTATTAATTTTAACCTATGGTTTTAAAAATCCATGTGATTAAATATTACCCCGCCCTTTCCCCATAGGTTAAAAAACATTATATAATAAAACCTGCCCCAATGGTTATAAAACATATGTAAATATCTCATTTGCTATGTAAATATCACGCCCCGCCTATCATAATAATACATTAATTTTACGTTAAAAACATACGTTTTAAACGTTAAAACTTAACCCCGACACATAAACATATCTGAGTCCCACACCCCACATACCGAGCAACTTCATAAGTCAATATCAGCTGTTCGCACACATATCCCCAGATCCGACGATCCAAATGCCATATCGCATTTTCACTCGCGCGATCAATAATCATTTTCATACTTGCAAAATAGGTTGTTTTGTTGCACTATCTCTCCTCCACGTGACACTTTATTACTGGATCACATTAAATCCAAAGAAATTGCTTACCACCTTGAGCCCATGCGATAACCACTTATGGTTTTCTCCTTCCGGTGCCAAAAACCACCCTTCCTCTGATTTAATTCGCATTCAATGCTTACCCTGTTTTAACCTAAAAACACTACAAAACTTCCTATGCATGCAGTTAAGCCCTTTTCTACATTCTCTGTGCGTTTTATCCATCTTCGACTGAAAAATCAAGTGCCATAGCATGTTTTAATGCCAAGGAACCAGAAAAGCCATTGAAATTGCTGCCAAGACCATTGAAGCTTCCAGTTGGCTTCCAAAAGACTTCAACATCCATCAGAAAGATTTCTGACGCATCAAAAACCTTTTCAAGACCAAATACCTGCACAAACATGTATTCTTCAAAGAAAAGAAATCTTTTTGTCATTTAAAAATATTTTTCTAAGAAATTCAAACCTAGTGAAGCCTATTTAGCCCACAGAAATACCTATTTTTACCTGCAAAGAATGGATTCGCCGCTAAACTCTGATAAAACCCCAATTTTCGATACTATATTTGGTTTTAAAGCAAAATTGAAGTAATTTAACCTTTTATAGACTTCAAAGACTCTGTGATTAACTAGAGAAATCCTTTGCAAATAATCACAATATTTTCTATGCCTAATTTGAAACATTTTTAGTCCAGTCTATCCAAAAAACCAGAGAAACCCTTGTATACCATTTCTTGAACCCGAAAAGATTCTGAAGATCAGTTTTAAAGCTAAATTTGAAGGTTTAAACAAAAAATAAAGCCAATTTATACCTTTTTCTATTCCATAGACCTCTGTTAAACCAAAAATACCTTCTGTAAATAGTTTAAGCTTACAGAAGAGCACAAAAAATTCAAACTACAAAGTTTCAAGCATCCAAAAGGTCTAAAATGTCAAAATCAAGCCCGTCAATGACTTCCAAAACCATTATTGTTGTAAACCCTCTACAACCTTTTGTTGTAGACATTGAACATAGACCCTTAGCTGATGTAGATTACAAAATAGTTGATCCAGTGATAGAATTTAACCTTGTAGACCTCCACTGCTGGATTCTTGAAAAATCATTAGACCAAGTTGATGAAGTTCAGATTTGGGAGTCAAATCTACCCAAGTATGTAGTTTCACATACTCATTAGTGTCCATAATTTATTAGGCTGTGTCAAACCTATTATTCTCCTGAAAAAAGAGCCATTTTTGATGCTAATAAAGAAGTATTATTCACAATTACTGTTGCGTCTATAAACCTAATGCTTCAACTGAAACTAGACCCCAATGCAGTTCCCTTATCCATAGAAGCACTCAAAAAGCTTCACATTGGTCTGGACTTTCCTAAAAGGTTTCAAATATTTCAATTGTTCATGCCTTTACATGTTGAAATTTCCACACATCAACCCTCCTTATTCTACTTCCAAATTTCCTAAAGAGTCAAGGCATGTCATTTCTATGTTATCCTTTATCCTAGGTTATTTTATAGATGAGCATACAGATGAGTCAATTCTTGGTTTTTTATCTACCTTTGTACCTAGACAACCTCCTTCTGTCATCTTCAATTATGCTGAATACATAGTTGATAATATCCATGATTATCTTGTGAAATTGCCAATTGAAGGATTATTTAGGTATACTTATTTTTATTTTTCATATGTTCCTATACTTTCAAGCAAGAAAATTCCCAATAACACTTCAGAAGCTTGATGTAGAGGGAAATCCATTGTTAGTAATCTTTTGGACATCTTTGATCAGAAAAGATTCCACAGAGTTCAGTTATGCAGATTTTACAGATTCTTTTGTTCATCCATTGGTTAATATGCTTACAAATAAGGTACAACCAAGGATAAGTCTTGAAATTAAGAAATTTCTACAGCTATCAGAGCAAAGTAGAACTGAAGATTGGTACTTATATCAAACCATATAGAGATCAGAGTTTTTGGGTCAAATATTTTACCCTATAAACTACCTAAGTATGTGCCAATGAGGGTTTTTGCCTTGGAGTACATAAGGAAAATCCTTAATTTAGATTCAATCAAATTCTTAGCTGCCAAAAATAAGACCCAATTTAAGTTGAAGAACCAGGTGGGACCTTTCATTTGCAATCACAGGGATGTAGGAATTGAGGCAGCAAAATAGTTGCTGGAATACAAATTTGAAGAAAGCTTCTTAAGGAATTATGATCCTCAGGGAATACTCAACAAAATGAGGGTGAAATGAAAATTTACCCCTTATATTCATGATAAAATACCTGATATTGAAAAATTTGTTAATCAAATAGAGTGGCTATAAAATACCCTGATAGAAGCAGTTAAACAGGGTGATACTAGTCACATCTTGAAAACTGTAAATCAAGAAGATAAAGCTACTAATAGAACCAGGGAAGAAGGTACCTACACTGCTGAAACAACAACAGAGACTAGGTTTAAACTTAGATATAATAAAAATTCTAAGCTCAATCCAGTTGATAAAGAAAAAGAGACCATAGAGGTGGGATATACAGATGTTCCTGAGAAAAACAATGAACCAGCCATAGAGATAATAAATAAAGAGCATCGTGCTACTTCAAACACACAGGTAATAGAGAAGCAGAAAATTATGGAGGCATCCTCCTCATAGCCAACAGAGGATAAATATATTGACATCAGGGAGAAATATAAGCAAATAAAGGCCAAGAATGAAGAAATCAAAAATGATATTTATTCTCAGTATTTAAAACAAACACCAGGGATCCAGAATAGACTTCTAGCAGCTTTTGATTATTCAAACAAGAAGTTGATTATGTCAGTACTTCAACCAAAAGTCAAGACACACAAAACAATGGCAGATTACAAAAAAGTTGACCTTGAAGTGCCTGCAGAAAGTATCCATGCATTAGATAAAATTGAGTTTCATAGACAAACTTCTGAGATGCTTTATTCTACCATGACTACAAAGGCAATGAGTTCCCAAAAGCTCCAGAACATAGTAATAAATATGAGAGATCAAATGAAGGTTTAAAAGGCTTCCTCATATGCTAAAGACCTTAGAATTAAGTCTTTAGAAGAATTGGTTATTCAAGTAGGGTATGATCCTACCAATGTAAAAGTTGCAGAAGAATTGGTGAAGAAAAAGAATGCTGATATTGCAGCACTTAGAAAACAACTCAAGCTTCCACCAACAGAGCATCCACAAGCCAAGGAAATTGTGCAAGAGGCAAGCCAAAAAGATGATATGATGAACTTTATTTTACAATTAACATCACAGATCAAAGAGATGGAAATCCAAATGGACAAGCTTGTCCATGAAAGAGAAATTGCAAAAGCACATGAAATCCCTACAGTAATTCCCATGACAACTACAGTTGTGCCTTCAACTCTGGCAGAAGAGTTGGCACCAAAAGTACCACTGGCCACAACAGTACCAGTGACTTCATCTACTAATTCAACTACATAATCCTCTACCACAGCAACTCAACATTCTGATGAGGCTAGTAAACTTATTAAGGCCATGGAGGAAATGTCAATTCAAACCAATGAAACCAATAGATTGAAGAAAGTGATTGAAAATGTAGAAGACACTAAGAAGCTAGCCCAAATTAATGTTAAAACTCAGGAACAAAGGGCTAATAGGTTAAATGTTGAATTGAAGAACTTACAAAAGGATTTAACCTTGAAAGAACCTATGTCCTATGTGAAGAATCAAATATGGACCAAAATCATTGAATCCATCAATGATGTTTGGCCATCAATACAGGTAATTTATGAGCAAAAGGATTTACTAAAGGCAGGCCAAGAAGAGATTTAGAAAAAAAAGGATGAAATAGGTGCCAAACCAGAAGAGGCCCTAGAACTAATCAAGTTTCTCAACATAAGAACAAGCAAGAATTGGAGGAGATAGAAATTAATGACAAAACAAAGACAATCCTTGAAATAAGAAGAGTAATTTCAAAGAGAAATTTGATGAAGCAGCTAGAAGACAAATGTGAAAACATGAACATATCCATAACTAAATTTATGATTAAATTTGAGATCTTGAGGCAAAGACGTTTTCCAAACATCCTTGTTCTTAATGATAAAATTATGCCACAAGAAGACTACAGCAAGAAGAAAAGAGATCATGAAAAAAAGCAAGTAGATAAAACAGAAGGACAAGGACTTCCTACAGGAAAGGTTTTACATAAAAGCTTTGAAGACTTGTTTTATCTATAGCATGAGATAAAACACCTTTTTGTGATCAAACCAACATTTTCTAGATACACAGAGGAAGATGAGAACTTTAGGAAGCTGAAAAGATCAAAATTCCTGATGAAGAATTTTTGGAAACACTCACTGACTTACTGTAAAAGTAAATTACATAGAAGAGGATAAAAATAGTTTGTTGTTTTTACACAGTAAAAACAGAATTTTACAACAGTAAGGTAGTTAAATAGTGGTTAAAGAGTATCAAAAATAAAGAGTATTAGATAAAGGATAAAATTTCAAAACATATCAAAAGATCTTTGCTAGCAAAGAAGACAGCAAAGCAGCCAGCTACACCAAATCCAAAACAACATTTCTATTTTATTTGGATAAATGGGATAGCTTGCTAAGTTGTTAAGCAGCTGTCACTATTTTGTTGTAAAAGATAATTTATTTTCCTTAGAAAATTCCTACGAGTATTATAGGATATTTTGTAAACATTTTTTATATATACTTCATCCTTTGAAGTATTATTGTGGAATAAATTACTGAAGATTTCTATAGTCAATATTTCTGTACCTGAAGGCTTTTTGTAGCAAGTTCAAGTAGTAGACTGGATCAAATCATAAAGCATCATATTTCAGGATTCATGTGATGAGCCATTGAAGTGAAGTACTTTCTACTATTATTGTTTATTTTCTTATGTTTTCCATGCATCCATATATGTGTTCTAAATTTGAATGATAAATCCAGAATATTATTACAGGATTTGTTAAAAGCACCGTGTCTTTAACTATTTATCATTTCTACGTTTTCTGTTGATATCTAGAGTAGGGAACCCTTAATTTCTCCCTCTTTCGAATGACCTCAGTCTTATCCTTCCTTATCCTGATCAAATAATTCTTGATTTCTCTTTATCCCGATCAAACCACTTCATCAATCAGCCTTCCAAGATCTTCAATGACTTGTCTATCTTGCCCTGAAAATATTTGACTTTTTGACCTTGATCCTAGGTTTGTCTGCTGACTCCCTTGCCCAATGGACAAAGAGATCTATCACTATCCATCTCATTAAGTGATTTTTTCCCACCAAACCAAACCAAACCAAAACCAATTTTCACATCATAACTAGCCTAATATCATATAATTAAAACGAAGTTAAATCTTATAGAGATAGCCCTCTCTGAACCCTAGGAAGGCGAGATCCTAGAGTTTAAAATTTGGTCTCTTGTTACCTCTAATGATCTTAGACTTTAAATCAAAATCTCACAACTTAAGAATTATTAGAGTGATAACAAACTACAATATTTGTTGCAAAGTTTTCTTTATACAAAAGGTATGATCATTATTATTTTAAAATTTTCTTTATATTACTAACATCTTTATGTCTAGGGTTTTGAATCATAAAGATTCTTGTTAGGGTGATTAATAATTGGATTGAATCCACCTCATTATACTATCTCTTGTCATTTGTGAAAACCTAATCATTAGGGTGTGAAAAATCCTAAATATGGATTCCTACTGCTACAAATCTAAATTACTTCTCCTATTATTTTCCATAATTATTTAATTGCAGTGAAATATCGAAGTAATTACTGAAGAAGTCTACACAAATAATGTTGTGGAATAAATCTAAGTGTTGAAACAAACTAAACAAAATATAATGAAAAACATCCACATTTGACACAGTTATTTTTGGACTAAGTCCCTGGAAAACCCAACTCGGGAAAACCGGTGCAGCAGATCTGAGGGTTTTGTATTATTAAGCAACAGAATCTTGGGTACAACTAGGGTGCCAATATCCGTCTCACCCTTTAGAGAAAATATAGGAAATAGAAGAAATGTTAGGTTTACCTCACTCTGCAAGTCCCTGATTGATCTAAACAGTGTTGGTGAAGCCCCTCTCTGCCTCTGCGTGATGCCTACGCTTAAACTATGTAAGCTTGCATGGGAAAGCTAAAGAAATGCCTCACCTCTCCTCTACAACTGATCAAGGCTGATTTGAAACTGAGTTTTGGCCCTCCTAGCTCAGAAACCTTGGCTTCTAGCTATATCCGGACTGAACACAAAAGGCACCGTGTTACTTCTGCGTGATTCCCTTCAGGAACTGTCACCCCTCCAGGTGACTGTGCTACCTCTTTTTGCGTCACTTCTGCCTCTCTCTGAAATGTACTCCTAGTCCTCCTGACCAGTTACTGCATCTTCCCCTCTCTGAAATTGATCACTGAATCAAATCACTTAGCAAACCCAACCCTAGTGATTCGATCTTGATAAAAAAGATGTGTCTCTCTCATAAGCTTGAAAATTCAAAATGCTCAATGTGCTCAATGTGATTTCCATAGGCCCCTCACCCTCCTTCTTATATTATTTTTTTGACCCTTCAACGACCAAGATTAAAACATAATCAAGGGCTAAGATTAACTTGGAGATGATCCGTGATTTTATCTAGAAGATTCACACTTAGTTTAATTAATACCCTTTAATTAATCAGTTTCCCTAAGTTTAGACTTAGGAAAACATTAAACAAAGATTAATTAATTTAATTAAACCATATCTAAGTGGAATTTCCAAAATACTTTCTGGGTTTTATGGAATACATGTGTCTTAGCCTGTATACAAAATTACAAGGCTTGAGCACATTCGATGCTACCATAAATCTGTTGATCAGCGGTTGTCATTGATGTCAACCGAAGCAGCACCAAGGGCTACCCCAATATTGCATGGGAATTTTGACCTACCAAATTACTATATTCTGGGTCAATAATGCTTTTGATGGTTTCTTCTTATCGATATGTTTCCGTTGATATATGGCACGCCACATAATTCTTCATGGTTTGAGAGATATTCATGTTTGAAGTTTGTAACCCCAGTCAGTGGGCTAAAACCCCATGGGGTTGTGGAATGGGTCATTGAAAAGTCATAATTAATATTTTTTAAGCTCCTAAAATCCCTCCCACATTCACTTGTTAAATATCCTCTCAACCTAAGCATTTATGTAAATTGTGATCCTCATATCCTCCTTATGCAAGGGATTTCGCCATCTGAAACAGGTCATCGTGGAATTTTCGCTCTTAACGTTTTTTCTACGAAGGTTCAGAAGCTGAAATTTTTATGAGGTGAAGATGAAATTCTAAGGAATCTCTTGGGGAAATTTTAGATCAAGGTGTGTAATATTTTCGGAGATATGATCTGTGGAAGTCAGTGTTTTTGCAAGCTCCTAAAATTCATCTCAAATAAGTGACCTTGGAAAAATTGTCATAACTCTCTCTCTGAGTATCATATTGGAATTATGTAAAAAGTGGTAGATAGTAAATGGAATTTAGTTTTCTCTCTATCAATTTCAGAGCCGAATGAAGAAACAGTGACACGTGGCATGCCATACAACTTCGCGCTACTGAAACAGTCCATAATTAGGGCATTGTGAGAGATTGGGCATAAATATCTCTTGAAGAATCCAAATTGGGTCAGACCTGTGGCATTGGAAAGACGACTCAGAGGAATACTACAGGACCATATATTGGGGATCTGAAATAATAGAGATACACTAGATTCAATATCGAGCTCCTAGAAGGCAAGAAAAAGCTAGATCATATGTTGTCAAGGGCTGCAAAGGACTAGACTTTCTAGGGCAGCAAAGAAAAGCAAGGTGCATCAGAGGGTAGCATGATAAGAGAAACAACCAAGGTGTAGAACAACAGCAAGAAGTTCATCACATGAAGTCTTTAAGTGGGCAGCACTACATACATTCACTGTAAAGGTATCATTGTACTAAGTCATTGTAAATACATTATTGTAAAAATTGTTCTAGTGTCTATCTGCCAAGAGTTAAAGAGGCAGTGTTGGGAGGTCTAGGATCATCATTAGGTGGTTGTGTCATAGTTGGGGTTATGGTCTAGTGTGTTTTCTTCTTCTACATCATTCTATATCATTGTAAAGTGGACCATTTTCCCTGGTACGAGAATCCATTCTTCTTTTATTCTTCTATAGGGTGGTAGGGTGGTGCTAGGGTGAGTTGTAGCTCATTGGGTGTTGGGGCATCTGTTCAGTTGAATATTGAAGAATCTCGAGCATTGGAGCATCCATCCAGTGGGAGTTGGAGAAAAATGCTTTTATAGATTCTAGGAAGTTGGAGCTTTATTTTCAATTGGAGTTGAATATTAAAGAATTATTAGAAAAGCATTAGGTGGTTTTTGTCCCGGAGTGGGTTTCCACCTTAAAAAATGTATGCATTTGTGTTCCTTTTGTTTGCTGCTATCATTGTACAAATACTGATAATAATTTAAGATTAAATAATTCTCTAATTGAAAGGAATACTGATTCACCCCCCCTCTCAGTATTTCCAACAATTAGTATCGGAGCTTGGTTCCTTCAATAGCAGTTTAATAGCTAGAAGGAGGTCATGGAGCATACCAAAAATGGTGTACCTATGTCCAATGAAAATAATTATGCACTATGGAAAGGAAGAATGGAGGTATATCTCTTGGAGCAAGGTTACGAAGTATGGGACTCTATTCAAAATGAATTTACATCAACCGCAGATGAACAAGGTAAGAAGAATTTGGTAAATGATGCAAAAGCAAAGAATATTATTATCAGTGGACTTATTGAAACTGCTTATCATAAGGTGTTGGGTTGTAAAACCGCAAAAAATGTATGGGAAAAGCTTGAGAATATATATGCAGGTGACTCAAATGTCAAAGAAGCAAAGCTTCAAATCTATAGAGAAAAATTTGAGCAAATCAGAATGAAAGAAGATTGCAACATTATTGCATACTTCCAATACGTTGATGAAATAACCAATACTCTGGAAGGACTGGGAGAGCTAGTTGACGAGAATACTATTATACGAAATATTTTTAGAACGTTACCAGGGAGATTCAACCCAAAGGTATCGGTATTAGAATACAATGCAAATCTGGAAAAACTTAGCAAAGAGGAATTACATGGAGTTCTCATAGCATATGAAATGAGACTTGATGAAGAAGAGGGTTCTTCACATCTAGAAACTGCGTTCATTACATCCAAGAAAACCAATAAGGACAAACAACCTTCAATTGAAGAGACATGCACCTGCAAGTGTGAAGAAAAGGGAGACGATGAAGAAGGTCTTTCAGATGAAGAATTTGCTTACTTTACGAGAAAACTAAAAATTGGTAAGGGAAAATTCAAAGGTAAACTTCCATTGATATGTTTCGGCTGTGGTGAGGTTGGGCATTTTGCATCAAAATGTTCGACAATAAGTGATGGAAACTCAAAAGGAAAGAAAGGATTTTATTAATTCAACGAGCAAGGATCCAAAAGGAACGTTCTCTCTAAAGAATATAGCTCATCATCCGATGAAGACAATGACAACGAAGAAGAAGCCATTGAGAGAGTATTGTTTATGGCCAAGCATAATAAACAAGAGGTATCAATCAACGAAGAAGAAGGGTTGACCATAGAAGAATTTTCTAAGGAAGCAATCAAACTTATAAAAGAGCTCAAGGTAGAGAAGAACTGTTCCAATACTCTTGAAGAACAATTTCAAGGTCTCAAAATTGAAGTTGAAGAACACAAATGCATTGAAGAGTCGCTTCAAAAGAAGTTGGAAGAAAGCAACCAAGAAAAGGAAGAATTAGAAACTGAAGTAGTCTCGCTGTGTAAGGAAGTGAAGAAAGGAAAAACTATCCAAAACTATGCCTACAACTGAAGGGCATTGTAAGAACTCATCAACAATCAACTATCTTACAATGACAGAACTGGCATCAGTTACAAAGAAGAAGAAGCAGGACCTTCTACAACAAAATATAATGAACCTATGAGATGTGACATGCATGTAGACTTCATTGGACAAGATTCACAAGAACAGCCTTGGAAGACAATTCCTCGATGAAGATTTCCATCCAGGTACCAACATATTTTATATGGCTACTGTTATTCATGTGGAAAATTTGGTCCTAAAGCTGTAGAATGTCGCATGTACCCCAGGAACGAATACAATTCCAGGAGATTCGTCAAATATGAACCTCACAGGGCTCAGCGAAACATCAATAAATTTGAACATTTAAGAAATAATATTGAATGTTACAAATTTCAAAACTTTGGACACATAACCAAACACTGCAGACTTGAAAATCCTCTAGAATAATCTTCAAAGCCATAGAACGAACGAACATGGAGGAAGAAGAAGACTGATAATTGTGCTCTCGCTCTCAAGGCTCAAAACAACAAAGATGTGTGGTATGTTGATAGCGGTTGCTCAATGCATATGACTGGAGATAGAAATAAATTTGTATCTCTGAACGAGAAGAAGGATGGAACCATGTCCTTTGGAAATGATGGATCTTCAAATGTTATAGGACCAGGTACAATCACTCTCGGAAGAAAAGATGCTCTAGCCAAGAATGTTCTATTGGTTGAAAACATGAATCACAATCTGCTTAGTGTTGGACAAATGTGTGATCAAGGACACACAATACTATTCAACTCCACAAAATGTGAAATTAGGAAAGGTAGGTATGGTGAAATTGTGGCTACAGCAAGTCGAGCTCCAAACAACATATAAGTTCTGGATGAAGCAACTAAATCATGTAAAGAGGATGATATAATATTTGGTAGCAATGATGATCAACTAAGTAAGAAGTTTGCTACAAAGATGAAAAGTGATTTCGAGATGTCTTTACTTGGTTAGCTGACATACTTCTTAGGGCTTCAAATATCTCAGCAAGAGAAAGGAATATTTATATGTCAAGCCAATTACATCAAGGAAATGCTCAAGAAATTTAAAATGGAAGATTGCAAACCCATCCTTACTCCAATGGTAACAGGTTGCAAATTGAGCATAGACGACTCATCTAAGGATGTGGAACAAAGGTTGTATAGATCTATGATTGGTAGTCTTCTATATGTAACAGCCTCCCGACTAGATGTTATGCAAGCAGTTGGACAAGTAGCAAGATTCCAAGCAGCACCAAAAGAATCACATATTACTTCCATCAAAATAATTCTTCAATATCTAAAGGGAACAACAGAATATGGCTTGTGGTATCCCAAGGGGAACAATATCATTATTCATTCCTTTACAGATGCAAATTGGGCAGAAAGTGTTGATGATCGTGAGAGTACTCATGAAGCATTGGAATACCTTTGCCAGAAGCTTGGGATTCTCCCAAGTTCTCATTAGATTTTCCTTATTCAGAATATAAAGGGGGAGTGGAAGTGTGTACAGGTCTGCAGGATGGTTGTGTGTTAGGAAGAGTTACCCTTTTCCATTGATGTCAAATGGGGGAGAGAATGTTGTAGGAAGAGGTGTCATGATCACAGGGGGAGTACTTGTGTTGCCATCAATGCCAAAGGGAGAGATTGTTGATCAACGGTTGTCATTGATGTCAACCCAAGCAGCACCAGGGGCTACCCCAATATTGCATGGGAATTTTTACCTACCAAATTACTATATTCTAGGTCAATAATAATTTTTATGGTTTCTTCTTGTCGAGATGTTTCCGTTGATATATGGCACGCCATGTAATTCTTCACGGTTTGAGAGATATTCATGTTTGAAGTTTGTAACCCCAGTTAGTGGGCTAAAACCCCATGGGGTTGTGGCATGGGTCATTGAAAAGTCATAATTAATATTTTTTAAGCTCCTAAAATCCCTCTACGTTCACTTTTTGAAGCCCCTCTCAACCTAAGCATTTATATAAATTTTGATCCTCATATCCTCCTTATGCAAGGGATTTCGCCATCTGAAATAGGTCATCGTAGAATTTTATCTCTAAAGTTTATTCTATGAAGGTTCAGAAGCTGAAATATTTATGAGGTGAAGCTGAAAGCCTGAGGAAGCTCTTGTGAAAATTTCAAATCAAGGTACACAATATTTTCGGAGATATGATCTGTGGAAGTCAGTGTTTTTGCAGGCTCCTGAAATTCATCTCAAAGAAGTGACCTTGGGAAAATCATCATAACGCTCTCTTTGAGTATTAGATTGGACTTATGTAAAAAGTGGAACATAGTGCACGGATGGTAGTTTTCATTCTATAAATTTCAGAGCCGAATGAAGAAACAATGACACGTGGCATGTCGTACAACTTCGCTCTACTGAAACAATCCATAATTAGGGCATTGTGAGAGATTGGGCATAAATCTCTCTTGAAGAATCCAAATTGGATCAGACCTATGGAATTTGAAAGAAGACTCAGAGAAATACTACAGGACCATAAATAAGATATTGGGGATCTAAAATAACAGAGATACACCAGATTCAATATCGAGCTCCTAGAAGGAAAGAAAAAGCTAGATCATATGTTGTCAAGGGCTGCAAAGGACCAGACTTTCTAGGGAAACAAAGCAAAGAAAGGTGCAACAGAGGGTAGCATGAAAAGAGAAACAACCAAGGTGTAGAACAACATCAAGAAGTTCATCACATGAAGTCTTTAAGTGGGCAGCACTGCGTATAGTCACTGTAAAGGTACCATTGTACTAAGTCATTGTAAATACATTATTGTAAAAATTGTTCTAGTGTCTATCTGCCAAGAGTTGAAGAGGTAGTGTCGAGAGGTCTAGAATCATCATTAGGTGGTTGTGTCATAGTTGGGGTTATGGTCTAGTGTTTCTTCTTCTTCTACATCATTCTATATCATTGTAAAGTGGACCATTTTCCCTGGTACGAGAGTCCATTCTTATTTTATTCTTTTATAGGGTGGTAGGGTGGTGCTAGGGTGAGTTGTAGCTCATTGGGTGTTGGGGCATCTGTTCAGTTGACTACTGAAGAATCTCGGGCGTTGGAGCGTCCATCCAGTGGGAGCTGGAGAAGAATGATTTTCTAGATTCTAGGAAGTTGGAGATTTATTGTCAATTGGAGTTGAATATTAAAGAATTATTAGAAAATAATTAGGTGGTTTTTGTTGCGGAGTGGGTTTCCACCTTAAAAATTGTGTACATTTGTGTTCCTTTTGTTTGCTACTATCAATGTACAAAAACTAATAATAATTGAAGATTAACTAATGCTCTAATTGAAAGGAATACTGATTCACCCCCCCTCTCAATATTTCCAACAAAATCAACACTCCCTATTAGCGAGGAAAGTGCTCTAGCGAGACAACTCAATGTGTTGCTCTGACTTCTGGAATATTTGTTGTTGTGTTGTTGATGTTGCTCACCAACACTGCACAAAAAATGTTGCATCTGTACTGTTGCTGACGCACTGTTGCTAATTGCAACATAAGAACATCCAAAATTGGACAAGTAAATCAACATTTGAAAAATAAGATTGACTGCTGCTAACTTCTGCACTAGCTCTCTGAAAATACTACGTTGTGTGAGCACTGCTCTGCACTGCGCTGCACCACTGTGCATTGCGCTAGTGCTGCTGCTCCCTATCTACGTTGATCAGACTCTAGTACTACTAGCCACTGCATTGTATTCTTATCTTCCACTGCTACTATCCATCCTGCTACTGTCTTTAGGCTGTCAGAGCTCACATGTGATCGAAGAGTTTGGAGATACTCAAGGAACTCGCCAGATGTAGATTTTGGATCTACAACTCCAAGTCAGCCCACTTTTCTCCTTTTGGAATATGTGCTAACATAGCACAATATTGGCAGCTCCGGCTTAAGGATCTTGCTTCTCCTCCTTATCCTTTTTCTCAAGAGGACATTGTGCGGCATAATGTCCCATTTCCCCACACCTAAAGCACTTGATCTTGGACATATATTTCTCCTTCTACCTCTTTTGCCCCTTTGATGCAAGGGAATTGTTATCTTCTTCCTCCTTCTTTAATTTCAAATCACTGCTACCATCCTCAATATGGATTTTGAGGAGATCTCTCCTCAACTATTCTTGCTGCAAGGCTGACCACATCGCTTCCCATCCTGGAAGCTTTTCTCTGCCCATAATTATTTGGACAAAGACCTGATAATCTTCTTAAACATAGTTCACAGTGAGCCTTGCTAGATCTGAGTCTTTAGGTGCTAATCCCACTGCTGACAGTTGGTCTCAGTTATCCTGAATTCTAAACAGGAAGGAGTCAAAACGTTGTCCCTTCTTCATCCTAGTATTACACATCTTCTCCTCCACATACATCTTCTATTGCTTGGAAGATCCTTGGTATACCTTTTCCAGCCCTACCCACATTTCTCTAGCAGTGTTCTTTGCTACTATGTGAGGTACGATGTGATCCTTCACACCATCTAGGATCAATCGTTTGGCCGTAGCCATGTTCTTCTTGAAGGCTCTCAGATGTGCTGCATCGAGTGGTTCTACAACTACATTATCTATGAGGGCATTTAGATCATGCTCATCAAGGAGAAACTAAATCCTTGATTTCCAAATAACATAGTTGGGGGCACCCTCCAATCTATCTTGGTCACACAATCCATTGTTGTCCATCTCCTTAACTGTCGATATCTTTCTCTAACCCTCTGCTCAGCTAGACTTATGCACTCCTTGAGGAGTAAGTGAATGCTTCTATTGTTGCATGGGAAAAACTGAGTTTCTTTGAGTAAGAAAACTCTCTGAGGTCAAGAAATCCCCAATCTGTGTTTTTAAATTTTTTTTTGATGCTTATGCACCAGCACGTGTTGTTGTGCAGTAATTGCATCCTTCAGCTATGCTGGTCTTCTACGCTGCCTCTTCTGCAACTGAAAAAGCTTACCCCTCTGTCAACTCTCTCATAGGGAACCTTTTCTACGCTGGATTTCGCTCCTATCCTGGACTGCGTAATTTCTGGGGGAGTCTGCTACTACTTACACATATCCCAGTCTTTTCAGTGCTGATCTGTTGGTTCACTCTTGTTTCTCCTACACTTTAGCTTGAATAAGCTCTGATACCATGTGAAAAAACCTAAATTTGTATCCCTACTGCAACAAATCTGAATTACTTCTCCTATTATTTTTCATAATTATTTCATTACAGTGAAATATCGAAGTAATTACTAAAGAAGTCTACACAAATAATGTTGCGGAATAAGTCTAAGTGCTGAAAAAAATTGAACAAAATACAATGAAAAACATCCACATTTGACATTGTTATTATTGGACTAAGTCCCTGGGAAAAACCAATTCGGGAAAATTGGTGCAACAGATTTGAGGGTTTTTTATTATTAAGCAGCAGAATCTTGAGTACAACTAGGGTGCCAATATCCGGCTCACCCTTCAGAGAAAATATAGGAAACAGAACAAATGTGAGGTGTACCTCACTCTGCAAGTCCCCTACTGATCTAAACAGCGCTGATGAAGCCTCTCTCTGCCTCTGCGTGATGCCTACGCTGCAACTGCGTAAGCCTGCGTGGGCAAGCTGAAGAATTGCATCACCTCTCCTCTGCAACTGATCAAGGTTGATCTGAAACTAAGTTTTGGCTCTCTTGGCTCAAAAAACCCAGCTTCTAGCTATCTCTGGATTGAACACAAAAGGAAATACGTCACTTCTGCGTGATTCCCTTCAGGAACCGCGTCACCCCTCTAGGTGACTGCACTGCCTCTTTCTGCATCACTGTTGCCTCTCTCTGAAATGTACTCTTGGTCCTCCTAACCAGTTAATGCATCTGCCCCTCTCTGAAATGTACTCCCGGTCCTCCTTACCAGTTATTGTATCTGCCCCTCTCTGAAACTGATCACTAAATCAAATCACTTAGGAAACCCAACCCTAGAGATTCGATCTTGATAAAAAAATCATGTCTCTCTCACAAGCTCGAAAATGCCAAATTCTCAATGTGATTCCATAGGCCCCTCACCCTCCTTCTTATATTCTACCACTGACCCTTCAACGGCCAATATTAAAACATAATCAAGGGCTAATATTAACATGGAGGTGATCCATGACTTTATCTAGAATATTCACACTTAGTTTAATTAATGCCCTTTAATTAATCAGTTTCCCTAAGTTTAGACTTAGGAAAACATTAAAAAACAATTAATTAATTTAATTAGACCATCCCTAAGTGGAATTTCCAAAAATCCTTTTTGGGTTTTATGGAATACATGTGTCTTAGCCTATATACAAAATTACAAGGCTAGAGTACATTCGATGCTACCACAAATCAACATAGGGTTCAATGTGAAACCATAGCATTTCAATGGCAATGGTTTGTCAATGTTTATTATGAAACCCTGGTTTCCTTAGGTTTTGTTGATAAAGTCTATAACCTACAATGATATCCTATTGTCATGATGTTTAGGGTTTTGATAAAAAACATAGTCCTTTAGGGTTTGTTGTTAATGTCTAGGTTATATAGTGAAACCCTAAATCTTTAGAGTTTTGTGAATTAGGGTTTACGAAAAAAACCATTGTAACAACTAAAATAAGATCCTATGAATGAAAGCATAGGTGTATATTCATCTGTATGATTGAAACCCTAGCTTGGTGAAATTTTTGTATATCTAAATTCGATGTATTGATGTTTGTATCTTGGGTTTATCTAGTAGATTTTGATGTGAAATGATAGTGCATCCCAGATACATATATACAAATATGCTAACTACTAACAATTTAGATAAGCCTTGCCTCTCATTAATCTTGAGACATTCCTCCACGACTATGAGTTCAAATACATTATTTTTATTATGTCCCAATGATCCAACATAGATATGTATGGGATTTCCCAAGTGATCCCAAAGAAATCTCCTAAAACCAATGACCACTAGGTTCCCTTTAAAAGCGCCATCAAAATTCAGTTTAAGAAATTTGAGGGGCGAGGGGCTCTAAGATAGAGACGAGAGAGAGGTTGGAGGACATGGGTGTGAGGATGTAAAGGGTCTTACGATAAGATTCTAGGCCTGAAGAATGAGGGATCTACACTTGTGGCTTACTAATGTTGCTCATTCCATGCTAGAGTGACTATTGGTTCCTCGATGTTCTTTCGAAAAATTATCTAGAGAGAATTGTGTGGCGTAGAGATGCCTATAAAAATGCATCTATTTATTTCCTTCCATATGGCCTAGAGAAGTAAGCTAAGTAGAAGGTTTAAGACTGTATTTAGGATTTGATTTTGGAAACCTTGGAATTTCCATCTCTGATGATTCTGTGGATACTTTTGAGTCTTTGTTTAGTTTCTACATACTTGATTCTAGTATCTACTAGAGGTGTTGGGAGTGGGGGCATGCATTGAAAAGATGCTCTTAATTTTTTGAATCTTGAAGGAAAATATGGCAGCAAGAAGGACTCGAGTACTTGAAATTTTGAAGGTTATCGTAAGTTAAAATATATTCTTGGACCAATAGCCATAGAAAGATTGAAACTTTGGGCCATAATTTACTTTGCCAAATATTGTTTCAAATAGTAGCTTTGGGAAAATTTTGGTTACTGGCTTCTAGGCCATAAGCTTCACGAATGGAGAAAATACCACTTGGGATGTAGCTCCACATTAGCTTTTCCTCTTGAATCGATATGGGGATGTGCCGTTGCTAAAGTTGTTGCTAGAATTCTATACACAAATTGGCAATGGACTTAGTAGTCTAGGTTTCCTGTGGAAGCCATTGTTGCCAATCATGGTAGTGACTAGGAGAAGCCCAATAATATTTGACTTTGATCAGGACTAGCTAAATCATGTTTAGGCAATTTAGTTCAAAGGGAAAAAAAGAAGAAGAGAAAACAAAAAAATAATGTGTATGTACTACTACCACTTTTTGATTTAGGGTTGATTTTAAGGTTTTAGTTAACAACATTATGGATTTTTAAAGTCATATTTTTAGAACATTATAATTCCAACCCCTAAAAAAAGGGATGGTATTGAGACTACCAACTTTTTAATTGGAGGTAAAACGACTAAATGCAACTTCTAAAAAAAGAACTTTGAAGGGCTCTCATAAAATTGATAACCATGTTTAAACTTGTGATGGAATTTTTAATTAAATACATATTGTTTTGCATTACCCATTATGATTAACATAATGGTTGATTGTTTGAGGTGGGAATATCTTTGTTGCTCAAATTTCTTGTCTCGTTCTCTGCCCAAAAAAGATAAAAAAAATCTCATTAAAACTACTTTCAGCTCTATGCAAAAAAAGATAAAAAGTTATCATTCAAAATACTTCATAATACCTCTTTCACATTCTTTCTTTAAAAAATGTTCATTATTAAGTTAAATATACTTCTAATATATGCCTCTTTGTAATTGTTTATGGTAAAAATAGTTTTCCATACTAAAAAATTATCTCATATTAAATTAGTTAAGAGATGTAACCCACAACAATATACAAACTTCAATATACCAAACCATTATAACAATGGGAGTCTTTTCAATGCCTCCTATCAAACATTAACCTAATGTTTGATTATTTACATTGTAAATGACTTTATAATTAAAAATATTACCCACAACTATATAATTAAATAATTTTAATATGATTTAATATTTATTTTAAATGTTAAATAAATATTAGATAAAATATATTTTAATATAATGCAGTTGTTAGTGGTCCGACTTATATTTTGGCACATAAAGGCCAAGTTTATTCTTTAGTTTAAAAAAGTCCTTTAATTCAAGATATCTATTTGTGAACTTAAGTTGAAATAGTCTTTTGAATTAAAAAAAAAAATAGAGCCTTAACTAGGAAGTTGAGGGTGGCATAGACTAGTCAGCAGGTGGTACTCAATGAAATCAAATCAAAAGAAATAAAAAAATGGAATCATCATTTTACCATTTCGTCGTCAAGAGGAAAGAGAATAAACGCGTCACATGGGGCCCTGTCGGTGGCTAAACCAATCAGTGAATGTAGGCACCCACGAAGAAATTGCCACACGTTTCCGGTTTCCGCTTCGTTACCCACTAAAACTCTAGCCTATTTTTCATTACTTGGAAGCCCCTTTGGGCTTGGGAGTTCTGTCATTTTCCGGCCTTGAAATACTTGGAATTTGTTTCCCGATTCTTTTGGGATCATGACCAACCTCTAATATGTTAACTTGCCCTAGTGCTTCCTATAGGAAATGCTCCCATATTATTTTGGGAATTTAACCAAAATCTCGCAAATTGACTTCATTGGTTGGAAGAAATTGCAGATGCTACAAAGTTTCTTTGGGAATTTAACCAAGCTCCAGCATGCCGGTTTGAATTACTGCCCGGTATTGTGGATGCCCAGATAAAAATGATGTTTGAATGGATTATTAAACAATCCCACTGGTTAGCTCTATGAAAGAGAGTCTGGCTTCTGCAGAACTCTCTACATTCTCCATAAAATTCAGGCATTATATAGCACACAAGATCTAGGGAAGTTAGAACGTACCCTAAGAAATAGAACTAATTCCTATCCTGAGGTCTCGTGAACCAACTCTCACTAAAGTAGGAGATTCTCCATTATCTTCAACACTCCTCCTTAATGGAGAAGGGGTTCACAAATATGCCTAACATCTCCCTAAACATTACAAACTTAATTTTGCCAAGAGGTTTAGTGAAAATTTCTGCGACATTATCACAGGTTTTACAATATACAAGATGAGTTTCTTTTGGTTGAACTTTCTCCCTGACAAAGTGGAATTGTGTATCAATGTGTTTAGTGTTAGACTTGTGAAACACTGGATTATTATAAAGTTTGATTGAACTCTGGTTGTCACATCTGATTGTTGTTACATCTCTCTGTTCTTCCCCGACGTCCTGGAGAAGTCTCCACAACCAAACTGCCTCACATGTTGCTGCACACATGGCTTGACACTCTGCTTCCGCTGAAGACAAGGAAACTGTGTTCTGTTTCTTACTGCACCATGTAATCACCCTGGATCCAATGCTGAATTCATAGCCTATTATGGATCTCCGGTTGTCAACAATTCCAGCCCAATCAGAATCTGAAAATCCTGTCAACCTAACATCAGCAGAATCTGTATAAATAATACCATAATCTACAGTTTCTTGTAGGTACCTCAAAACACCTTTTGCTGCATTCCAATGAATCTCAAGTGGTTTCGACATGTATTGACTTAGCACACTGACTGCATAAGCCAAATCAGGTCTGGTAGTGGTTAGGTAGATTAAGCTTCCAACCAGCTGTCTATAAAGTGTCACATCTGCTCTTTAGAGCCATCCTTACTTTGAAGTTTAATGTTATGCTGTAGTGGTACTACCGTAGCCTTGCACTGATCCATTATCAATCTTTCCAGTAGACCTCTAACATACTTACCCTGGGACATAAAATTTTGTCCTGAATCTCTCCATATCTCGAGACCCAAACAATATCTTAATTCACCAAGGTCTTTCATTTCGAACATATGTGACAGTTGCTGCTTGATTTCTTTGATTAGATCAAAAACATCACCTGTAACAATTAGATCATCTACATACAAAGAAATCAACACTATGCGCCCCTTTTCATCTTTCATGGTATACAGATTAGGATTGTTTTTGCTTCTATTGTAACCATGTTGCAGAAAAAAATGAATCAATATTTTCATACCATGATCTGGGTGCTTGTTTCAGTCCATATAGAGCTTTCTTTAATCTACAAACTAAATGTTCTTTCCATTTCTGGGAAGACCCCCCAGGTTTCTCTAAATAGACCTCCTCTTTCAATTCCCCATTTAGAAATGCAGATTTTACATCTAGTTGGTGAATCATCCAATGTTTCTTAGTAGCTAAAGCAATCAACATTCTGATAGTGTTTAGTTTAGCTACGAGGGCGAAGGTTTCTTCATAGTAAATACCTTGTTTTTGTGAATACCCCTTTGCTACCAATCTAGATTTTAATTTATCTATGGTTCCATCTGCATTAACCTTGGGTTTATACAACCATTTACACCCTATGGTTTGTTTCCCTTCAGGAAGTTCAACCAACTCCCAAGTGTTTTTTTTTAAGAATAGATTCGTATTCTTGTTCCATAGCTATTTTCCGTTCACTACATTGATTTGCTTCTCTATAAATAGAAGGTTCAACAACATTCATCATACTAGTTATAAAGGCATTTTCCCTGTATCTAGTAGGCAATTGAATTTGCCTACCTGATCTTCTGAGGGTTGGTGTAGCTTCCAACCCATTCTGAATTTCCTTTGACGAACTCGGTTTGATTGCTGTATCTGGATTCTCTGCTTGTCTCTTTCTTCTGATCATAGCTGTTACCTGTTTCTTCACTTTCTTCCACCAAAAATGGAATATCCTATTCCTCATTGCGCTTATTAGATTCATCACAAACCTGTTCATGGAATATGAAATCTCTACTAACAAAAATCTTGTGAGTAGAGGGATTAAATAATCTATAAGCTTTAAATTGTGAACAATACCCTACAAAGGTACATATGATGGCTTTTGAATCTAGTTTTCTTTTGTCTTCCTTTGGAATGTGGGCAAATGCTTTAGACCCAAATACTCTTAGATGTTTTACTGCAGGTTTAAATCCATATAATGCTTCAAGAGGAGTTTTAAACTCGAGACTTCTTGTAGGACTCCTATTTTTCAAATAAACTGTAGTATTCAATGCTTCAACCCAAAAACCATTCAAAAGATCCTTACCTTTCAACATGCTCCTAGAAAACTCCACCAATGTTCTGTTCTTTCTTTCTGCTACTTTGTTCAGCTGAGGAGTATGGGGTACTGTGAATTGTTGTAATATCCCATGGTCTTTACAATACTTGGTAAGTTCCTCCTTCCTGTATTCTCCCCCTTGATCGGAGCGGAGATTTTTTATATGCTTCCTTGTTTTCTTTTCAATCATATACCTGAACTACTTAAAGTATTCAAAGGTGTGGCTTTTCTTACTCATGAAGTATACCCAAGAAAAATTTGTGCAGTCATCAGCAAATAGTAAAAAATACAGTGCACCTCCTAATGACTTTGTTTTAATGGGTCCACAAAGGTCTATGTGCACTAATTCAAGTACGTCTCTCTTTTTCCTTTCTACTCGAACAAGTAATTCTTTTCTATGCATATTTCCTAATGCACAAGCATCACAATCAGTATGCACTTGTTTTAATATAGGAAGACCTCTTACCATTTCCTTTTTTTGAAGTAACAACAAGTTGTTGTAGTTGATATGACCAAGTCTTTGGTGCCACAAATCTTTTGTAGTCAAACTCGATGCTGTCAAAGCTTGATCTGGTGCTGTTATCACATACAATTTTTATAGACCTCCTGTTCGAATTCCTGAAGCAATTGTCTTCATTCCATCCAAAATATCTTTAATATAACAGTTAGATTTTAAAAATTCAACCTTGAGATCCTGATCTGTAATCATGGATACAGAAATCAGATTCTTTGTCACTCCGGGCACGTACATTACATTATGAATATATCTGACATTACCATTACGTAAAATAATAGAAATTTTCCCACACCCTTTGATTTGATGACATCTATCATCACCAAGGTAGATTTGTGTTCCGTTGTTGATTTCTTTAAAATATTCGAACCATTGTATGTTCCCTGTCATATGTGTGGATGCTCTCGAATCTACATACCAGGTGTCTACATTGACATTCTCATAAAAATCTTCCATGAACAATCTGAAGTCCTGAACATGGTCATCATTTACGAAATGACCTGTATGTCTTTTATCATTATGCTATTCTTCATGAAATTTATTCTTCCTGCACTCCTCAGCAATATGACCGATTTTTCTGCAATAATAACATTTAATTACAGAGTTTTTTTTATTCGGATGCATACCTTGAGTTTGATTTGGTCTTTTCTGTGGGTTTCCTCCATTTTGTTGTGATGGATTTCCTTTTCCTTTGAATAATTTCTTCTTTTCCATTAGCACCAGATCTGCACTCTGGGGTTTCAGGGTCAATCTTCTTTCTTCTTCTTGCATTAATATTCCTGTAAGTTCTTCAAACTTTGGGATTTTCTCTCTTGCAATTATCCCAGTGATAAACATTTGGTAATCATCAGTCATACCATTCATGGTAATCGTGACCAAATTTGCATATGAAACTACCTCACTAATGTCTGAAAATTTGTTCTTCAGGTCTTTGATCTGCCAAAGCCAGGAGAGTCTAGCTTCTGCAAGCTTCTGAAGAATGCTCTACATTCTCCATACAATTTAGGCATTATATAGCACACAAGATCTATCGAAGTTAGAATTGTACCCTAAGAAATAGAAACTAATTCCTATCCTAATGTCTCGTGAACCAACTCTCACTAAAGTAGGATATTCTCCATTATCTTTAACATGCTCCCAAATTATTTAGGAATTTTAACCAAGCTCTAGCATATTAGCTTAAGCGGCGGCTCAGAATTGCAGATGATGGCAAATTATTTTGGGAATTTAACCAAGCTCTAGGGTATTAAATTTTGTGGTTGCAAAAAAATAATGAAAAAGTATTATTTATGATAATATTAAAATTAATTTAATATTTATTTTATAAATTAATATTTTTTTTAAAAATATTATTAAAATATACTTAATCGAGCACTTATTTGGCACCGAGCTCCTCAAACTTTGTAGTTCCCGTGACCTAATCATTTGTAATGGTATTAACAAGTGGCCCTTCTCTGGTTAGATGACCTGTTTCCATGGGTTGGGTAGCAGTGTCATGGATTATGCGATTTCCAACACCCTTGTCCTCAACCGTATTACAAACTTTGCTCTTCTTAACAGATCGAGCTTGACTCTGACCATAGACCTCTATCTATATCCCTCAATCTTGGTATGCATACCACCCACATGCAGGGGACTAGTGAAAGCAAAAGACACTTTCACTTCAACAGATGTAAGGTCGACCTCTTCTTAAGGGATTTAGGCTCCATGACTTATAATAGCAACATTGATCAAATTTATTACCATTTTACTACTACCCTTTCCAATACCATTAGCAAGTTATCTAATGAGACTTTGTTTAAATAAAATTATAGAACTTCCAATCCATGATATGAAAAAGATTGTAAAATTTCCAGGAAAGCGATGAGAGACACTCCTAATGAAATCATTAAGCTCTAGAATACAAATATATAAAAAGCTCTCATCAAGAGGAAGAAGAGGGCATATATTAATAAAATGCAAGAACATTTTCTCTACCTTTATAAAGTCACGCCCATAAAATTTTGGTGAAATGTGCTTGTTCTTAAAACCAAAGATAATCATTCTATCCCCTTAGAAAATTAGGATAACTATCTTAAGAAATTGTATGACTCTTCGTACACTATGGGCACCACCTTAAACACTCCTATTAAGGAGAATTTATTCTCTCTGGAAGACGTTGAGTCTGGGATTAATAAGCTTGTTAATGGGAAATATAAAGATATTTAAGGATACCAAGATGAGATCCTTAATATGGGAACTATACTCATTCCTCATCTCAACAAGCTTCTCAATTTGGATGTAAAGCATGGCTTCTCCTTAGCTTTGGATGCAAAGTCTTATTGTGCCTATTTTTAAAAATGGAGACAAAATCATTCACTCTAACTACAAAACCATTATAATTAGCCACATCTTGCCCAAGCTTTATGGGGTCATTTTGGAAAAGAAGCTTAGCCTTTGGCAGGAAAGGTAAGGAAAAAGAGCTGAAAAAAAAACTAGTCTTAGGAGACATCACTTGACTGTCGACCATCTTGTCACTTTCAGGATCATCGCAGAGGAATGTCGCAATAGTAAAGTCGATCCCTTCTGTTTTTTTGTGGACTTTAGAAAATATTTCGACACTGTTCCTCGAGATAAGCTTTGGGAGAGACTCGAAGAGATCATGGTCCCTCCTGAACTCGGGATTGTTGTGTTCCGCCTCTACAAGACTATCACTGCCAAGCTTAGGACCAACAAAGGGTGCTCTAAAGAAATTAAATGCAATATTGGAGTTAAGCAAGGGTGTTCCCTATCCCCTAACCTTTTTGGCATATACATTGATAAGCTAGAGGAATGTCTGGAAAATGCAGTGTTAAATTTGGACAACTAGGTCCAAACTCCATCTTGTGATGCTCAGATGAAGATTCCAATATTTGTATTGGATTCCTCTTTCAGAGAGGTGTAAAATCGATATAAAATTGATTTTAATCTGATGAGTTAAACATTTATTTTGAATTTATTATTTATAATAAATTTAAGTGCAGGCCGGCCTTAAGGTTTTACACCCCCAACAGATGTGTCACACACCTCAATGATGGATATAAATACAGTGAATGATGGAGAGATTTTCACTCATATCATCCACACACTTCTCATTGGATACGAGCATCTAAGAAGCAGTTCTCACGTGGAAAAAGGACGAAGTAGCTGTAGCTGGAAAAAGGGCGAAATTTCTCCAGTTAGGGTTTCTGGACGAAATTTTCTGCAGTTAGGGTTTTTGGGCAAGTTTTACCAGCGTTGACTTTCGTCAACGCATGGTCCGTTTGAGCTGAAATTTTGTGGAGAGTTCGATTTTTGAAGGCCGTACTCATTGGCACAAAAATCGAGGTCAAAAGGTTGACCGAATTTGGAGATGCGTTGACTTTATTGTTGCTGCCATGTGTTGACTTTTTATGGACTGTGTTGACTTTTCTGGGGTTGACTTTGAGTTGAATAGATAATTGATTTGAGGACTGTTGTGACACATTTTGGGTTGGCTGACCAAGAAGACTTTGCTGGTTGAAGCATCCTGCTGACCGCCGTAACGCACCAACACATTCTCCTGTTTCTGGTTTTTCTTCTATAGATCCACTGGTATGTTCTATCAGCATTTTTACTTAACTATTTATGTGATTGCTGTTATAAAAGTAAAGTTGCATCAAGCATAGAACATCTACAAAAATTTACATGGTATCGGAGCTGAGGTGAAGACAAGCCCTAACTTATAGCAATCACCAACTGAGAAAAATGAGTTCCACAAGTTATGTCTTCAAGGAGGATGACAAGCTGACTGGAAGGGATGACTTCCATGCTTGGAAGATGATATTAGGTCTCAAATTGGAAGACCATGATCTCATGGACTATGTACTGGGTAAGATACAAGAACCTCCATCCACTGCTACTGCTGCTGCTAAAACCAAGTATAAGAAGGGGGAGATCAAAGCAAAGCTAATGATCAGGGAATCCATACATAAAATTCTGGTTGCCTACACATCTAAGCTAGGCACATCCAAGGAGATGTATGATAAGCTGATACAAATGTTCAAAGTAAACAATGCAAACCAAGTGCTATTCTTCAAGAATCAATTGAAGAATCTGAAGAAAGGCAGGGATGAGTATGTCCAAACATACTTTCTGAAATTGACCGAGATCAGGAACAATCTGCTGGCTATTGGGGAGACAATAGCCGATCGTGAGATGGTACTCACCGCACTTGGAGGGCTCCCATATGAATGGAAAGTATTCAACACTACCATTCTCAATAATAATACAATTCCTAACTTTGACAAGCTACTGTCAAGATGCATGCAAGAAGAGACAAGAATGAAGGAATATGAAAATGACAGAAATGCTGCCTATGCTGCTCATTATAGAATGAAGAACTCTGGTGGTCCTAAGAACAAAGGAAGAGCAAGGGCCCAAGGAAAGAAGGGCAAGTGTTTCACTTGTCATAGGCCTGGTCACTATGCTAGAGAATGTCCTTTCAAGAAGGATTCTCCCGATAGTGATGACAACAACAACAACCGGAGGAATGGAAATCAAAGAAACGATAGGTCCAAAGGAAAGAGGAAGGTTCCCTCTAGCAGAAACAATCAACCTTTCAAAAGGTCTAGAAACTCCAGGTATGAGGAGTCAAATGTTGTTGATAAAAGAAATGAATACATTCTTGTATCTGCCCTCTCTGCTGCATCCCCGCCCGACACTATGGATGTCTGGCTGATAGATAATGGTGCCTCAAGACACATCACTGGGTTCAAGGAAGCACTCTCTGACATGGTTGAGAAGGATACTAATATGGAAATTATCCTTGGAGATAATGCCACATATCCCGTGAAAGGGACAGGGACTGTGACCCTCCACTTGTCTCAAGGACAAGTCCCACATTTGCAGGATGTACTCTATGTACCAAAATTGAAGAAGAACCTTGTGTCTATATCAGCCATCGAAGACAAAGGCTTCAATGTAGCATTCACTGATGGAAAGGTGCGCATGTGGAAGAAGAATCTCAAGGAAGCTATTGTGATTGGTTTTAGAGTTGGAACACTCTACCAGATTGAAGGAAGTCCACTAGGAGCTATGACATGTGATACTATCTGACAAACTGAACTATGGCACCAGAGGTTTGGACTCCTTCATTACAAGGCCCTTCCCGAAGCAAGGAAGGTGGTGATAGGAATGCCTGATTTTGGAAATAATCATGAAGGTGTATGTAAGGGTTGTGCTGAAGGAAAGCATACAAGGGGACCTTTCCCCTCAACTGTCACAAAGACATCTAATATTTTGCAACTGGTCCATTCTGATCTATCTGGTATGCTACCTGTGACATCCCTGGGAGGATGTTCTTACTATATGACATTCACTAATGAATTCTCATGCAAAACCTGGATATACTTCTTGAAGAAGAAGGATGAGGCTTTCATGTGGTTCCGTACCTTCAAAGCCTTGGTGGAAAATATGACAGGGAAGAAGATCAAGATTTTGAGGACCGACAATGGCACTGAATATGAGTCAAATTAGTTCAAGGAATTTTGCAGAGAAGATGGCATTAAGAGGGAGAATACTACTGCCTATACTCCTGAGCATAATGGCGTTGCTGAACGAAAGAACAGGACCATTGTGGAAGCTGCCCATGCCATGCTATGTGACCAGGGTCTACCGAAGTTTCTATGGGGAGAAGCTGTGAATACTGTTGTATACATTCAAAACCAATGCCCTCATTCCGCCCTGGACTCCAAAACTCCCGAAGAGGTTTTCACTAGTAAGAAACCTGACGTCTCACATTTTAGAATTTTTGGATGTCCTGTTTATTTTCATGTGCCAAAAGAAAAGAGAAGTAAGTTGGATGCTTCTGGGAAGAAAGGAATGTTTGTGGGCTACAACAAAACCTCTAAGGCCTATAGAGTCTATGTACCTGGTCAAAGGGAAGTAGAGATATGCCATGATGTCACTTTTGACGAAGATGCTTCCCTGAAGAAAGTAGTAGATCTTCCGAGATCCGAGGAAAATCATGAAGCAAGGCCTGGAAATCAAGAAGAACCGCAGGATGAGACAATGCCTGATGTTGAAGGACCAATGGACCCAATCGATCCATCTCCTTCACTGAGAAAGAGACCATCATGGCTCAGGGACACTCTCAAAGATGCCGAGGGACATGTTGCCCCGAGGGGGACATTCCGAGAAAGCAAGAAGCCATGTAGATACCAAGGGTATCTGGCTGCCATGAGTACTATTGTACAATCTGAACCTGGATCTTTTGAGGAAGCCGTAAAGCATCAAGTCTGGAAGGATGCTATGCACGAAGAATATGAGTCCATAATGAAGAATGATGTCTGGGATGTGGTTCCAAGACTGAAGGAAAAATCAGTTGTCATAGCGAAATGGCTCTATAAGATCAAGCATGGATCTGATGGAAGTGCTGAAAAGTTCAAGGCAAGATTTGTTTCCCGTGGCTTCTCTCAAAAGGAAGGAAGAGATTATGATGACATATTTGCACCTGTGGCACGATATACCACCATTCGATCAATCATAGCCCTTGCTGCTACGCAAGGATGGAGTCTTCATCAGATGGATGTCAAGATCGCTTTTCTGCATGGTGCAATAAAAGAAGAGGTGTATGTAGAACAACCTCTAGGGTTTGAAGTCCAGGATCGGGACACTCATGTCTGCAGGTTGAAAAAAGCCCTCTATGGGTTGAAGCAAGCACCCAGAGCTTGGTACGAGAGGATAGATAGCTACTTGATGAAGTTGGGCTTCACTCGAAGTATTGCTGATCCGAACCTTTACTTCAAGGTTGTCCAGGGGAAGCCTCTCATTCTGGTGCTGTATGTGGACGACCTCTTCCTGATAGGTGTTGACCCTCTCATTCATCAATGCAAGAGGGAGCTCGCTACTGAGTTCGAGATGAAGGACCTAGGACTGATGCACTACTTCCTAGGCCTGGAGGTCTGGCAGAGACCTGGAGAGATTTTTCTTTCTCAAGAAAAATATATTGTGAAACTTCTGGAAAGATTTGGTATGGTGGATTGCAAGTCCGTGTCAACACTAATGGAACTCAACTTCAAGAAGTTGAGTGGTAGCGCTGCTGGGCCCGTATTGGCAAATCCTACTGAGTATCGTCAACTCGTAGGGGCTCTAATGTTCTTAGTGAACACGCATCCAGATATATGTTTTGCAATGAACACTTTGAGTCAACAGATGGTTGAGCCTCATCACTTTCACTGGGTTGGTGCCAGGAATCTTCTGAGATACCTTCGGGGCACGATAAACCATGGGCTGAGATACACTGCCGGGAGCATGACACTCCGTGGATATACTGATGCCGATTGGGCTGGCAGTGTGGTGGATCGCAAGAGCACATCGGGATGCTGCTTCAATCTTGGTTCTGCTTCGATTTCATGGATGGGTAGGAAGCAGAAGTCGGTGGCTTTGAGCACCGTAGAGGCCGAATACATTGCAGCAAGTATGGCCTGTTGTGAAGCAGTTTGGTTGCGAAATCTCTTTAGTGAGCTGTTTGGACATGTGCTAGATACCACCGTGATACTCTGTGATAACCAGAGTGGGATTCGCTTGACCAAGAATCCTGTGTTCCACGACCAATCCAAGCATATTGATATCAGGTACCATTTCATCCGGGATATGGTATAGCGAGGCACCGTAAGGCTTGATCATATAGGAACTGATGAGCAGGTCGCGGATATTCTCACTAAGCCCCTAGGGAAGGTCAAGTTCCTAACCTTCCGTGAGAGACTTGGTATCATGGAACGACCCTATGATGTGGGTCCTGTTGGACGATGAGCTCGAGGAGCTCTGGGGGGCTTTGGGGACAGCTTCTCGGAGCTAATGGCAACCACAAGGCTAGGCTTGCCAAACCTTGTTGGTGTGCTTGGACCCCACCATTGTGATTATTGAGTTGGTTCACCTCTCATTATCTGTGCCCCGTATGCATCCTACCCATTGAGTTCAGGGCTCATGGGAAGTACCTCTCATTTGGCCAATGAGATGGGAAAAGATAGAGACCAGTAGCAAAGACTGATGGATGCATCAGAGATTGTAGTACTCTCTATCTAGGATGGCACGGTCCAACCACTTGATCTGGGATCAAGACTAGTGAGGTCTCGGACCTCCGCCTGACTTCGAGTCAGATGAACCAACTTCGGGTTGGTTGGAGACTCTTTGTGAGTCCGATAGAGGTTTCAGACCTCTGGGCTGAATTTGTCAGCCGGGGGATGATGTCTTTGTGACTGACCCACTTCTGTTCTGAAATAAAGAGGCCAGCAAAGCAAGTTACGGCGGGATGACGCACGATGTTTGATTGCACTGGTGGTTGGAGTTCTCCCTAGTTGAGAGGGAGTGTTAAATTTGGACAACTAGGTCCAAACTCCATCTTGTGATGCTTAGATGAAGATTCCAATATTTGTATTGGATTCCTCTTTCAGAGAGGTGTAAAATCGATATAAAATTGATTTTAATCTGATGAGCAGAACATTTATTTTGAATTTATTATTTATAATAAATTTAAGTGCAGGTCGGCCTTAAGGTTTTACACCCCCAACAGATGTGTCACACACCTCAATGATGGATATAAATATAGTCAACGTTGGAGAGCTTTTCACTCATCTCATCCACACACTTCTCATTATCTACAAGCATTTGAGAAGCAGTTTCATCTCCCACGTGAGAAGAAGGACGAAATCTACTGCAGCTAAAGGACGAAATTTACCGCAGCAAATTTTCTGCAGTTAGGGTTTCTGGGCAAGTTTGATCAGCATTGACTTTGGTCAAAAAATGGTCCGTTTGAGCTGAAATTTTGTGGAGAGTTCGATTTTTGTAGGCCGTACTCATTGGCACAAAAATCGAGGTCAAAAAGTTGACCAAAGTTGGAGCTGCGTTGACTTTCTTGTTGCTGCCTTGCGTTGACTTTTTCTGGACTGCGTTGACTTTTCTGGGGTTGACTTTGAGTTGACTGGATAATTGATTTGAGGACTGTTGTGACACATTTTGGGTTGGCCGACCAAGAAGACTTTGCTGGTTGAAGCATCCTGCTGACCGCCGTAACGCACCAACACATTCTCCTATTTCTGGTTTGTCTTCTATAGATCCACTGGTATGTTCTATCAGCATTTTTACTTAACTGTTTATGTGATTACTGTTATAAAAGTAAAGTTACATCAAGCATAGAACATCTACAAAAAATTACATGTAGGATGCAAGGGCACCAAGCTTGCTGGTGTAATCATTACTCTTCTCTTTTATGTTGATGATATTGTTCTTCTTGCAAAAAGCCACGATGATCTATACAAGAAGCTTAAGACTCTTCATGTCTACTGCTCCAAGATGGGTATGACAATTAATACTGACAAGACCAAATTCATGATCATTAAATCCAAAAAGATCACCCATGGTAGTTTTGTTTATAATAATCAATGCTTAAAGTGGGTTTATTCTTATAAATATTTGGGTATTGAATTTCCCCATCAGCTCAACTGGAATTATAGCATCGATAAAACGATTATTGGAGCCTGGAAAGCTTATTATGAGATTGAAAAAAATTGTAAGTAGGTCGATATTTGCATTTGGAGTAAAAATAAGTTCTTCTTTGAGACTCTCGTCACCCTTGTTGTCTTATACGAATGTGAAGTTTGGGGTTGTAGTATATCCAAAGAGTCTTGGAGGAATATTGAGATGATTCAAAAGCAATTCATAACCTCCAACCTAAAGATTAAGGGAAATGCTCCCTATCCTATCCTCTTGATCGAAGCTGGTATGTCCCTCATTTAAAAGACGGCTATGTTCATAATTCTGATGTATAAGAAGAAGATTTACAACATGGAATCCAAGAGGCTCCAAAAAATTTCTTATAACTTTAGTCAAAACCCCCACCTTCGATGATTTGAATGGGAATATTAGTTTTGTTGTGCTAAGATCCAATTCAATATATAAAGAAAGTGCTTGAGGATTGAGAGGTTAATTGCAAGTTTACTATGAGTTTTTATGTGAATTTCGTTAGAAAATTAACATAAATAAAACACTTAACAATAGCTTCTAACATACATGAACATCACCATAAACAGTCACACAACAACACATGATGAGTTCACCTTGCATGGGCTATGTCTCCTTGCTCCAACTTCCAATGGCTTGGACCGATTCTATTATGCTCAAAGGTGTGATTACATGTGTTTACAATGCTTAAACAACTATGAAACTTGTTCCATCAACTCCAGAATTCCCAAAAAGGACTGTGTAGCCTCTTTCTGCATCAAATTTGGCCAAAAACTCATCAAGTTATGACTTCCCCTAGTTTCTCCACTATTCGCTCCACATTTTCCCCAAAATCCGGCACAATATAATTTCGTGAAGAAATTTTCACTGACCAATCAACCTACCACTGTGCATGCCCAGTCAATAGTACTGACTGTTGACTGGGTTGTCCTTGCAATTTTTTTCCAAAAATTTGTTTATTTGACAAAGTGGACATAACACGTCTGTGGGAGCATACGGTATCGGTTTTCTGCGAAACGAGTTGTGTTGGATTCAGAACGATGAGATCTGCACGGTCGTTCAGGTTCCACACCGATTCGACAACTTTGATTTTTGAGTATAATTTTGAGCTACTGATCATTCGCCTCAAGCGCGGGTGGCATAAGGATGCCCAGTTTTGACTCAACCATAGGGGAATTAAAGATGAGATGAGTATGGGAAGCAAAGATAGTGTCAAAGATACTATTACCTCCAACTTCAAGGACAAACTGTGGAAGGATAAAGAGCTGGAGGGTAAAAGGAAGCTAAGATACTATAAGGAGGTGATCAACTCCACCCTTGCTAACCAGAGTTATCTCTCTGTGTTGACTAGCTCAGAGAAAAAAATGAACGTCGCTAGAATAAGAACTAATTCTCATGAGCTTCGAAGTGAAACCGGGTGGTGGTATATTCCCAAAACTCCCTGGAATGATAGAATCTGTCATATTTGCGATACTAAGAAGGTGGAAGATGAAAAACATTTCCTTTTAGACTGCCCAACTCTTACTCACATCCGCTCTCAATTCCCTAACATTTGCCACACTTCCAATCTTCTTGACTTATTAAGCCAACCCATCCATAACGATCTTGGAGCGCTTCTTTCCCTTCTCTTTGATCATAGAAACAAGATTTTGAAGAATCGTACTTAAATTCTTTTCTTGAGGTCCGATAGGTTGCATTGGTCTTAATGGACGTTAATCATCATCATCATCATCATCTTTACATATGATTAGTTGAAAATGAGATTAAATATTATTTTTATTTAAATATAATATAAATTATTTTATTATATATATATAAACAAATTTTATGGATTAAACTAAAATAATGTTTAACTTCGAGCTAGAGTAAATTTTATAATTTTTTTCTACAAATATATTAATTTAAAATTAATTTAATTTTAAAGTACTTTAATTTTTTCCAAACTATTTTTTGTACATTCAAAATTTATAATTTAATTTAAAAATATTTTTATTTATAATTTTTTTTTAAGAATATTTACTTTATTAACTTTTAAGTGATTAAAATTATGATAATTTGCTATAATTTTCCATTGTTTTTTAATCTTTTTACTATTTTTTTCACATTGTGGGAAAACCTATCATAACTTAGTTGTTAAACCAACATTGGGGACAACCATCTATGGTTGTTGTTATCCCAGGTTGACTCATCAACGTTATTCAATGAAAACCACGCCACTTGGAATAACTCTTGCTGAAGACTTCCACTCCTGCCAAATACCTCAAAAATAGTTCTTCTTCTACTATACTTTTAAATAATTTATATTTATTTTATATATATTTATCAATAATTTATATTTATTTATTGAGAATTGGTTTATCACTTTTAAATAATTTATATTTATTTTATATATATTTATTAATAATTTATCTTTATTTATTGAGAAATGGTTTTTAATGTATTAGTTAAAAAATTGTATTGTTTTTTAATTCTGATCGTGCGATTCGGTTTGTTGTGTTTAACTGTAAATAGAATGGTCCTTTTTATTCTTAATTTATTTTATTTTTTATTATTTGTTTATTTGGAATTATTATTTATTTATTAATTAATATATATTTTTGAATGTTAGTTGTAATAATTTTTATTGATAGTTTTTATATTACTATTACATTTTAATGGTTGGAATTATTTTTTTTCACATGGTTATATTATATATATTTTTATTTTTTATTTGGGTAATATCGCCACAATATATTGTTTTTTATTTTGGTAAAAAAAATAATGATTTTTAATTAGTTTTGAATTTTATTTATTAAAATTTTGAAGACTTGAAAATTAACAAATAATTTTTAATTTTTTAAAATGTAAATTGCAATTTTTTTGTTATGACTATATTTATATGGTAGTGGTCTATGATTTTCTTCCCTGAAAATTATGGAAATTCAAGTAAGATTTTAATAAAATTTGGTAGAGATTTTTGAAAATCCAAGTTGCAGCTGTCATTTCCACCATCAAAAACATGATTTAACACTACTCCTACTACAAGATAGCTTGAAATTTTTTTACCTAGATTTGGGTCAATTTTGACCGTCTAGGAAATTCCTCTTTGTAATATCCCAAACGCTAAAAATGATCATAGATCTACCATACTTTAATATTATTATTCAAGTAATCTTTCAACTAGAACCAGAAAGCAAATGGGATCTCGAAATGCATCCCTTTATTTATATTATTAACTGGAAACAAACATACATTCCCATATAAAAGTATCAGAGCCCTTGTAGTGGCATGCCGAACTGCTCATTAAAACAAAAAACAAATACTGAAGCACAATTGTGGACCCTGGATGGATCCACTAGACAAAATAACACCCATGGAGTTTTTGTCCATGGGATCAAACTGGAACTGGTCACACCAAGTTCTCAACCAAAACACAATAAGATAAATAAACTTGAATGCCCTCAATGCCTAGCTCCTACCCCCTTTCATACGCTTGATGGATTTTCTAGAAGCCTTATTTTATTATTTTCCCTTGAAACGAAGGAGAATATTGTGGGAAGATACCATGGGTGAATACCATGGGTAGTTTTTGTCCCCTTTGACCATATCCAAAAAAACATAATATTACAAATCCTCCTGCCCAAAGATTGTTTTCCCTCAAGCAATCCATTGCTATCCACAATAGAAGAATTTGTACATTGATACCAGGGCCCCATACAATCAAGTGTGTTATTCCATTCCTCCAAGCTGAATGGTCCTAAATGGATCCTTTGATACTTGGATCCGAAACAATCCTCCGACCAATCCTTCCCTTGATAGATTTACCTAGATACCCAACAATCCTCTAACCAATCCTGCCCCCAATGGATTTCCTGGATCCCAATGCCACCTAAGTCCTGAGACCTATGGGTTATGATACCATCTCAACCCTCCTTCATTTCCCATGCTTAAGGGCTCAAGCTGCAATATTCCCTTGGCTATGAGTATCCTCCTAGGAGTCAACCCATCAATAGAGTACCAACTCATAATCTCTCGCCAATCCAGACCTTGGGAAGGATGAATATTTGTAGATATACTATGTTGATGTTGCATGATGCTCAATTCATGCTGCTCCACTCGGTCACCCAACATGATGCATTTGGAAAACTCTTCCCTGCTCTTCCCAATGTATAAAGGTGGATTGGTAGTGTTTCAAGCCTTATGTATGTACTCATGTAGAGGGCTGCTATGGAACTCCCAACGATACTCCTCTTGCTGCCTTGTGAGGGACTTGAGTCATTCCTCAACACTAGAAAATTTGGTCATTGATTCGGCACATACCCCTATGAGCTCCTCGATTTTTTCTATTCTCCTGTAAGACTGTCTCAAACCGTCCAGACTCTATGCTTCAGCATCATAAGATCTTTCTTGAAATGCATTATCCATTCCCGAAAGTCCTCTTCTGGAAATTCTAGTGCCATGTTGAATGTCTTTGTATCTGTCTGCATTAGTTACCCCATGACTACAACTTCAACTTGAAACTTTGACTTCCCCTCCAGAAATGGCTCATCGTGCATACTATATTTGTCATGCTACCCTGCATGATCATGCTCATCATATCGGTTTATTACTACTGTCACCTCATTTGATTCTCCTTGAATGTCTTCTTCCTAGCCTTCTCCACATGTGGGGATAAGTTGTACACCCTCTCTGGTTGTCAAACATGGATGTACTACACCTGATTTCCCATACTCTTTATGGATGTTCTCCAGGATATGTATAGACTTAACTACCACATCATCAGGAGGAATTACCTCCTTTCTTTTACTATGTACTTTATCAAGTTGACTGATTATCATCGGCTTGTCCTACAATTTTATCTGAAAAGCATGGTGTTGTTGCTCACCATATGTACCTGACTGCTTGGATACTTCATAGATTCATTTCTGAAAACTGATGACCCCAACTATGGATGAATCTCCATGATTAGGAGAAGTCTCCAACTTTTCTTCCCTTGTTTCCACTTTATCATCTAGACATGAATGGTTAAGGGCCCAAGGTCCCTTGCAGATAAAGCACGGTCCTCTCCTCCTTAGTTCATTCTTGCTGCAGATTTTGTTCTTGCTTCCTCTATAAATCCTTCTCAAATCCTTCCTAGTCACCACCCTTCTGAGCAATTTTATGTTTTGTGTGACCAACTTCTCGACTAGATCACAGGCAGTTGGTGATACCTGTGGTTCCTTCCTCCAAATGGTCAATAATTTGGATCTTAATATCTTGCAGATGTCATCATCTCCTTCTAGGAATAGAGATACAACCTTTTTCATGCTTGTTTTGACACAGTTTGGATGAACTGATGTAATGTTGGTGTAAAAGCTTTGTAGTAACTGAAAGATTAAGTTGTCGCATTCCAAATTCAGCATAAAGGTGCCAAAGTTGAACTTTGCCATGAGTTTTATAATTTTGCACCACTTCTGAAAGGTAGTAAGCATGACGTTATTCAACCCCTGAAGGGCTTCTACTATCAGCTGCAGTATATCTGTCATAATATCATTATTGTAGGGTGTTAATGGTGATGTTAGAGCTATGACCCTATTAAGATAAGAAGCCACTGTGATCCTGAGCTCTTCATCGAGATGTTCTCGAAGTTTGGGTTGTATTAATGCAAGCATGGATGACTGGAGAGCCCAATTGAGTTTCTTGCATTTTGGTTGTCCCACCTTGGATAGACATGTGTCTAATTCCTCCAACATATGAAAGTCTATGACTGATTTAATTTGTTGCAATTCAGAGCCAAGTGTGAAGAGCTTAGCCCCTCTTCCATGTCCTTCCTTACTTCCCATGGGAAATTCTGTTGCAGAATGACATAGACCCTTTTTGAGAAAGGTATGCTACTTTAACCATCATTTTGGTCTAAGGAGGTATTGCTGCGTGAATGACCATAAATTCTCACTAGTTCATCAAGACGTTTCCAGGTGTTTTCCAAGGTCTCTTCAAGATGATCCATCTTCTCCCATACCAAATCACAAAAAATATGCATAATAACACCAAATCAAGTTTTTCCCAAATTCTTTTCAACAAATTTGACCCAAAAATACCATAACCACAAAAATTAAACCTTCCTTCCTTCCTTTCTTCTTTCTCTTTTTTTTAAAAATTCTTTATATAACAAACTACTATGCAACCAAACCCATATACATATATAGATATATATATATATATATACATATATACATATATCCCATGTTTCGACCGAATAACCGGTGTGATATTGACAAGGCTACACAAAAATTTCATACCGTGTATCGCTTGATACGTTACCAACTTTGGGTGAGGCTCGACGGATCGCTTGACCTCTTAAAACTGACTGGATGATCTCAAACGTTTGTGAGCACCGGTTGACTCTTCTAGAACTATTATGGTGGTCCAATCTCTGTATAAAGACTTGTTATACCATGAATATTCAATGAGTCATGCAAAACACGCCCCACCTTTGCTCCTTGGCTGGGCTCTGGCCGGCATACAACGGACACCATGACCCGGCATCCAAATCTACCTGTTATGATCTTGATCTGGAGACTACTATGTGGTCATCGAATTCTCTGACCAACACACTTCTTTGTTTGCTCCCGGTGGTCTGACCTTTGGTCCTTTAGCTGAACCTTATGGATTCCTCGGAAGGCCGAGATTGGGGGACTTTATATACCACTATCACACCGACTCCCAACAAGTTAAAAGGACTAGTGCCTCTATTGCTTCCACCTGCAGTACTATAAGGATGTCTCTAGCTGCTACCTTTATATAACCAACGAGGTCCGGCTTATAAATTTATGCGGATCAAGTGCTGCATAGTCCTGATCGCAAAATAGGGCTCTTTCTACAGGCCGTGGCTGAAACGTATCGCAGGCATGCATATGCACTGAAAATTCGACGTGTATTTCGGCCTTTAAGATAATTGGATCACGTCCAGAGAAATAAGGATCTTGTTCTGACAATCAAGGGAATGATTTCTCTTTACCAATCCAAGAGAATCATGCCCAAATATAAGAATGATCTTGCTCTGGCAATCAACGAGAAATACGCCGAGAAGGTAATGGCATTGACCACACGAGGTCAATATACCGGCACTCTTTTTCGCACTCTTTTTCGATGGTGCACAGCAGGAGGGGGTCTGTGGCTGTGGTGCCTGGCTTAAATTGGAGAATGGGGAGCGCTACAACATCTCCTGGAATGGCGGCCCCGGTACTAACAACAAAGCTGAGCTATTAGCCCTGTGGAGCGGTCTCCTTGTGGCTCTCCATCTGAGGATCCCTTGCATAGATATATATGGGATTGAGGATTCCCAGGTTGTAATTGGAGGTATCTCGGGCAGGACTACTCTCCGAAGCCACATCTATGTGGTTGGGTCGAACGTATTACCCACCTTCTTTCCCAATTTCAAAGGACAGCCACCCACCATATCTACAGAGAGCTGAACAGCAGGGCGGATAAACTCTCTAAACTTGGGCTGTCACATGAATTTGGTTTCATCTCAGTCACATATATCAGCGAAAACAGAGCCGAGACCTCCTTCTCTTTCCCATTGTAGGCTCTTGGGCTCTCTCTTTATTTGGGATGCAAATGATATGGTGCTCTTCACCTGTTCTGTTTTTGATTGCTCTCGATGCATGTCTGCACATCTTTCTTGCTCTGTCGTATTGGCTACAGCGCCCTGGTTTGTCTGCCTCCCTTTCGCTATACCACATTACACTTATCGGGTATTGCTCTTGGTTTCGTTAATGCGCTGTATCAGCATAGAGGTCGGTAGTGTTATCTATCTTTTTGTTTCTACCGCTCTATGTATTTTTTCCTCCTACTTCGCCTGGGTGCCAGTAACTATTGCTGGGCTCTGTTTGCTGTTGTGAGCCTATATGGTTTCACGACATTGACTGTTGAGAATCTATACTCTGTTGCTCTTTTTTACCTCTGCCTGATCGGGAAATTCCGAGAAATTCCTCTCTCCTGTCGAGACGGGCTATCTCGCCCTCAGCCGCACATGTTTCTGGATGATGGACGGTTTTGCCCATGATTTAATATCTAAACAGCGATTTTTCTCCTGTTGAAAAAAAATGGCATTGAGCCTGGTCAAAGATAGAGATTTCACATCTACGAGTGTCGGCAGCTATGTAGTTTCAAATCTACACGTTCATTCCTTTGGCTCCTCGGCGGTGAGAAATAATCTCGACGTAGCAAGAACGATGCCTAACGTGACCTTGAGAATATGCATCTACACTGAATGGTCAAAGCTTTCTTGATAAATACCTGAGTCTCATAGCCATCCGTAAATATGTTCAAATAAGAGCGGTCTCTACATTTGCTCGCTCGTAAGCCTTTATATAAAACCCTTCGACACTACATGTCTGATGCACTCGGTCAGAATTTACCTTGGAGCTCGAACACTACATCTTTCACAATTCGACCCTGAGATTTCAGTTCGGCCTCTCTTAACAGATTACGACCTTCAGCTTCAAAATTTACCCCATGGCCTTCCAAAATATAATAGTCTGCCCTTGTAAAATAATTAACTTTGTAAATTCCGTTGGAAATAATTTGGGTCAAAATAAAAATACCGAGATCCCGGCTCTGTTTTAACAATAATTGGATTTTTCTTTTAAAAAAAATATTATTTAGTTCTTTTAAAAATAAATCTATGCCTAGCTTACCTGGTGTAGAGCAGTGGGTGATGGGGTGGTGCACTCTTAAGGCACTCCGTCTGCAAGGTTTCCGGTTCCAAACTTGTGAGTGAGATGGGAGGAGAAAAATGAGAAGATTAAAATTAGTCTAAACATAGAAAAAAAAAAAAACCACACCTTAAAGAAATGTTTGAAATATATTTGGCCTTTTACTGCCTCTCAAAACAACTTTGGTCGTTTTACAAGTTTGGGCAAACAATGAATTTTGCCCAAAAAAACACAAAATTCTACAACATAAATGATTTCAACAATATATTTGGACAATCATGAGTCAATCATAAGTCAATTAGGGTGCTTATAGAAAACCACCGAAATTGTCAATTAAGGTGGCTATAAAAAACCACAGAGAAAATTAACTTCTTTAAAACCTTTGATCTTCTTGGAACTTGATCTGCAATAAATCTATAGGTGAGAAAAATGCACGGCTTTGATTCCACCGTAATATGTCAATCAATAAAATTATCATAAATCTATCATACTTTAATATTCTGATTCAAGTAAACTTTCAGCTAAAATGAGAAAGCAAATGGGATCTAGAAATACATCCCTTTATTTATATTATTATCTAGAAACAAAGATATATGGCCATACAAAAGTAAAGTATTTGAGCATGCCCATACTGAAGCACAATCGTGTACCCTAGATGGATCTACCAGACAAAATAACACACCCACGAGGTTTTCGTCCCTGGGATTAAATTGTAACTGAAAATGCCAAGTTCTCAACTAAAACACAATCAAATAAATAAACCCGAATGCCTCAATGCCTAGCTCCTACCCCCTTTTATAGGTTTGATGGATTTTCTAGAAGCCTTATTTTATTAATTTCTCTAAAAAATGAAAGATAATATTGTGGGCAGATACCATGGGTGAATACCATGGGTAGTTTCAAAAAAAACTGAATATTACACTATATCTCCATAGACTTCTCCTATTTATATAGTTTTAAATTGAATTGTCAATATACAAATTATATTAGAAAATAAATCATCTAAAAAATATCTATTAAGCAAGTGTCATTCATAATAATATGATTGTTATTGCATTTTTTGTAATAATGAATTTTATTGTTATTATTAAGTTTCATAAAAAATCAACATAAATTAAAATCCTTAAAAATAGCTCATACTCATATCAATAACATATTTATCATTAATTAATATACACTATAATTTAAGCAAAATTTTTAATAAAAAATAATAAAATTGGAAACCATTATTTATGTTTTCTTTCATTATGCTGAAACCATATTGGATCGTTTCATTGTTTCTGAAACCATATTGGATTCTTTCATTATTTATGTTTTCTTTCATTATGCTGAAACCATATTGGATTCTTTCATTATTTATGTTTTCTTTCATTATGCTGAAACCATATTGGAGTCTTTCATTATGCCGAAACCATTATGGATCGTTTCATTGTTTCTGTCAGTTTTGTTATTTCATAATTCTTCGCCAATGGTTGAGGAGACAATAGGGAATGATTGAAAAGAAATCGCTAATCCTTAAAACTACAGAATTTAACGATCTTATTAAATAATTAAAGTTGAAACAAAATAAATTAAAAAAGATATTAACATTCCCATACATATCCGTTCAAATGAAAAAGTTACTTTCATTCCCATACATATCCAGCATACATTATTGCTTAACTAGATGTTACTGAAATTTGACTTATAACTCGCGTAAATATCTCTCCTTTGATACAAGGGATTGAGATGCTTTGAATGCCAATAAACTGAGATGCCTTGAATGACAACGGTAACAATGTATTAAACTCATCTATATTGTGAATAACGCCGGAAATATCTTTCACCCATCAAACGCTAATTCAATTTAAGATTTTACATATGAGTTTCCACATATATTTCATCGTGATAGCTGCCTCTTAGAATGAATTGTACTACTTTGCTTTCCATGTAATTAGCATGCCTTCGATTGGCCGCGTCTCCTGGTCCACTACTCCCTCCCACTATAATCTGTCGTTTGGGACATTTAGAAACATCAAGCATCTCGAACGATACAAGTTCAACATTTTCCACCTTTTCTAACTCAGAGTTGAGTTGTTGGGATCAGAGGAGCACAGACACAAATCTTAAACACAACAGATATCAGAGGAATGAAACATTGATCTTAAACACAACATACATCTAGCACAAATGGAGAACAAGACAGATATCACCAACTAGAATGGAGAACACACACTACAAGATTTTTTTCATCACTCGAAGAGGCCTTGCCTTCCTTGCTTACAAAGGCAGAGGAGAGAATACAAATTTATAGTTGCAGAAGGAAGATCTAGAATTCTACATGTGAAATTCATGGACATGGTGAGGTTAAAACTCAAGTGATGGTGGGCGACACTCGGTGGTCTGTCAGCGGAGGTCAGTGAAGTGGTTGGAGAAGTCGGTTTTTCGTCGACATTGATATCTTTGAATTCAACTGCACGTTTAACATTCTCCCACTTGAAGCCAAATGAAGAATCTTGAATCAAGTCATGTCGAGCCCTACCATGCCTCTGCATAACTCATGCTTATTTCTTGATAGAATCTTAGTGAGCATATCAACAGGGTTCTTATTTGTATGGATATTTTCCAAATATATTTGTCCTTCCTCCAATACATGCTGGATCCAATGGTACCTTAAGTCAATGTGCTTGGTTTTTGAGTGAAATGCTGAGTTTTTTGCCAAGTGAATGGTACTCTGACTATCACAATATAGCACATACTTGTCTTTCTTTATTCCTATCTCTCCTAGGAATCGCTGCATCCACAACGTCTCTTTACAAGCCTATGTTGCAGCTATGTACTCTGCCTCTGTTGTAGAGGGAGCTACTATTCTTTGTAGCCTTGACACCCAAGATACAACTGCACTTGCAAATGTGTACAAATAACTTGTAGTGGACTTTTTGGTGTCAATATCTCCAGCCATATCTTCATTTGTAATTCCTTCAAACACAGTCTCTTTATGACAAAAACACAAACAATAATGACTAGTACCCTTAAGATACCTCAAAATCCATTTTACTGCTTGCCAATGTTGTTTTCCTGGATTGGCAAAGAACCTGCTCACTACTCCTAGTGAATATGCAATGTCTGGTCGTGTGCATACCATTGCATGCATCAAGTTGCCAACTACTGAATGATAGTGAATCTTTCTCATTTCTTCCTTCTCCTTGTCATCACTGGGACATAATTCAGTACTCGACTTGAAGTGGGATTCAAGGGGTGTACCGATTGGATTAACATCCTTCATATTAAACATGTCAAGTACCTTATTAATATATTTTTCTTGTGACAAGCACAACCTTTTTTTTTCCTTTCATGCATGATCCTCATGCCCAATATCTGTTATTTTGGACCCAAATCCTTCATTGCAAATTTTATGCCCAAATCCTGCTTCAACCTATTTATCATATTCTTATCATGCCCAAAAATCAACATGTCATCCACATATAACAATAATATGAGATACTTTCCTTGATCATACCTTTTGATATAGACACAATGGTCAACTTCCAACTTGTGAAAGCCATGTTCCAACATGAATGGATCAAATTTCTTGTACCAATTTTTAGGTGTTTGTTTCAACCCATAAAGTCTCTTCTTCAACCTACAAACTAGGTATTCTTTTCCTTTTTCAATGAAGCCTTCTTGCTGCTCCATATAAATTTCTTCCTCTAATTCATCATGAAGGAAAGCAATCTTTACATCTAACTGTTCACATTCTAAGTCTAAAGAAATAACAATACCAAGAATGACTCTAATGGATAACATATTGACAACAGGTGAGAAAATTTCAGTGACGTAAATATCTTCTTTTTGGGAAAATCCTTTCACCACCAGCCTTGCTTTATACCTCTTATTCTTTCTGTCACCTTCATGCTTAATCCTATAAACCCATTTTTTTGTAGATCGTTTCTACCGTTTGGGAGATTTACCAATTACCAAGTTTTATTTTCCAACAAAGAGTTCATTTCTTCCTCCATTGTTTTCTTCCATTCTTTACTGTGCTCAACTTCACGAGCCTTTTGAAAACAATTAGGCTCAAGTTCATCAGTCAATAGGATATCGTTTGAAGGATGTTGAGATTCAACATGATGATGAGCTTAGAAAAACTCAATCACCTTCACTAAGTGGGCCCGTAGGCTATTTTTAGGTGTAAGTTTATTTTTAGACATGGTGATCATATTTCAGAAGTTGTAGGATGCTATTTGTGGATGGTTGGTCAAGTTGGAAAAATATATGAAATTCTATTTTTAGAATATTGGGTGAAGTCTATTTATAGGTCATCGATCTAAAAATAGAAGTGTCGATTATTATTAGCTCTTAATAATAATCTGACAATAAACATCAACTTATTCTCTTGGAGCACTTAATTTCAATGTACAGATTTGTCAAATCAGTGGGTTGAAGGAATTAAGCAATTCCTAGGGTTTACTAGTGGTTCATGCATGGAGGACTCAATTAGAACTGAAGTGGCAAAGTTATGACAGAGTTGGAAGAGTAGTTCATGGAGTTGTTATTCAATTTAACTTAGTTAATGGAGTTAAACTCAGTTGAGCTAGTTGTATCTAGTCTAACTGAATGATACACTAGTGACAGTGGAGTGAATTAATCAATTAATTAATTCACAAATAATAACTCATTAATCAACTGAAAAAATACAATAGTTAACTACAGTGCATGTCAATTACAGTGGAGACTCACTGGAGAGGTAGGTGAAAGGGAAATATGGACTATCCGTTGTGACTATAGTGATGCATTGATTGCACCACACACACATTGGAGTTGCCAATGAGGGTTGCGTAGTGCAAGCAAGGTAGATTCGAATTCATTCAAGGGTCTTCTTCGGCAGGGATTGCGCAGTGGAGGCAGGCTATCAGGTGGCAAGAAATCAATGCATGGATTTGCAAATTTCTTCTTATTAGTGTGTGACAACTGATTGTACTGAGAGCTTGATGTACTAAGCTTTGTATGAGATTGTTACATGATCTCCATGATACATAATATATGATAGTTGGCGTTTTCAGCTTCATGCTTTCCCGTTAAACAACTGTGTTATGTGCGATTGTTTTTATTGCTTCATGTGTTTGCAATTGAGTTTTTAAATTTCCTCAAAAGATTAATAGTGGAAGGATTCTGTATTTAGCAAGAAGATAAATATTGTTAGATCAGGAGAATATGGATATATACATGCATCTTGTATATAATTTCTACGTGGTATCGGAGCAGTGTTAATTTTTGAGGATTGTAATTGTGAAGAATTGCTGAGTTTGTGCTGGTGGACAATTCGAATTTGCTGCAGAAAATTCTTGGTGCAACAGTTGAGTATACATTGAAATGTCTTTCAATGGGTTGCGATTGGAGTATGCCCTTGATGGCAGCTCGAATTACATAGCCTGGAAGGATAGGATGGAGGTGGTGCTGGAAGATAATGGACTGAAGGAGTTCATCGATAGTGATGTTCTTAAGCCGAGATCTAGCGAAGTTGCATTACTTGACGCATGGCAAAAGAAGATAGCAAAGACAAGAAGAATTATGTTGGAAGGTGTGAAGGACCATATTGTGTCCAGCCTTCATGGGAAAGCCACTCCATTTTCAATGTGGAAGGCTTTGACAGATTTGTTCCAAAGCAGCAACGACCAGAGGAAGTTGGCGCTAAAAGATAAGCTCAGAAAAATAAAAATGGAGAAGGGCGACAGTATTCCAAAATAAATCACGAAGTTTGTCCACTATAGGGATGAACTGGGAAGTGTGGGGATTACTGTTGATGATGAAGACTTGGTGAGCTTGGCTCTCCTTGGGATTCCGAAGAGTTGGCATAGCTACGAAGTGTAGAAATTATATAACTTATGTGTTATATGTCCAAGATTCTCCTGATCTCACACTATTTTAACTTCATGCAAAATACATAATCTATTCCACCATTGATCATTTGTGGAAATTAAATCAAGATTGCAATGCACACATGAAACAATAAAAATTCACACACATTAACACAGTTGTTTAACGGGAAAGCCTAAAGCTAAAAACCCCAACTATATGTATATAATATATGCCATAGAGATCATGTAACAATCCTCATACAAAGCTGATCATATCAAGCTCTCAGTACAATACAATCGCTACACATTAATCAAGAATAATCGGCAAAAATATGCACTGATTTTTTCCCTCTTGATAGCCTACCTCTACTGCGCAATCCCTGCTGAAGAATGGCTCTGAATGAGTTCGAATTTCCCCAGCCTTGCTCACACAATCCTCATTGGCATCTCCACTGAATGTGTGGTGCATACAATGCAACACTATAGTGACAACTGATAGTCACACTTGATCTTTCACCAATCTCTCCACTGAGTCTCCACTGATCTATTCTGCACTGTAGTTAACTGTTGTCTCTGTCCAGTTAATATTGAGTTATTATTTAGTGAATTAATTTAACTAATTAATTCACTCAACTCCACTGAAAGTATCAATCATTTAGAAATAGACACAATCAGTTCAACTGTGCTTAACTCCACAAGTGTAGTTAAACTAGAAACCAACTCCACCAAACTCTGCCACTTGATTTCTTACTGAAGTCCTCCATGCATGAACCACCAGTAGCTCTAGGAATTTCGTAATTCCTTCAGCTAGCTGATCTGAACAATCTGTTAACTGAATTTCAGTGCTCCAAGAGAATAAGATAATGTTTAGAGTCCAAATATTATTAAGAGCTAATAATATCCGACGTATCTATTTTAAGACTGGCAATCTAAAAATAGACTCCGCCCAATATGTCTAAAAATAGAAGTCCATCTATTTTTCCAACTTGACCAACCATCCACAAATAGCATTCTGCAACTCATAGAATATGATCGACATGTCTAAAAATAGACATAGTTTAAAAATAGACTTTGCGCCAAAAATAGCCTGCGGGCCCACTTAGTGAAGACGACTCTTTTCACTAAGCTCATCATCTTGTTGAATCTCAACACTCCCTCTCAACAAGATAGGGATTATTTGCCACCCCGATCCTGTCTCTATGGTATTCGAATTTGCTCCTAGTGAGCGCCTTCGTCAGAATATCTGCATCCTGATCTTCCGTAGGAATGTAAGAAAGCAACATGATCCTCTGTTGCACACAATCTTCGATATGATGGTACCAGATGTCAATATGTTTAGATCTATCATGAAATACTGGATTAACCGAGAGTTTAATGCAACTCTGATTATCAAAATATATCACAGTAGGATCTAAATGAGAACCGAACAAATCGACTAGGATCTTCCTCATCCATATAGTCTCACATGCAGCCAAACTTGCTGCCATGTAATTGGCCTCCACTGAACTGAGTGCCACGGATCTTTGTTTCCTGCTGTACCAAGAAACTAATATAGATCCGATACTGAAAATCCATCTAGATGTGCTCTTTTTGTCTGTTGGGCTTCCTGCCCAATCTGGATCCATGAAGCCATGCAGCTTCACCTCATCCGACTGTCTGTACTACAATCCATACCCAGATGTGCCCCTGAGATACCTCAGGATATGCTTGCCTGCCTTCCAAAAGAGCTTGGTAGGCTTCACCATCGCTTGTGAAAGCTAGTTCACAGCATAGCATATGTCAGGTCATGTATTGACTAAATACATGAGCAAACCAACCAGCTGTCGATAAACAGTGGCATCCACTACCTCTGCCGATGTAGCATCCTCCTTCCTCCAACCACCAGGAAGAGGAGTGTCGATAGGCTTGCAGCCTTGCATGTGAAACTTCTCCAGTGTCTCTCGGGCGTACTTTCCTTGAGACACAAACAGTTCACCTTTCCGCTGCCAAATTTCCAATCCCAGGAAATAATGAAGGAGACCCAAGTCCTTCATCTCAAACTCCTTTGCAAGATCTGCCTTGCATGAGTGTATCAACAGTTTATCACCCATTAGTATTAAATCATCTACATAAAGCACAATGATCAAAAGCCTACCCTCCACCACAATCTGGTATAGTTTGGATCCGCCTCACTCTTAGCGAAACCAAGTCCGGTGAAATAACTGTCTATCTGTGTGTACCAAGCACGAGGTGCTTGTTTCAGCCCATACAACGCTCTTTTGAGCCTGCACACATGCGACTCGCTACTGAAGATTTTGAATCCTTCAGGCTGCTCAATGTACACCTCCTCCTCAATGATTCCGTTGAGGAACACAGTCTTCACATCCATATGATGAATGTGCCAACCCATCTGCACTGAGAGAGCAAGGATGGTCTGTATGGAAGAATACCTTGTGATAGGTGCAAAGGTTTCTTCATAGTCGATCCCCTCGATTTGTGAGAAGCCCCAGGAAACAAATATTGCCTTATACTTCTCAACGCTCCCATCAACAACTTGTTTCACTTTGTAGATCCATCTTGAACCTACCATTGATTTCCCTTCCGGCCTTGGGACAATCTCCCATGCACTGTTTCTGACAATTGAATCATACTCTTCCACCATGGCATCTACCCATGTGGGATCCTCCACAACTTCCTCAAAAGAGGATGGCTCCGTCATGATACACTTGCTCATCAGAGCCATGTATCCAGTAAATCAGTCAGGTGACTGTCTCTGTCTGCGCTGTGATGTAGGAACTCCTACATTCTGCACTGCATCAAGATTCAGTCGCTCAACTTCTGTAGTGTGCTTCTACCCTCTGATGTTTTGCGCTGCATGAGTGGTTTCTTCCACTCCATGAACCTCCTCTTGTGGTTGATCCACATCTTGAGGCTCATATTTAGGAACAAGTAGCTCCTCCTCTACATGCAAGTGTAGCTCCCTCTCAAGCAACAACTTCATGGCTTTCTCCTCATGAAATTTGATATCCCGTCGCACGACAGTCTTCCGACTATCTAGAAAATACACACGATAATTGTGGGGTGTATCAATGTACCCTACAAATATCCCAACCTTTGCGGTTGGCTCCAGCTTCTTCCTGGCATCCTTCATCAAGGAATGTAAACAAAGACAAAATTCAAATGAGAAATATCAGGCTTCTTACCAGAAAACGCCTCTTCGGGTGTACTCATGCCAAGTACTCTATGAGGACAACGGTTTTGCACATAAACCATAGTTTTGCATGCCTCAGCCCACAAGTGTATGGGAAGGCCCTGATCATGCAACATCGCCCATGCAGCACCCACGATCATTTTGTTCTTTCTCTTCGCGACCCCATTTTGCTGTGGGTTATGAGGCGCTATGAGTTCTCTTCGAATTCCTTCTTTGCTACAGAAGTCTTTGAATTCGCCAGAGATGTATTCACCACCATTATCGCTTCGGAGAGCTTTCACTTGCTTCCCTGACTCTTTCTCAACCAGTGCCTTGAACTCACAGAACTTTGAGTATGTCTCGCTCTTCTTCTACATGAAGAAGATCCAGCACTTACGAGAAAAGTCATCAACAAATATCACATAATACCTGTGCTTTGCTGTTGAAGCAACCGAGAAAGGTCCACACACGTCTGTGTGAATTCTCTCAAGGATCGTCAAAGCACGACTATCCTTCTCATGAAAAGTGGTCTTCACAAATTTTCCCAAAGTACATCCCTTGCATTGATCTGACCGCGCAAGTGTACCTTTGGGAAGCTGTTGTACGGATTAATCAATCTTGCGGACAAGATTGATCTCCCTAGTACCCAAAAGTAATATAGCAACAAATAGCCAAATAAACCTATCTTTCTCTAAACATATACGATTTACAAAAAACACTATAGAGGTGTCAAAGACTTACTGTAGGTCCAATTCTTGTTTGAAGTAGTTGTTGTCCCTCGTGCACTTGAAGGAGTTATCTTTGTGACCCTGTAGTCACAAACAAGCAAACATTAAATAGCACCTGAATAGTAAACATCATAAATCATGCTTATCATGGTGATCAAGGAATCCATGAAATAAACAGTTAACTAACAGCTTATTGAGAAAAATGAATTCATTTGTATTAACTTTAAAAGAAGGAAAACCTTACAACCTTAGCCTTGATGTCGAACAGACCTTCCCGGGGTCCGAAGCAAGAATCTCCTCTACTTTGACAAGTCTTGCACTCCTCCAACCGAGACAGATAGAGGTATGTGATCTCTCCTCACAAAAATCCCAGTTACATTAGGGGAATTTTGAGGTCTAAAATGGGCCTCCTAAGGAAATTATAAAATAATAGTGGAAAAAATCAAATAAGATTTGATGACATCATCAAATTTTAGAGGGAAAAATGAAAAAACTACTTTTTCATTTCATATTTTCAACTTATCTCCCAAATTGTTTACTCAAATTTTGAGCAGGAGTACTCGTTGGATGCGGAATTTAATTCCTCATCCAAGGAGTACCCATGTTGCATACTTTCGATGGGTCCTACTACACGAAAAATGAGAAATACATAAAAAAATGTGATTACAATCACGTTTTTTTATGTATTTCTCATTTTTCGTGTAGAAGAGTTCATCGAAAGTATGCAACATATGATACTCCTTAGATGAAGAATTAAATTCCGCTTCCAACGAGTACTCCCGCTCGAAATTTGAGTAAAAATTTTGGGAGATAAGTTTAAAATACGAGTTGAAAAAATAGTTTTATTATTTTATTATTTTTAAATATTTTTACTTTTTTACTCCAAAAATGGTGAATCATCCATTATAGATGACATCATCATCTTGAATCCTATTGGTTCTTATAAAGTTTATTTTGGTTGTACATTTTTCTTAGGAGGCCCATTTTAGACCTCAAAATTCCCCTAATGAATGAGTCTGAATCCCAACAGCACTTAGCCTCAAATAATTCTAAAGCTTGAACTCCCCTTGAGGCTACCCAATGCCTCTTTTTATAGTGGAAAAAAGGAGGTTTCAGTTCCAAGTATGAAGGGATATAATCCTCCTTCAAAGGGATAAGCTCCTCACATCAAGGGGTTAGCTCCATAAGGTAAGGGATACATGAACCTCAAAAGAGAGGTTCTGCCACCGCAAGATTCTTTCTAGAGGCTTCTAGAATTTACTGAAAGTGAGCTTTTTTGAGTTTTACTTGCGTCTTTTTTATCTTTACAGGGGTCCGCACCCATAACACAGAGAAAGTGCATTCAGGTATGTAGGAGACATGAACATTAGGTGCGGGACCGCAGGCAAGATAGAGAGAAAGTGCGATACCAAAGTTAAGGAGCTTTTTAAAGAACTTTTATCTGATTTTCAAGGCTTGACATGAGGAATTGATATGTTAGACTTGCAAAGGAGGAAGTATGAGTGATAATGAACTCATACACATAGCAGAATGTCAGGATGAAAATTTTCAGTGCAACAGAAGCCCGGTAGAAATCTGCTGCAAAATTTTCAAAGCACCATGGTGAAGATGGCCCAATCTCCTTTGCCACAATTCACTCTCATCTCAGCTCACCACTCCTTTTGCTTTGCCTGCCATTGCAACGCAGCCATCTACCTGCAATTGATAAAGATTCTTAACTCGAATCCCTATCCTCCTGGTTTGACTAGTTGTTTTATGGCGCAGGAAAGCTTTTCCCTCGCTAAAAACAACATCATAACCCTTGTCTTCCAGCATCGCCTTGGAAATCAGATTCTTCTTCCATCCTGGAACATGCATGACATCCTTCAAGATGAAAGGTTTACCGGACTCCCTCTCAAAGGAAATGGTCTCGATACCAGTCGCACTGTATCTACCATCATCGCCCATCTCGATGTGCACTCCAAGATCCTTTTCCTCCAGATCACTAAACAAATCTTTGTCTCCAGTCATATGGAAAGATGCACCACTGTCAAGAAACCACACCGATCCCATCACACTTGAAACCAAGCATGCGATAAAAAAAAATTCGAGCTCAAACTGCGAGGCTAAGGCCTCTCCTACTGCAGAACCAACAGCGCTCTTATTCTTCTTCTTCTGTGGGAAATTAGTGGCGAAATGCCCATGCTGGTGACAGTGAAAACACTTCACCTTGGACAAATCCTTCTTCTTGCCTTTAGCTTTGGATTTGGAAGATTTCTTCCCTTTTCCTTTCCGAGCTTTGGCAACCAAAGCAAAATTTTCTTCATCTTCATTCTTCGATGAAGATCCATCCCTGGTACCCCGCCTTATATCCTCCTGCACAAGATCCGACCAAAGTCGCTCCCATCCTGGCAGTTTCTCCCGTCCATTGACAGAGTCTTTGTAGCTATGCCAACTCTTCGGAAGCCCAAGGAGAGCCAAGATCACCAATTATTCTTCATCAACAGTAACCCCCACACTTCCCATCTCATCCTTGCAGTGGACAAACTTTGTGAGGTATTTTGGAATATTGTCGCCTTTCTCCATTTTTATTTTGCTGAGCTTATCTTTAAGCGCCAACTCCCCCTGGTCACTTCTGCTTTGGAACAAGTATGTCAAAGCCTTCCACATTAAGAATGGAGTGGCTTTCCTATGAAGGCTGGACACAATGTGGTCCTTCACACCTTCCAACGGAATCCTTTGACAGTTTGCTACCTTCTTTTTCCATGCGTCAAGTGCGGCTGCATCGCTAGAAGCAGGCTTCGAAATATCAACATCTATGAACTCCTTCAACCCATTAACATCCAGCACTGCCTCCATCCTATCCTTTCATGCTATGTAATTCAAGCTCCCATCAAGGGCATACTCCAATCGCAATTCGTTGAAAGACATTTCAATGAATGCTCAACTTTGACACCAAGAAAACACTGTAGCAAATTCGAATTCCACCAACACAAAACTCAACCGCTTCAATAATTGCAATCTCCTCCAATGATCAAAAAAGCTCTGATACCATGTAGAAATTATATAACTTATGTGTTATATGTCCAAGAGTCTTCTGATATCACACTATTTTAACTTCATGCAAAATACAAAATCTATTCCACCATTGATCATTTGCGGAAATTAAATCAATATTGCAATGCACACATGAAACAATAAAAATTCACACACATTAACACAGTTGTTTAACGGGAAAGCCTGAAGCTGAAAACCCCAACTATATTTATATAATATATGTCATATATCATGTAAAAATCCTCATACAAAGCTGATCATATCAAGCTCTCAATACAATACAATCGCTACACACTAATCTAGAACAATCAGCAAAAATCTGCACTAATTTTTGCCCTCCTGATAGCCTGCCTCTACTGCGCAATCCTTGCTGAAGAATGGCTCTAAATGAGTTCAAATTGCTCCAGCCTTGCTCACGCAATCCTCATTGGCATCTCCACTAAATGTGTGGTGCATACAATGCAACACTATAGTCACAACTGATAGTCACACTTTCTCTTTCACCAATCTCTCCACTGAGTCTCCACTGATCTATTCTGCACTGTAGTTAATTGTTGTCTCTGTCCAATTAATATTGAGTTATTATTTAATGAATTAATTTAACTAATTAATTCACTCAACTCCACTAAAAGTATCAATCAGTTAGAAATAGACACAATTAGTTCAACTGTGTTTAACTCCACAAGTGTAGTTAAACTAGAAACCAACTCCACCAAACTCTGCCACTTGAGTTCTCACTGAATTCCTCCATGCATAAACCACCAGTAGCTCTAGGAATTTCATAATTCCTTCAGCTAGCTGATCTGAACAATTTGTTAACTGAATGTCAGTGCTCCAAGAGAATAAGATAATGTTTAGAGTCCAAATATTATTAAGAGCTAATAATATCCGACATATCTATTTTTAGACTGGCAGTCTAAAAATAGACTCCGCCCAATATGTCTAAAAATAGAAGTCCATCTATTTTTGCAACTTGACCAACCATCCACAAATAACATCCTGCAACTCATAGAATATGATCGACATGTCTAAAAATAGACTCTGCGCCAAAAATAGCCTGCGGGCCCACTTAGTGAAGGTGACTCTTTTCACTAAGCTCATCATATTGTTGAATCTCAACACAAAGACTCTGTTAATGGATGGGAGAAACTGCCGGGATGGGAGCGACTTTGGTCAAATCTTGTGCAAGAGGAGATAAGGCGAAGTACCAAGGATGGCTCTTCATCGAAGAATGAAGATGAAGATAATTGCGCTTTGGCTACCAAAGAAAGGAAAGGGAAGGGGAATAAATTTCCTTCAAAATCTGAAGCTAAAGGAAAGAAGCAAGATTTGTCCAAGGTGAAGTGTTTTCACTGTCACGAACATAGGCATTTTGCCACTAACTGCCCACAGAAGAAGAAGAACAAGAAGGCTGTTGGAGCTGCAGCAAGAGAGGCCTTAGCCTTGCAATTTGAACTTGATTTCTCTTTTATCACATGCTTGGTTTCAAGCTCAATGGGATCGGTGTGGTATCTTTATATTCGTGCGTCTTTCCATATGACGGGAGACAAGGAGTTGTTTAGTGACTTGGAGGAGAAGGACCTTCAAATGCATATAGAGATGGGCGACGATGGTCGATACAGTGCGACCAGAATTGGGACCATTACCTTTGAGAGGGAGTCAGGTAATCCATTTTTGTTTAAAGATGTTATGCATGTTCCAGGTCTGAAGAAAAACTTGGTCTCGGTTGCAATGTTGGAAGACAAAGGATATGATGTTGTTCTTAGCAATGGAAAAGCTTTCCTCCGACATAAAAAAATGGGTCAAACCAAGAGGATAGGGATTCAAGTTAAGAATATCTACAAGCTGGAGGTAGATGGCTGCGCTGCAATGATGAGCAAAGCAGAAGAAGTGGTGAGCCGAGATGAGGGCGAATTATGGCACAGGAGATTGGGCCATCTTCACCATGGTGCCTTGAAGATTTTGCAGCAGATTTCTACTAGACTTCCCAAGGTTACTCTTGCGCAGTCAGATCAGTGCAAGGGATGTACTATGGGTAAGTTTGTAAAGACCATCTTTCATGAGAAGGAGAACCATGTTTTGGTGATCTTGGAGAGAATTCACATAAACGTGTGTGGACCTTTCTCAGTTGCTTCAATAGAAAAACACATGTATTATGTTATATTTGTTGATGACTATTCTCGTAGATGCTGGATCTTCTTCATGCAGAAGAAGAGAAAAACATTCTCAAAGTTCTATGAGTTTAAAGCATTGGTGGAGAAGGAGTCAGGGAAGTAAGTGAAAGCTCTACAGAGCGATAATGGTGGTGAATACATCTTAGGCGAATTCAAAGACTTATGTAGCAAAGAAGGAATTCAAAGAGAATTCATAGCGCCTCATAACCCATAGCAAAATGGGGTCACGGAGAGGAAGAACAAAATGATCGTGGGTGTTGCACGAGCTATGTTGCATGATCAGGGCCTACCGATGCACTTGTGGGCAGAAGCATGCAACACTGCGGTTTATGTGCAAAACCATTGTCCTCATAGAGTACTTGGCACGAGTACACCTGAAGAAGATTTTACTGGTAAGAAGCCTGATATTTCTCATTTGAAGATTTTGGCTCATCTATTTACATTCATGTGACAAAGGATGCCAGGAAGAAGCTGGAGCCGACTGTAGAAGTTGGGATATTTGTGGGGTACACAAAAACACCCCATAATTATCGTGTGTATTTTCCAGACAGTCAAATGACTGTGGTGCGACAAGATATAAAATTCAATGAGGTGAAATCCATGAAGTTGTCGCTTGAGAGGGAACTACACTTGCATGCAGAGGAGGAACTTCTTGTTCCCAAAGATGAGCCTCTAGATGTGGATCAGCCACAAGAGGAGATTCATGGACTGGAGGAGTCCACTCATGTAGAACCAAACATCAAATAAGGTAGAAAGTGTACCACAGAAGCTGAGAGACTGAAGCTTGATGCAGCACAGAATGTAGGAGTTCCTACATCACAGCGTAGACAGAGACAATCACCTGACCGATTTACTGGATACATGGCTCTTATGAGAAAGTGTATCGTGACAGAGCCATCTTATTTGAAGAAGCAATGCAGGAGCCCACATGGGTAGATGCCATGGTGGAGGAGTATGACTCCATTGTCAGAAACAGTGCTTGGGAGATTTTTCCAAGGCCAGTGGGTAAATTAGTTGTAGGATCAAGATGGATCTACAAGGTAAAGCAAGCTGCTGATGGGAGTGTCAAGAAGCATAAGGCATGATTTTTTTCCCGGGGCTTCTCACAGATCGAGGGGATTGATTATGAAGAAACCTTTGCACCTGTCACATAGTATTCTTCCATAAGGACCATCCTTGGTCTCTCAGCGCAAATGGTTTGGCACATTCATCAGATGGATGTGAAGGCTATGTTCCTTAATGGGATCATTGAGGAAGAAGTGTAAATTGAGCAGCCTGAAGGATTTGAGATCTTCAGCAGCGAGTCGCATGTGTGCAGGCTCAAAAGAGCGTTGTATGGGCTGAAACAAGAACCTCGTGATTGGTACACACGGATCGACAAATATTTAACTGGAATTGGCTTCACCAAGAGTGAGGTGAATGAAAACTTGTACCAAATTGTGGTGGAGGGTAATATTTTAATCATTGTTCTTTATGTTGATGATTTAATACTAACGGGTGATGAGCAGTTGATACAATCATGCAAGGTAGATCTTGCAAAGGAATTTGAGATGAAGGATTTGGGCCTCCTTCATTATTTCCTTGGATACTTGAGAAGTATGGCAATGGGAAGGTGAACTGTTTGTGTCTCAAGGCAAGTATGCTCGGGAGATATTTGAGAAGTTTCACATGCAAGGCTGCAAGCCTATTGATACTCCTCTTCCAGGAAATTGGAGGAAAGGGGATGCTACATTGGCAGAGGTAGTGGATGCCACTGTTATCGACAGTTGGTGGGTTCGCTCATGTATTTAGTTAATACAAGACCAGACATATGCTATGCGGTGAACCAGCTATCACAAGCGATGTTTAAGCCTACCAAGCTCTTTTGGAAGGCATGCAAGCATGTCCTGAGATATCTTAGGGGCACATCTGATTATGCCTTATGGTACAGACTTACGGATGAGGTGAAGTTGCATGGCTTCACGAATGCAGATTGGGAAAGCAGCCCAACGAAAAAAAAGAGCACATCAAGAGGGATTTTCAATATTGGATCTATAGCAGTTTCTTGGTACAACAGGAAACAAAGATCCGTGGCACTCAGTTCAGCGGAAGTAGAATACATGGCAGCAAGTCAAGCTGCATGTGAGGCTATCTGGATGAGGAAGATCCTGGTCGATTTTTTCGGTTCACATTTAGATCCTACAATGATACATTGTGATAATCATACTTGCATTATACTCTCGATTAATCATGTGTTTCATGATAGATCTAAACATATTAATATCCGGTATCATCATATCAGAGATTGTGTGCAGCGGAAGATCATGTTTCTTCAATACATTCCTATGGAAGATCAGGATGTAGATATTCTGACGAAGGCGCTCACCAGGAGCAAATTCAAATACCATAGAGGCAGGATCGGGGTGAAGGATAATCCCTATCTTGTTGAGAGGGAGTGTTGAGATTCAACAAGACGATGAGCTTAGTGAAAATCAGTCACCTTCACTAAGTGGGCCTACAGGCTATTTTTATGTGTAAGTCTATTTTTAGACATCGTGATCATATTTCAGAAATTGCAGGATATTATTTGTGGATGGTTGGTCAAGTTGGAAAAATAGATGAAATTATATTTTTATAATATTGGGTGAAGTCTATTTATAGATCGTCGATCTAAAAATAGAAGTGTCGATTATTATTAGCTCTTAATAATAATCCGACAATAAACATCAAATTATTCTCTTGGAGCACTTAATTTTAGTGTACAAATTTGTCAAATCAGTGGGCTGAAGGAATTACACAATTCCTAGGGTTTACTGGTGGTTCATGCATGGAGGACTCAGTTAGAACTGAAGTGGCAAAGTTATGATAGAGTTGGAAGAGTAGTTCATGGAGTTTCTATTCAGTTTAACTCGGTTCATGGAGTTAAACTCAGTTGAGCTAGTTGTATCTAGTCTAACTGAATGATACATTAGTGAGAGTGGAGTGAATTAATTAGTTAATTATTTCACATATAATAAATCATTAATCAACTGAACAAATACAATAGTTAACTACAGTGTATGTCAGTTCCAGTGGAGAGGTAGGTGAAAGGGCAAGATCGACTATCCGTTGTGACTATAGTGATGCATTGATTGCACCACACACACATTGGAGTTGCCAATGAGGATTGCACAGTGAAAGCAAGGTATATTCGAATTCATTCAAGGGTCTTCTTCAATAGGGATTACGCAGTGGAGGTAGGTTATCAGGTGGCAAGAAATCAGTGCATGGATTTGCATATTTCTTCTGATTAGTGTGTGACGATTGATTGTACTGAGAGCTTGATGTACTAAGCTTTGTATGAGATTGTTACATGATCTCCATGATACATAATATATGATAGTTGGGGTTTTCAACTTCAAGCTTTCCCGTTAAACAACTGTGTTATGTGCGATTTTTTTTATTGCTTCATGTGTTTGCAATTAAGTTTTTAAATTTCCGCAAAAGATTAATAGTGGAAGGATTCTGTATTTAGCAAGAAGATAAATATTGTTAGATCAGGAGAATATGGATATATACATGCATCTTGTATATAATTTCTACAAAGGAGGATACCTTTGTGAATGCTTATGAGGCCTAGAATATTTGCGAACCAACTATGGTGGTGCATTATTAGGTTGAATCTCCTGTAAAGGTTCCTGCAAGATTCCTTCTTCTTGGTGTTCATCACCTTCCACTTGCTGTCCTTCCTGCTCTTGAATTTACTGCCCATTTTCTTACATTGGTGGGATGTTTTCATGCTGCTCTTCAAACTCGTCAATAACTTTCTTGACCTCCACCTCACCTACAGACCTCTTGAAAATTTCTGTCTCATTAAATATAACATCCCTACTTCTAATAATTTTATGTTTCACTGGATCCCATATACGATAACCAAGTTCTTCATTCACATATCCCAAAAAAATGCATTTCATAGATTTATCATCTAGCTTAGTTCTATTTTCTTTGGGGATATGTACAAATGATTCACATCCAAATATTTTCAAATGAGAATAATTCAACTTTTTACCAATCCAAACATCTTCAGGGATGCCTCCATCCAAGGCTATAGTTGGAGATCTATTTATAAGGCAACAAGTTGTCCTGACAACCTCTTCCCAAAAGTGCTTGTCCAAACCAGAATTGTACAACATACTCCTCACTTTCATGGAGTTGCTATTCAGTTTAACTTGGTTCATGGAGTTAAACTCAGTTGAGCTAGTTGTATCTAGTCTAACTGAATGATACACTAGTGAGAGTGGAGTGAATTAATTAGTTAATTATTTCACATATAATAACTCATTAATTCCCGGATGCGGGTGGTAGTAGTGTTTAATGCAGAGCAGGGGGTCAGGTGGGTTGGCGCGTGGCTTACCACCACCGCCACCCATCCTCACATGATCGAGCCCTTTAATGCTGCAGTCAGGCAATTCAATGCTCATATGGGAGCTCTCTCCCCGAAACTGGTGCACTTCTTCTTCAGCGATGGAGAATTCTGGAAATTTCGTGTTGGTTCCTCCCCTCAGCGTTTGTTGCCTCCCTGCGGTGGTTGAGCGCAGCACCCGCACCAGTACTGGGTCTCGTTGTATGTTAAATTGCTGTATGGAAATTCTGCCCGGCATTCACATATCCAATTGTGCCTCCTGCACTCTTCTGCGTCCGTCTGTCACTGTTTTTGGTTGCCCACAAGCTCACTCTGCCCTCACTGTTCTCTCTGATCATCACACTATGCCTCGCCTTCGCCCAAGAATGCGCTGCAGGCGAGGGGGAGTCCTTGGGCGTGCTATTAATCGTTCCTCCCCCTCTAACTCTGATTCCTCGTCATATTCTTCTGAGTTTGGTCCTGTTCGTCTTCCAGCACCGCGCAGAGGACGTGGGAGGGGTCGGAATCGTTTCAATTCTGCTGGGCATTTCCGTTTGTCGTCCAGGGCGAATTCACATCACGCCCGTTTTCACTTCCCCTGCAGCATTGATAACACCTCCCTCCTCGCCACAGTGACCATCGATCTTCGGGCAGCTCCCACTGATCAGGTTTCTTCGGCCCAGGCTTGCGCCACTCCTGTAGCTGCTCGGGAGCCCTTCATGGAGACAGAGCACAGCGTGCCCCAGGCGGACATTGGGAAGCTGGTTTCTTCGAGCATTGAGGTCAACCTGGGAGCTCAGGCGAGTCCATCGGCTCCCATTGATGGCGGTCCAGAACGCAATAGTGGTCCCCCTTCTGATGATGAGGACCCTTATAAATATGCCTACCTCATCGTCGAGGAAGACCCTCCCTCTGCTCAATAAGATGGTTCCAGGATGGCGTGACGGTGTTTTGGTTTTCATTGGCCCTCAGGTGCTTTTCTACAGTCTTATGTTTCTGCCTAATTCTGCTACTGTTCTCTTGGTCTCAGTCCTGTTTTATGGTCGGTCTCCCCTGCGTGGGAGTTACACTCTGTTTTTTGTCCAGGTTCTTGCTCTACCTACAGGTTCCAGAGTTGTCATCTTTGTTTTTGCTATGGCTAGAAATTGTAAACATTTAGCTATTCTGGTTCACTCCACAGGAGATATTTTGTCAAGGTCTGTTCATGCTACTGTTTCAGTTACAGTTGTAAGTCATTTGATAGGAACAGACAGTCTTATAGCTCTTCAAAGCTTTCATGGTCTCTCTCTTAACTGTAATGATGATCAATTACCTGCTGGTAAAGCTAGAATGCCTCAGTACTGGGCTAGAAATCTCGAGGCCACGGCCTCCATGTAACACTATTTTTGTATCAATATAGAAGTAGCCATATTCAGAAAAAATAACTCATTAATCAACTGAACAAATACAATAGTTAACTACAGTGCATGTCAGTTCCAGTGGAGAGGTAGGTGAAAGGGCAAGATCGACTATCTGTTGTGACTATAGTGATGCATTGATTGCACCACACACACATTGGAGTTGCCAATGAGGATTGCACATTGAAAGCAAGGTATTTCTATTTTCTTTGGGGATATGTACAAATGATTCACATCCAAATATTTTCAAATGAGAATAATTCAACTTTTTACCAATCCAAACATCTTCAGGGATGCCTCCATCCAAGGCTATAGTTGGAGATCTATTTATAAGGCAACAAGTTGTCCTGACAACCTCTTCCCAAAAGTGCTTGTCCAAACCAGAATTGTACAACATACTCCTCACTTTCATGGAGTTGCTATTCAGTTTAACTCGGTTCATGGAGTTAAACTCAATTGAGCTAGTTGTATCTAGTCTAACTGAATGATACACTAGTGAGAGTGGAGTGAATTAATTAGTTAATTATTTCACATATAATAACTCATTAATCAACTGAACAAATACAATAGTTAACTACAGTGCATGTCAGTTCTAGTGGAGAGGTAGGTGAAAGGGCAAGATCGACTATCTGTTGTGACTATAGTGATGCATTGATTGCACCACACACACATTGGAGTTGCCAATGAGGATTGCACAGTGAAAACAAGGTATTTCTATTTTCTTTGGGGATATGTACAAATGATTCACATCCAAATATTTTCAAATGAGAATAACTCAACTTTTTACCAATCCAAACATCTTCAGGGATGCCTCCATCCAAGGCTATAGTTGGAGATCTATTTATAAGGCAACAAGTTGTCCTGACAACCTCTTCCCAAAAGTGCTTGTCCAAACCAGAATTGTACAACATACTCCTCACTTTCTCCATAATGGTGTGATTCATTCATTCTGCAGCACCATTCTGTTGAGGAGTACCAAGCATAATCATCTCATTCTTTATGTCAAACCCATTACAATATTCCTTGAATGCATTTGAGCAATATTCTCCACCATTATCTGTTCTTAGGAACTTGAGAAATTTTTTAGTCTCTCTTTCAACAACAACATGGAAATTTTGAAATATTTGAAACACTTCACTTTTACTTTTCATAGGATAGGCATAAACCTTCCTAGATGCATCATCTATAAATGTTATAAATTATGATAATTACTTGATGTTAATAGGCCCAAACACATCTAAGTGTATCGATTCTAACAAATTCTCCTTTCTATTATGACCACCTCTAAGGAATGAAACCCTTCTTTGTCTACCATATATACAATGCTCACAAAGATCAAGGTTGTAGGATTTCAAATCTGGTAGTAAATTTTTACCAATAAGGAATTTTAAGTCCTTCTTGCTCATGTGACTTGAGCGCTGATGCCACAGATCTGCTGAATTTCCTTATTTTGTGACAACAACCAAATTTGATTTTCCTATCATTTCCTTCAATGTATATAATGTTCATGTCTTGGGTCCTCTAGCCATGACCAGTGCTCCTTTGCTAATTTTCCAGCCTCCTTTTCCAAGCTTGTGGAATAGACTTCATCATCCATCCGTCCCATAGAGATCAAACTCATGCACATTTCTGGTACATGTCTGACTTGTTTCAAAAATATATCTTTTCCATCCTTCATCTTGATCTAGACATATCCCACTCCAACAATATTGCAAAAATGATTATTCTTCAAATGCAATCTACCATAGTCATTAGGATTATATGCAACAAAATTGTCTTTGCATGGGGTTACATGGTGATATGCCTCAGAGTTAAGGATCCAATCAAAACTACTGCTAGATGTATATAAACATGCATCCTCTACTAAAACAGTAAATAAAACATCACCATTTGTGACTAAAACAGTAGTCTCACCTTCATTTGTGTTGGATGACTTGTGATTTTTACTAGCCAGTCTCTGATCCCTTTGTCCTTTCTTCATGGCTTGACATTATTTCTTCATGTGCTTGGGTTTCCCACAATGAAAAAAAATGATCCTGCCCCTCCTTGATTTCCATCGACTTCTTGATCTTGAACACCCTTTTCGGCCTCGATAAATTCTCCTACCATGATCAACTAGAGCCATAGCTTCTCCTCCCTGGTTTTACGCAATTGAATTGCGTTGAAACTCCTCATTCATTAAACTGATATTTCCATCATCAAACTTCAAGGTCCCTGCAGGTGTTGAAGTACTCATAGCTACAATTAAACTTTCTCAATTTTCTGGCATAGAACACATTAGAAATATAGCTCTAATTTCATCATCTATAATGATTTTAACAAAGGCAAGCTGACTAGTTATAATATTGAATTCGTTCAAGTGCTTAGCAACTGAAGTATGCTCCTTCATCTTGAGATTGTAAAGCTTCTTTATCAAGAACACTTTGTTTGATGCAGTGTTCTTCTCATATAGATCATCGAGCTTCTTCCATAATCTTTTTGCTATATTTTCTCTGGACACATTGAAATACACATTCTTTGCAAGATATTGGTGGATTGTCACAATCGCCTTTCTATATAGCTTATTCGATTCCTCATTTATCATCAATGAGGGTTTCTTTGTTACACCCTCAATCAGAAAATATTGATCTTTTAAAATCAAAATATCCTCCATCTGTGATTTCCATAGGGCAAAGTTAGCCCCACTCAACTTCTTCATATCAATCACTGTTGTCTCCATAATAAAATTCACACCCCCAAAAACAAAACTCCACTTATAAAATAAAACTTATTACAACTTTTTAAAATAGAGAGCCAAAATCAATCTCCTTCAATAAAAAAACAGTCACCCTTTTTCTTTTTTCTTTCTCTTTTTTAATATTAAATTTAAACTTTCTCAAGTTTAATAAAAAAGACTTTTTTTTGTTGTTTTTTTAGAAAGAGCACCCTATGACAACTAGCTCAGAAGCTTTGTCACCTGCTGGAGCCCCCTGATTCTCTCCAACTTCACACAATAACTTGCCCATAGCTCTTCCAAACATACCAAGGCTTCCAAACTTGGTAGCTCCTCTAGCTCAAAGAACTCACAAATACTTAGTATTCGAAGCCTTGTACACTGCACCAATCCCCGTATGTTCTTCAACTTCATGCATCTGTCTGCCCACAACTCCTCCAAACACCCCAATGTTTCCATTCTTGGCACCTCTTATAACTGGGACCACCCTTGGACAGTTAAATTTTGAAGCTTTGTTGCCTTCTCAAGCCCCCTGATTTTGATTCTCTTCAGCTTCGCATAACCTCTTGCCCATAACTCTTCCATACTTGGAAACTCCTCTAGCTCATAGCACCTATAAATTTGAAGCCTTGTACGTTGCGCCAACCCCTATATGATCTTCAACTGCACACATTCATATGCCCACAACTCCCACAAACATCCCAATGTTTCCATACTTGACAGTTCTTCTAATTGGGAGCATCCTATGATTGTTAAAATAAGCTAATTACTCCCACGTGAAGAGTTTTCTATATTTAGAAAGTCAGTTAACTGAGCGTTGAGTCAAGTCAAGTTTAAGTGATAGATGAATTTAGTGAGTAATTTCATATGAAGTTATATTAGGTGAGTCGCTAGTTGAAAAGGTTTAAATACCCTTCACCAGGTTCATTGTAAGTCATCTCAATCAATTTTGTGTGATCAATAGAAGAGTTGTAACTTGTGTGCTATTGTGTGTGAATTATTTGTGTTATTTTGTGTTTATCCTCTCTTCCTTTCCAATAGATTGGTATCAGAGTTGATTGAAAGATCCAAGGGAGAGCCAAGGTCATAGAGATGAGAGGGAGGATTTTGCAGAGTCGAAAGAGAGCGCATATTAGCAACAATATGTGAGAGAAGAGAGAAATATTTGTTTTCTCTGGTATTACGCAACTTGCAGTGGTATTCAGGGGTTATAACGCATGAGGTACCTATGGAGAGATGCGTTAAAGCACCCAAAATTAATGCACAACTCCATAATGCTCCAAACAACATCAGTGGCATTAGAGCACTAATGCGGGTCCTCATACCGTATGCAACGTTAGCACACAAGTCTCAAGCAACGAAGACCACGTTAATAAAAAGACCAAAGATGTAAGTGACATGCAATAAGTTTTTAATTTTTTTTAGGGTTGTAGCCGTATAATTCAAGCAAGGTTTGAATTATCAAGTTTTAAAAGAGTCACGTTGGGTTGAATTTCGAAGTTATATTAAAATTTCGTTTCAATACGTGACAACCCTTTGTTTTTATTGGAAAAGAGATTTCATTATTAAAGGAGTGTGTAAAAGTGGATTTACAAATATAAAAGGAGATTCAAAAAGTGTGGATCAAAGGTTTTAAAAGGCTTTGAAAAAAAACAAAATAATCAAGGGTTTATAAAGTCTTTTGAGATTTTAGTGTTATATTTATAAAGTTTTTCTTTTTAAAGAAAGAAAAGGGAGGATTTTATAAAGGAAATTTTTGTAAAGGGATGAGAATTAAAATAAAATTATTTGATTGTAGAAGAGAGTTAAGGGGTTTACAAAAGTTCGTGAGTCTACAAATTTTTTTTGGTGTTTTGCCAAGCATGATAGGTTTTTGGGTGAAGATTGTGCTTTACAGGGCGCATATAAAAAATCATATTTTTTTTTTTCGAGGGTGGTATGGAAGATAGCCTCATGAAATCATGCAAGCAGCTATGACAACAGTCATGGGTCGCAAAGCACGACTGAAGAATACTAAGAAAAGGGTTAAAAAAGAAGAGGCAAAAATTATTGTCATGTTTAGAAAGGTTCAAGCCGCAACCAAGGAACTGAGATGTCTAGAAGAAGACAAAAATTCCATATCTTTGAGTTTCATTTAACAAGAAATGAATTAAACAATTATGTGAAAGGTATCAAAAGCTACAACTTCCAAGGAATCATGGAAGATCCTGGAAGCATAATTTGGTGCAAGGAGGAGTGACATGCAACAACAATATGTATCATAGTTTGTTGAGTCAGACGCATATCCGAGAGTAGATGAGAAAGACTTTGGGAGGACAAAAGAGCTTGGAGAATCCCTCTAAAAAGTGGAAGATGGTCATGAAGTGATTTGAAATTGATTTTTAGTTAATGTTGTGCTAATATCAGTTTCAGATTTAACATGAAAATGCTTTGGTTTGCTTCTTATACAAGGGTTTATACATGTGCTTATGATAGAAAATTCAATAAAATTGATGAGATTAGTTGTATTTTATGAACATAAAAGCATAGAAACTCAATTCTAAACAACAACATATAAAAATAAAGCAAACACAAATAACTGAGTCAAATACAAATGGTTTTGATGAAGGAGTTCACCCCTCCTGGGCTACATCTCCTTGGTCCAGCTTCATAGCTTGGGCCTTTGTATTAGCTTAAAATTTGAAAAATTGTTGTTTAAAGTCTCATGTTGCCTCTGCAACCCGCTCCAATATCTCCAAAACATCAAAATCTACCAAAAATGACTCTTCCTGAGCCAAAATTGGTCGAAAATTGCCTCCGTGATGGAAAAATATATTTTTCCTAGTATTTCTCCACTAAATCTGGAAATATGCCAGTTAACTCCAGTAAAAGTGGAGCTTCCCCGCATTTGTTGAGTCTGCCAAAACCTCTGCTAAGATAAACCCGCATTTAATTAAATATAAGCAGAGATTAAAGTGTAGTTAATGGGTAGTTTAGCGCAAAGCGCGTTTTAGTGCTATCGTGGGTTATAGTGCTAAACTCAGATTAGTGGCAGGATAATCGCGGTCATTAAACATGTTTAACAAATTTAAACTCCCTCTAGAATAGTTGCTAGCTCTTGGTATTCACCATCGAACACATGGGAGGGGGCTAACCCCCTCTAGACCCCAAACATGGCATGATACAAACTTTAAATACAAGCAGAGTCCTTATGAGGTAAGGAACTCATGGATGGTGTGGCGTTAAGCATGGGCGCTAGTCTGGGGGAGTTCACGGCGTCGACCCCGACCTCCGCCCCTCCTCGGACATTAACATTTTTGTTGAACGAACCATAGTCTTGGACTTTGGTTTAAAAATATATGTTGATATATGTGCACCCATAACATTTTTCCAACCTTTACGTTTGACCTTTGATATGAACTTTGCATAAAATATATGTATGCGCCCCATTCAACCTTGGAATTCGGCCTCGTATGAAATTAATATGCCATCCAACCTTTCCATGGGGTAGGGCATGTGGCATCCTTTGGCTGTGCCACGTGGCCCTTCTCCATTGGCCTAAAAATTCACCATTAAAAATAATAATTCACCATAGATAAAAATCACAACCTTAGGATTAGGACGAAAATTTTCAACTTCCCAAGCAACATTGGCGAATCTGACTGAGAAACTTGTCACAGTGCCATTTGCTTAAAATTGGAGAATATTCCTTGAAGATTCTTGAGGTGCTGACTGGATTGTCAAGTCATCAGTCTGTCACTGTTCTGCACATTTTTTACTTATTTTAGAAAACGGACAACATACCATAACTTACTCATACGAGCTCAAATTTTGATGAAACAGGTTGGGTTGGAATCCTGGTGATGAGCTCTATCCGGTCGTTCTAGTTTGGAGCATTTCTAAGCACTTTCATTTTTGAGCGAAATATTGAGCCTCTAATCATTCCTCCCCATTAGAAGCCTTTTGGACCCCAAAAGATATTATCAATTGTTTAGTAGGTGAGGGTACAACTCCCTCTCCCTTTCACTCTCCATCCATTTGGCCTCTAAAGGATTTTGTCCCTTGAGTCGCACTCTAAGGTATTCGACATTCCCTCTCCTTGAAGTTATAATTCTTATGTCAAGTATGAAATCTTGCTGAAGTTCATCAAGATATTCTGGCGAGAAATCATCTATTGATTGCTGCTGAACATGCTCTCCTTGATCATCAATCAAATTAGGCTCAAATAATCTCAAATTCTCAACATTAACGACAGAATATATTTGCATATAAGGAGGCAAATCTAGCTTAAATGCATTAGTACCAATCTTTTCCAAAATTTTAAATGGACCATAACGGATTGGCTTGAGCCTTTTACCTTCCCCTTGCAATATTTATTTTCTGATATATAACCAAACTTCATCTCCAAGCTGGAATTTGTGATCAACACGGTGTTTATCATGCCTTGCCTTGTGGTTGCTTTGACTCTTTTCAATTTGTTCTTGCACTGTGTGATGTGCCAACTGAATTTGCTCAATGAACTTCCTTGCCTTATCTATGTCACTATGACCATCTATAGCGACATATTTCTCAAAGATGAAGTCCAAAGGCAATCTTGGCAAGTACCCAAAACTGGCGATGTGTTTGTGGAAGAATGCTTTGCCCTGTTGTATGCATGCTGAATGTAATGCAACTGTTCATCCTACAACTTGGGATGTTTGTTCCAATAGCCTCTAAGAAGATGAATGATTGTCCTGTTTACCACCTCACTCTGACCATCTGTTTGCGGATGAAATGTTGTGCTCTTCTTCAACTTTGTGTCCATCATGTCCCATAATTTTGACCAAAAATTCCCAACAAACTGAGAATTTCAATCACTTACAATAGAAGTAGGAAGACCAAAATGAACCCATAAATTTTGAAAGAAAAGATTAGCAGTTTGTTCAGCTGTAATTTTTTCCTTACATGGCATCAAAAGACACATTTTACTGAACTTGTCTACCACAACATACAAGTAATCATGACCTTTCCTTGACATTAGAATACCACCTACAAAATCCATTAAGATACTCTCCCCCAAGGATGTGAAGGAACCAAAAGTGGAGTGTACAATCCAAGTTTCCTATTACTAGGCTTACTTATTGCACATAAAAACGTCCTCTAATAAAACGAGATACACTATCAATCATGTGTGGCCAATAACAATACCTTTGGAGATTCACTCCTGTCTTGCCTACACTGAAATGCCCACCAATCAATGAAGTGTGTGCCTCATGATACTATTTATTTCTCCCTATGGTATACATAACTTTCCCAAGTGATCCAACAATATTTTATGCACATGATAATCTAACTCTTCATTTTGGTTTCCTTGACTCAAGCTTTCATACACATCTTGAAAATCACTATCATATGCATATTGTTCAATGTAACTTTCATGCATAACTGAATTTTGCTTGAGTATAATAGATGAATTTACAATAGGCCTAGAGAGCATATCAAATACCTTATTGTAGATTCCATTTTTATACATGATAACCAAATGAAAATTTTTGTAGAAATCGCATCCATTTGAAATGTCTTGATTGCTGCAACTTTGACTGTGATTGTAAGTACTGCTATGGCTGATGGTCAATATGGATAATGGTCTCTTTCCCCATCAAATAGTGCTTCCATTTCTTTACACTTTGTACCAATGCACATAATTCTTTGTCATATGTGGGATAATTAGTCACAACTACATTAAAAAATTCAGAATGAAACGAAATAGGCTTACCATTATGCATGAGAACTGCTCCCATAGCATAATCACTTGCATATGTTTGGATCTCAAATGGGTGTCTAAGATCCAGAAGAGCCAATACTGGTGCTGAACTTATATTTTTCTTTAAAGCATCAAATTATTTTTTCTACATATCTCCCCAATGGAAGACTTTCTTAACACTTGTCAATGCATTCAATGGAGTTGCAATGGAAGAAAAATTAGCAATGAATTTCCTCCAATACTATGTTGCCCCAAGAAAGCTTCTTACCACTGTAACTATATTGGGTTTGGGCCAATTCATAATTAAATCTACTTTGGAAGGGTATATCTTCAACTCACATCCTCCAACAATGTGTCCCAAATACACTAAACAAGTCTTGCCAAACTCACACTTCGACATCTTTAAAAATAATTGCTCTTTTTTCAAGACATCAAATACCTTGTTCACATGCATGACATGTTCATCTATTGATTTGTTGAATATCAAAATATCATCTAATTAAACAATGAATAAGTAATCTAGAAATGGTCTTATTACATCATTTATGACTCTCATGAAAGTAGCTGGAGCATTGGTTAGACCGAATTGCATAACTAGCCACTTAAACAATCCTTGTCTAGTTTTAAATGAAATTTTCCAAATATCTTCCTCGGCTATTCTAACTTGATGATAACCACTTTGTAAGTCTAAATTATTGAAATATCTTGCATACTTCAACTGATTTATAAAATAATCAATGCGTGGGAGTGGGTAGCGATTCTTTATCATGATTTTATTCAGTGCACAGAAATCTATGCACATGCACCAAGTCTTGTCCTTCTTTGGTACCAAAAAAATTGGTGAACCACATGGTGAAGTAGATGGGCGTATGATACATTTTTTCATCAATTCTTGGATTTTCTTCTATATTTCCAAACTCTCCATAATTTACATGCAATACATACCAATGTTTGGAAGTGGAACATCCCATTGCAGCTGAATCTCATGCTGAATTCCCCTCTTGGGAGGTAACCCATGTGGTTCTTGAAACATATTGCCATGCTGACTTACCACATTGAACAAATCAAATTTTGATTTTTCATCACATCCTTCAAAAGATTCATAGTCAACTTCATCCTTTTTATTGATCATGAGCACAAATTTTTTACTTGCACTAACTAGCCTATTCATTTTCCCTGCATTAACTAAAGAAATATTCAGTTTTTTGCGATGATCTCTCACAATATGCTCCACCCCATCCTTAAGAAAATGATATTTTTTCTCATGGCGATAAAACACCGCTTTTCGGTCATACAAATATGGAATTCCCAAGATAATCCCAAAAATTTCAAGTGGAACCACATCTAACTCGACTTAATCAACAAAGTTTGCAGTAATAGCATATCGAAATATGCATTTCCTTGTAACCTGTAAAATGGCATTCTTAACTATCCAACCCAAAGGGTATGATTTATGATGTGGTATGTTTTCAAGGTTAAGCTTTTTGACCAAGTCTTCTGAAATTAGGTTTGCTTGTGACCCACTATCAAACAATGCATCAATATTTGTATGTTTTGAAATCACTCTAACATGGAAAAATTCTATCCTCGTGTCTTCATTTGGAGTGTTGTTGTGATTATTTGAGGAACTAGTACTTGCAATGGCTTCCTTTCCTTTGTTAACCATGGCTAAAATATTGGTCTCATCTCCGGAATTGGATCCAAGATCTTGTTGTGTGGTGGCAGTCATTTTTTGTTTCCCTTTGTTATTTTGTTTCTTTGGCCTTAGTTCAGGATGTAATTTCCAACAGTGGGCTTCATCATGCCCCTATTTGGAACAATGTTTGCATGTAGTTTTCTCCCCTTCTTTCTTGATGCTTGCATTCTTCTTTCCCTTCCATTTTCTTCCATTCTCTTTTCCCTTACCCTTGAATGGCTTCTTCTTACTACCCTCTTCCTGAATGTTCTTTCCCCTTGCTTCTAGATGTGTGGCTTGCATGCATACTTCATCAAAGTTGTTTGGGTTAAACATAAGGATAGTATGTTTCAAGCAAGAATGTAAACCCCCAATGTATTTCAAGAGTGTGTATTGGGAATTCAAGTTTACTCGTAACAACAAAGCCCTCTTTCTAAAATCCTTGGTGTACTCTTGAACTGTTTGGCCTTTGAGTTGCCTAAATTTTTGCCAACTCATAATTGATTTTTGCATATAGGCTAATGGATAAAATTGTATTTTAATGGAAGAAATGAATTCAACCCAAGAAATGGATATCTTACCATGGATTCACATTTCCTCTTGAGTCTTTGCCTCCCACCAAACTAGTGTTGCTCCATCTATCCTTAATGAAGCCAACTGGATCTTTATGTCATCCCCACGTAGATTCTGAATTCTGTAGTATACTTCCAGTTGACGGATCCAATTGTCTAACTTCTCTACATTTACCTCACCATTGTACATGGGAAGTTCAAACTTAATGTCCAACTTGTGTAATGGAGTTTTTCCTTTTGGGATTTTTGAATGAGTGTGGGTGGTTTTTGTGGTGGAATTGGAAGATGAAGATGTTGATGAAGACAATGAGGATGAGGATGGTGGAGATGGCTTTCCTCCACTACCTTTCGAATTATTCTCTTCATCCTTCTTACCATCTGAAGATCCTTCTCCATGTGGAGGCTTAGAACCTTCTCCTGCTCATTAGGGGAATTTTGAGGTCTAAAATGGGCCTCCTAAGGAAATTATAAAATAATTGTGGAAATAATAAAATAATATTAGATGACATCATCAAATTTTAGAGGGAAAAATAAAAAACCGTTTTTTCAACTTGTATTTTCAACTTATCTCCATGTGGGTTTACTCAAATTTCAAGTGGAAACACTCGTTGGATGCATAATTCGATTCTTTGTCCAAGGAGTACCCATGCTGCATACTTTCGGTGTACCTTGCTACATGAAAAAAGAGAAATACATGAAAAATGTGATTGCAATAACGTGTTTTCATGTATTTCTCATTTTTCATGTAGCAAGGTCCATCGAAAGTATGCAACATGGGTTCTCCTCAGATGAAGAATTAAATTTTTCATCCAACGAGTGCTCCCATTCGAAATTTGAGTAAAACCTTAGGGAGATAAGTTGAAAATACAAGTTGAAAAAAAAGTTTTATTATTTTATTATTTTTTAATCATTTTACTTTTTTACTCTAAAAATGGTGAATCATCCCCCATGGTTTACATAATCATATTGAATCCTATTGGTTCTTATAAATTTTATTTTGGTTGTACATTTTTCTTAAGAGGCCCATTTTAGACCTTAAAAGTTCTCTAATGCTTTCTGTAGTGAATGCATCAAACATGATTTTAACCATTCTTTGAATGTCCTTGAATTCTCACTTGACATATTCTTCTTCTAAATGTCCATGAGTCTCTCCAACACCTCACATAATGGCTAAGGATTCAAGCTCAACTCCTGATGCTTGTACCTCTTTAATCACCTCAGCTTCTTGTGCAATTTGTACCTCTTCAATCTCAACTGTTGGAGATAGAACTTGAGGTGCCTCAAGTGCAACTTTGAGTGGAACTTTGGGTGAAGATGATGCTCTCTCAACTCTCTTTCTTCTTGTCCTAATATCAAGACTAAAAACCAATAACTTCTCTTCTCCTCTCTGCGACTTCAACCTTGTAAGCATCACAAAATTGAAACTATTAAAACCCTTATTGCACAATCTCAAGAAAAGCAAGAAAATAAAATTTAGCAACCTTGTGCTCTGATACCAACTTGATCTGAAGTTGATTGTTCTTTAATGTTTTGTTAATATCAGTTTCAGATTTAACATGAAAATGCTTTGGTTTTCTTCTTATACAAGGGTTTATACATGTGCTTATGATTGACAATTCAATAAACTTGATGAGATTAAGTGTATTTCATGAACATAAAAGTATGGAAACTCAATGCTAAACATCAACATATAAAAACACAGCAAGCACAAATAATTGAGTCAAATACACATGGTTTTGATGAAGGAGTTCACCCCTCCTGGGCTACATCTCCTTGATCCAGCTTCATATCTTGAGCCTTTATATTAGCTTCAAATGTGCAAAATTGATGTTTATAGTCTCCCGTTGCCTCTGTAACATACTATAATGGATCCAAAACATAAAAATATACCAAGAATGACTCTTCCTGAGCCAAAATTGGTCAAAAATTGCCTCAGTTATGGGAAAACCATTTTTTCCTAGTATTTCTCCACTAAATTTGGAAGTCCGGCAATTAAATCCACTAAAAGTGGAGCTTCCCTGCATTTGGCGGGTCCGCAAAAACGTCCCTTAAGATAAACCCTCATTTAATTAAATATAAGAAGAGATTAAAGTGTAGATAATGGGCACTTTAGCGCAAAGCACGTTTTAGTGCTGATCGTGGGTTATAGTGCTAAACCCGGATTAGTGGCATGATAAGCACGGTTAATAAACATGTTTAACAACTTTAAACTCCCGCTAGAATAGTAGTTAGCTCCTAGTCTTTGCCATCGAACACATGGGAGGGGGCTGGCCCCCTCTGGACCCCAAACATGGCACGATACAAACTTTAAATATAGACAGAGTCCTTATGGGGTGAGGAACTCGTGGATGGTGTGGCAGTAAGCGCGAGTGCTAGTCTGAGGGAGTTCGCGGGGTTGACCCTGACCTCCGCCCCTCCTTCGACATTAATTTTTTTTTGAACAAACCATCGTCTTTGACTTTGGTTTAAAAATATATGTTGATATATGTGCGCCCACATTATTTGTCCAACCTTTACATTCGACCTTTGATATGAACTTTGCATAAAATATATGTATGTGCCCCATTCAACCTTGGAATTCGACCTTGTATGAAATTAATATTCCATCCAACCTTGCCATGGGGGAGGGAATGTGGTAGCCTTTAGCTTCACCACGTGGCCCTTCTCCATTGGCCTAAAAGTTCACCATTAAAAATAATAATTCACTGGCATAGATAAAAATTTCAACCTTAGGATTAGGAGGAAAAATTTCAACTTCCCAAGCAACATTGGTGAATCTGACTGTGACACTTGTCACAGTGTCATTGGCTGAAAACTAGAGAATATTCCTTGAATATTCCTAAGGTGTTGACTATACTGCCAAGTCATCAGTCTGTCACTTTTTTGCACATTTTTTACATGTTTGAGAAAATGAACAACAGACCACAACTTACTCATATAAACTTGGATTTTGATGAAATGAGTTGCATTGGAATCCTGGTGACGAGCTTTATCCGGTCATTCTAGTTTGGAGAATTTCTGACACTTTAATTTTTGAGCTAAATACTGAGCCTCTGATCATGAAGACTATAAAATTGAAACCCATTATGAAAGCATGCATATGGATGAAGAAGATGCAACATTGATTGCAAAGAGAAAAGTTGAAGCCTCTGTATGTTAAGCAGAGCAAGATCATATCAATGCTCAAGCACTCCACTGTAATATGGATGGTGTAGATGATGGTGAAACTCATTATGCAAGCATGCATGTGGATGAAGAAGATGAAACAAAGATTGCAAAGAGAAAAGTTTAAGCCTCTGTATGTGAAGTAGAGCAAGAGCATATCAATGCTCAAGTACTCCATTATAATATGGATGGTGCAGATGATGGTGAAACCCATTATGCAAGCATGCATATGGATGAAGAAGATGCAACGAAGATTATAAAGAGAAAATTTGAAGCCTCTGTATGTGAAGCATAACAAGAGCATATCAATGCTCAAGCACTTGACTGTAATATGGATGGTGCATATTATGGTGAAACCCATTATGCAAGCATGCATATGGATGAAGAAGATGCAACAGAGATTCCAAAGAGAGAAGTTGAAGCCTATGTATGTGAAATAGAGCAAGAACATATCAATGCTCAAGCACTCAAATGTAACATGGATGGTGCGGAAGATGGTGAATCCCACTTTGATGAAACACATGTGGATGATGAGTACAAATTTAGATGTGCATTGGGGAATCCAGACGCAGCTGATGAATTTGGTAAAGTTGAAATTTTCAATGAGCACATGCATGCTCGGATATCCCACCATAGGATGGATGAACATTATTTTGATGATATGTGAGTTTATTTTTTGAAACAATGATTGATTATGGTAATATGGTAAGCGTCATGTCTGATGAAGCATTAAGGTTGAAGCTACCCTTGTAGCAGCAAGATATGAAGCAGTTAGAACTACTCATGAAGTAGTACATGATCTAGCAACAACTAATGATCAAGAAGAGGATAAAGTAATTGAAGAGTTTTTTATGAGAATATCCACTAATGTCATAATAGTGGAAGAAAACCTCCATGCAGTGGAAAAGAAGGCAGAGAAGGAAGAGATAGAGCAGGAATATGTCACTGAAGAGCATAATAAAGATGTTTTTAACATTGTTTTTTAATATGAAAGTGCTCAAAATATCATGGGAGAATAAGCTGAAATCAAGGTTGTTAATAAGTTTGATGCATATTTGAAGCTCATTGAAGAATGGGTTCAGAAGCCAGTTGAACAAATTAATGCAAGTCTTAAAGAAGCAGCTGGAATAAAAGAATTGAATGAAATGGTGAATATTATTTTTGAGTGTGTATATTACAGGAAGAAAGCAGCACTACCTGATGATGAATGCGAAGAGAATGATATGGAAGTTTCTAACAACAAGGAAGAATGCATTAAAATCATTTTTCTGCAATGGAGTCAAGAAGAGATAAGATTCTGATATCAAGAAATATGGCAAAAAGAAACTCAAGAATATGAAGCACAAGAAGCAGAGCAGAGAAGACAATTTGAAGATGCAATGTTGTGGTATCAGTCCATGGTTAAATGAATATTTGAAGAGGAAGGTGTAGAACACAATATCGGATTGTTTTTGAGTACAAATTCAAGAAAAGTCAAAGACAAATTGCAGCAGCAGCAAGTAAGGAAATATGGTGCCTACAACAAAGCACAACAGAAAATGAAACAGTTTTGAGGATATAGAATTTTGAAGCAAATAAAAAGAAAATGCAAAGTTGTAAAAGTTTTGAGTCATTGTAAGCCTAGCTGAGACATGGACCATCATGCATGTTTGAGTGATAATTGAGTCAATTTATATTGTAAGCTTATAAGGCATAGTTCAGTCATGTTTGAGTTATGTTTAGTCACACATTCATAATTAAGGGGGAGTGTTAAAATAAGCTAATTACTCCCGCGTGAAGAGTTTGCTATATTTAGAGAGTCAGTTAACTGAGCGTTGAGTCAAGTCGAGTTTAAGTGATAGATGAATTTAGTGAGTAGTTGCATGTGAAGTTATATTAGGCGAGTCGCTAGTCAAAAAGCTTTAAATACCCTTCACCAGGTTCATTGTAAGTCATCTGAATCAAGGTTGTGTGATAAATAGAAGAGTCGTAGCTTGTGTGTTCAGTGCATGTGAATTATTTGTGTTTATCCTCTCTTCCTTTCCAATAGTGACACTTAGCTTTTGGAGCTTTGTCGCCTGTTCCATCCCCCTGATTCTCTTAAGATTTATACAATCATCCACCCATAACTCTTCCAAACATACCAATGCTTCCATACTTGGCATCTCCTCTAGCTCAAAGCACCCAAAAATATATAGGATTCGAAGCCTTGTACATTACACCAATCCCCCTATGTTCTTCATATTCACACATCCTTTTGCCCACAATTCCTCCAAACATTCTAGCAATTCAAGAGGTTCCTGCGAAAACAAAATGTTCACATGTTTGGACCAAAAGAAAGATATTTATATGTGTATCTTGATTCTCATCTACATCACTGTTGGAGCAGGGTCCCCTACATGCAATTTTGGTATATTTTTGTAATAGTTTAGTTTGGCACATGGAAAATTTTAGGGGCTAATATTCGCAGGTGGGCTAATTTTTCATGTTTTTTCCAAAAAATAGATTCGCCAATTTCCATTTTTTATAAAAATGATTCACCCAAATTTTACAATATAAAATTATTTTAACTTAAAAATTGCCAACATTATACAGATAATGTGTAGAAAATCATTATAAATTTGAATAATTTTACAAAGATATCAATAAACATTTTATAGTTTGCATATTAGGGACTAGTGAGATTCGCCAATGTTTTAAACTTCAAAATAATTTCCCATCCTTAAAATTTTCCCTGTTCTGGCGCAGGGGCTTTGGGGCGGGTCAAAGCCCCTAATGAATTGTAATGGGTCAAAAGGTAGACCAAAGGTACGCAAACCACAGTTTTCAGACCATAGAGTAGCACAAGCTAAAATAGTATAAATAGATGAATAAGATAGAGTCTAAAAGAAAGTTTCGGATTAAATCTGAAGAAGAATATTGGATCTGAGTACGGTTGTGCAGAATTTGTCTAAGTAAGGGCTCCTACTGGCTATGTGCATGGAGACCCTAAGTCCTGCTGTGTGCAGACCATGATGGTTGTGTGCGTGGGCTGGTAAGGAGTATGTAAGTGGAATTTGAAGTATTAATGAATGAGAAGACATTTTGCTGATATTGGAATATCTCTGTGTTATGTTATGGGATGCGCTATATGTTGTTTTTTGAGTTATGTTTGTGTGCTAAATACTGTTAGTTAATTAATGTGCACATGAATGCAATACTTTAGAGAGTAATGAATGCATAGATCTGATTATGTTTTGTCACATTGCTTATGTTAACTAGTTATATTATGGTTTACGGGCTTTGCACAAGTTGTTCAGTCAAGTATATTGTTAAGGGTTTCTGGTTAGGGCTTCTTCAGCGTCAGCCTATTCTAGATCTAAAGGCACCCGCTTCATTGAACTCTCTCTCTCTCTCTCTCTCTCAGGGTGCTACTTCGGGTGAGACCTTGACTTGCGCAAGCAAGTCATTGCCGAAAGGGCCGGTAGTACAGGGGTTTGTTGGTAAAACTAAAATCTGAACCTGGGTCAAGACCCCTCAAACCAACAAATGGTTCTGTTGCCGGGACCAGGAGAATTTTGAGAGAGAGATTGGGTGATGCCATGAGGTCATTGGTAGCCGTTAAAGCCTGAACTTGAAGACTAGTTTGAAAAGCAGATCCAAGAATTTTCCCTAAAAGAAAATAGGAGTAAAAATCTCTCTACTGAAATTGGAAGAACAAGTATATTTTTATAGAAGTACACGAGATATTCTTCGTAACCTTCGCACACAAAATATAGGAGTTGTTGGCAAGGTTAGCGGAATTCCAAACTTGTTGGAAGGACGATCAGGTCACGAAGTGGACCCCTAAACTAATCCAAAATTTTGAAAAGGTGGATAAATATATTACTCAGACAATAGACCACTGGGTTGATAGTGTTTTGGGGGGATTTGTAACTGAGTTTGCAATCGATCAGTTTGTATCCTATTCTGAAGTTGAGTAGAGGTTTTTCAAAGGATTTAGGGGTAAGTTGTTGCAAACATTGCCTACTGATTAAGATGCTATTCTGTGAAAAGGGTGTCTTGTGCAGTCACACCGAGCGAATGACCCCTTTTCAGAGTGGAAGCACAACACGAAGCAGTAAATACTACCAGTTTAATCAAGAAGGGGATTGATCAGTGTACAGCCCTCCGAGGGACCCACCTGATCTAAGAAAAGGTGGGGTTGTGCACACAAAAACCAGTCCTTTGGCTGCGCCACCATCAAACTCGTGCAAGGGTAATAATTCTCAAACCCCACCTCCACCGCCACCTTCAAACGATATGGTTGCTCAGATGAAGCTACCTACTTTTAAGGGTGCGGGGGATGAGGACATGGATTGATTTTGGTTCGTGGTAAACATGGTGTGGGCTGCGCAGAATGTTAATAATGATGCTGTAAAAAGAGGACAACTATCAATAGCCTTTGAAGCACGAATTCTGGATTGGTTCATGGGATACATTACTCAACATGAAAATCCTACAATACAGGAGATCAAGGATGCCTTGAAGCAGCAGTTCCGAAAACCTAAATCCTATTCTCAATGCATAGTAGAGTTGAAAGATATTAAGCAAGGACCTACAGAGTCTGTCTAGGAAGTTGTCCAGATATTTAAGAAAGTCATCAGTGACAGTGATTTGTTTATGATGACAAACATCATAAGGAATGGTTCATCGCCATGCTATTACCACAAATGCGTGGACCTATGGGTTAGCATAAGATTGATTCACAAGAAGAAGCCCTAGAGATTTCTATGAAGATAGAAGTGGCACCAAGGGATGATGCTGAATTTGGGGCGTTGTAGATCCAAAGCTAGTTAGAGGCTATGCTCTTACAAATTTAGAATTTGCGAAGGGATCAGGGAAAAAAAGCTAACATAGATCTCTGGTGCATACGCTGCAGGGTATCAGGCCACACCAAGGATATGTGCCCTCTAGTGTCAGATTATATGCAGGCTAGGGGACCAAGTCCATTACGTCCAAGAGATATTTCTAGACCAAGTACCCCCACACTGTGGTGCGCTGATTGTCGGGTAGCAAGAAGGCATGATACATACCACTACCCACAATTAGGTGCCTATGTCCCATAACTGAAGCAATAGTGGTTCATATTTGGCTCATCAATGGGTCATGACGAGCATAACAACTGAACGTTTGACCTAATGATAGATGGGGGGAACCTATACAAGATGCAGGCTAACCCTTCATTGCCAGCATATCTCTCCAGGCAAGAAGGATCCCTTGCAAGAGGGTGGGGAGGAGCGAGAGGCGAAGGTGTAGGCCGAGGAAGAGGGCAACTAATTTGCTACAACTGTGGGGACGCTCGACATTATGCAAGAGACTGCCTGAACCCTGCACACAAATCCTGTAGGTATTGTAGACAGTTCGATCATGTAATTGAAGATTGTCCTATGTTGATCGCTAAAATGTAGGAAAAGCAGCAGACGACTACGCAAAATGTACAACAGGTTAAGGCTGAACCGTGCGATGATGGCCCCAGTGTCAATGTAATTACACGCAGTGGCATTGCCACTGGAGGAGCTGAAGGAAAGGCCGATGCTGAATCCCTAATCAGGAAGGCCTCTGAAAAAAAGGAAACCTGGACCTACAGAAAGAGAAAGAGACCTTCATCAAAGCTAGGAAGGATTTTGCTATGGACAAAGCATCCACCTCGAGGACTTATGTTGATCCAAAAGTAGATGAAGTAGTTAAGCCATTCCTTCAAGGGTGTATGAAGTTACTGCACAATCAGAAGGCGATGGAGAATCTTCAAGAATTAATAGACAGCTGGGCAGAAAAGGAATTGCCCCGAGCAGAGGTAAATACTATGAATGATATTTATAAGAACAAGAAAAGGACTGGTCGGGATATGTGTATGACTGCACAGATTGGAGAATATGAAATGGACCAAGTCATCCTAGATATGGGATCTGATTCCAATGTCCTACCGAAACAAACATGGAAAAGGATGGGAGAACCCAAGTTGGAGTGGTCCACCATTCAATTACATATGGCTAACCAGCAGAAGATCATTCCATTAGGCAGGCTGCCGAAGGTTGTGGTAGACATTGCAGGAGTTAAAGTCTATGTAGATTTCGAAGTAATCCAGATTGTGGATGATGCAGACCCTTACTCTGCGCTCTTATGACTGGATTGGGCTATTGACATGGGAGGTATCATCAATCTGAAAAGGAGGAGCATGGTCTTTTAGAACGATGGTACGCGGGTAATAGTCCCCTTGGATACAGCGGAAGGTGAACGATATACATAATCGGTGTGAAAATAGGAGGATGTTGATCATATTTACAAACTGACTTCCCAGTATGATGATGGGATCAACCCTACCGCTAATGGCATGTTGTGTTGGGAGAAAGACAATGCATGTCTATGAGAATCGGATGACAAGATAGAAAATTGGCAAAACTGGTTGCATGACGTGTTTTCACTACGATGCCTCAAGATCACAAAGAGCTTCCGATGCATCTCCTTAGAGGTAAGAGAACTGCCTTACTTTGATGGTTCTGTTAGTGTTAAAGAATTTCTTAAAGCATTATAAGTAGGTGTCCCCGAGGAACGACGATTCTGGGCACTTGACTTGGCTATGCGCATGACCCCTGCGCGGTGGTGGGAAACCCACAAGGGGGATTTTCAGGACTGGGAGGAATGCTGAAAAATGATGATCCTATGATTTGAACCTCTAGTCAACCCACCCATGGAGATCTTTTCAGGTCGTGGGTACTCGCGCAAGCACTTGGCTATGTGGATGGGGGTATGGAATGAAAGGATATGTGTTAGTATGAATCCTTTGTCGAAGTGTACGAAAAAAGACCACTTTAGCTACGCATAACTAATAGCCCTAACATCAAAAGTGGCTACCAATATATTCAGATCTGCAGTTAGTTAATCAAGACAAGAGTTGCAACAAACCAGATCTATGCATAGAAAGACATTAAGCAGTAAGAAAGAAGGGTTTGCTCCATATATCCAATAGACAAGACAAGAACAATTTTTTGAAAGAATTTTGTATTAAGGGCACCTGGGAGGAAAACAAGAAGATGTTTCCTATTCTCCTCAATGGGAAGGGTTCTTGGAAGTCCTCAGTACTTCAGATCTAGCATTTCTCTCTCCTGTTGGTGTAGAAAACCCATACAAAGAATATAACTCAAAGGGAGCTCACACAGCAAATAGTGGAAAAATGTGACCAAGTGTATAGATCCAGAGTGATCTAATAGGCAACAAAAGGTGAAGAATGGTAGGAAAAACCCTCCTATTTATAACAAAATATTGGGGTCATTCTAGATCTTGGTGCATGATTAAAATAATGTTAACCAAATCTAGATCCACCTTTCATGGAATATTTTATTATATTTGTTGGAGGGAAAAAGTATTTGACTTGGGTCAAATCCCTTTATTTGTCAATAATAAATAAATAGATGATTTATTTATCTTTTAAGGAAGTGGTTGAAGGATAATCAAATAAATAATGATTTATTTAATTATTTGTGGATGATTTGGTCATATTTAACAAGGAATATTATCTAAATAAGATTTAAATAATTATTCCTAGAAAATAATAAGATAAATAAAGGTTTATCTAATTAATTTCTTTGTTTTGGGTTAAACATGACTCGTAATTAATAATTAAATTATGGTTTAATTAATTATTCCATGAGGAAAATCAAACAAACATGGGTTTGTTTAATATTTCCTTTTGGGGTTTCCTGTTTAGACCATAAACAACCTAATAAATGTGGTTTATTAAGTTATTTATCATAGTGAAGGCAAATTTACTTAGGGTAAAATTGGTCTTACATGGTGTACTTGGGTCCATCTAATGATAATAGGTCAGATGACCAAAAAATGGTGTAACAGATTGCCCCCCAGCGTGCGAGTGTTAGGAGCAAATCGTATGAACGAAGTACGTTGTAAGAACTCAATCACCAGACAACAAAAGGGAAGTCAGAGAGAGAAATGTGAGGTAGACAAATGTGCTGAAGAACTAGACCCTAAGGAGATGAGACTTACAGGTGCAACAAGTCTCTTTTTATGAGAAGGGTACTTGTGCTAAAGGCGGCGGGGGAGGCATACCTATGCCCGCCGAGACAGGGTACAAAAGAATAGTGTGTCCAGTAAACAAGGGACCGAACCATAAAGTACAGCCGGCATAATCATGAGCCAGATTAAAATACAATGAAGAATCCCACATACATGATGTGCCTGGGATAACAGCCAGGACTTATACAATAATATCTGAGTACATGAGATACAGATACAACCCAAATGCCCCCTGTAAATGGGGAAGGGCTCGCAAAATCTGACTGATACATGCAAATCAAAGAGGCGCGGCAAGTGGCTAAGGCCAACATCAGCAAATATCTGGAGCTGCATCGAGGGCTGCAATGAAGAGGTCATTAGGGCATGTGAGGGGCTACCTGCAGGGTCACCCCCTCATGAGGGCGGAGACATCTCACACACACCCGGGAATCACCAAGAGCTGCTGCTGCATCACTGAACCATCAAGTATACGGATCTCGATCATGCTGAAAGGAGCTGGAGAACCAATCAAGTCAAAGGGAAATGAGAGATCCCTTTGCCTAATCCGAGGCACCGAACAAGAGTGGAAGCGGGAACCAAGGTACACCACCCTCTAGACCTGTCTTCTGGAATGAAGAAGCTGATGTCAACAGAAGGAGGTCCGCCATAGGTGAGGCAATGAGAGATCCTCAACTAGGGCACGAGAGAAAATAGTAGAGCGACAGATAGACTGATACCAATGATGATGGTGGAATGGAGGGGACTGAGTAGCGAATGGACGACTTCCCTTGCTAGAGCATAAAGGGCATGAATGACATGGCAGCGACTAACACAATATCATCAGGGATAGGGGACAGTGGGACTGAAGGACATAATGTGCGACACAAGGGAGAGACCAAGCAATGAAGGATGGAGGGCTATAGCGGGGTACAAAGGGACTTGGGATAGAGTCCATGAATGCAATGATGACTCAACTTGGATGCTCTAAACAAGGGCGACTCGATGGTGCTGCCACACAGTAAAGTCCCAATGGGGGACCATGAAAACATGAGTACAAGATGGTAACTCATGACAAAAATCAACACGAACAAAGACAAGTAAGGAGGTAAAGTGGTGCCCCAAGTACAAGTGTTGTAAGCGAAGAAATGCGATTTTAATGATAGGTGAAGTGACCCATCTTGGACAAGATGTGTCCTGGTGAAGTATCAAATCACAAAAAACTAACAGATACCCATTTGAGGGCTTGGTGAGAGCTTTCCAACGGTGCAGACGATTTGTCAAACGGGGCTACGGTATGGTCGCAGCAGAAGAAAGAAAAAACAAGGGTTCTCTTTTAATAAGGTAGTTTTCCCTCCAAATTCACTCATTTGCTAGTGTTGCTGTGGTGAATGTAGAGAGGAGAGAAGGCCCTAAATCTTGCGGCGAGCGTAGCGGACAAACCGACCGTTGGAATCGAGATCCGTCAGTTGCAGGTAAGAGGCCTAACCTTACTCTTTCATTTTGATGGATTGAAAGTTTAGTTTAGGGCCCAAAATCTCAGTAACAGACCCTCCTTCATCTCTACGGCCGGGGCGCACATTTTGGGCCAAACTACTCGACACAGGAGCTTGATTTCGGGAGCAAAAAGTGCGACACTGTCCCCGAGAATTGAGCGAAAGCTGCGACTTTGGAGATGAGAAGTTTTAGTCTTATTTTGGCGAGGAGATTGGGTTTATGTTTAGTTATATTATTCCCTATCTGTATCTTGATAAATATGATGTTTTGTGCGGATATAGCGGATATACGGGTTAAGCTGGAGAGAGAGAGACACAGGTACATTACGGGCGGGTCTAGGCGGAGATCGGGGTGTCCGTCGTGTGTTGGCACTCTGGGGTTCTAAGTTTTGGAGAAACCTTTGTTCTGAGAAGTGGAAACCTTGTTGGCCGGATTATCGAGTTATTGGGATCGAGCATGAGGTTCTTTGTAGTGCGGGAGCATGATCGGGCGCGATCAGGATGTGTATTTCTGTGGATGGTGGGAAACACTGATGTGCAGGGCGGCATATCATGGAGTTTGTGGAGCGACATTGTCGACCGGGTCTCCAAGTCAAGGGGAATCGGATACCGATCGGGGATCTAGAGAGGCTAGAGACCCGTGCAATGGCCGCAGCTGTGCTATGTATCCTGGGCAACCAGGCGCTCCATCACATCACTGGGGGGCAGATGATGATTGTGGAGAGTGTATTGAGTGGGACCTACTATGGGTGGGCCCAAATGATGTTGGTGTCGCTAAAACGACAGTTGTCGCTCTGCAAGTGGCAAGTGAACCACGATTGCTCGTATGGGACTTTATTGTGCGCCTTCTTCTTTGAGAAGATCCCGACCTTGCGGCCTCGTATACAGCTTCCAGATGGGGGCCCGAGAGAGCCCAGGATGTGCCGGTGGGGGCGGCTACTGTGCAGAGGAGGAGGAGGGGCGGTCAGACGGGTGTTTCGACTTGAGTTCTTTGCCCATTGGGATCAGATGTCGTTATACATAGACGACTATCCCTATAGTGGGATGAGTTATTGTGGGGATCCGGACCTACCACTTCCGCCTGGTCGAGTATGGGGACCCGATGGTAAGTGACAAGTAACTATTATTTTTTGGGCATGTTAAAGTTAGTGAATAGTAGATAGGGTACTGATTCATGTACTTTTGGTAGGCAGATATAGCTCCAGTAAAACCGGCCGGATATATGGGACGATCGGCAGCATCTGGAGCTGTAGGTCCGAGAGGGTCGACAGCAACGCATAATGAGGATGCGGCCGCCCTTCTGGAGGACATCCGTCGTAGATGCGAGAGGTTGCTGACCGGAGTGTCAGAGTGTAGGTGGCAAGACTTAGACGACCAGTACATAGAGCCATGTATTGGTCTACCCTCGGAATGGCGAGGTGTCATGTGGCGCATGGCGATGGCCGGTCAGGGGATATGTGATCTACAGGAGCAGAGCCATTGGCTCGGGATCTGCCAGATATTGATTAGGTGTGGGGTAGGTGGTGCCCCCTAGTGTGTATGTAGGGACAGATGGTGTTCCCAGTTTTGAGTTTTTTGTAACATGCTATGGGCATGTCATATGTATCAGAGTAGATGGACTCTAAACACATGTTTTGCGACACATATTATGGATATGCATATTTTTAATGATTATGAATGTTATTGTCTTGTATGAAATGCGTGTGATAAATGCCAATCTAGAACATGGTTTGCAATGCGATCTACATAGTGATTCTGTTCTCGAGGTACATGGTTGAAAGTTATGGTTTCAAATTCACGTATCAAGAGTTTCACTCGTAAATCTCGTCTAAACAGCACGAGGTTATGCACACGATAAACACCATTTAGTTGCATGACAAGAAGTAGGGAATCCAAACGAACATGCAGATGGAGGATGCGATGAAAGAGGGCATCGGCTAAGAGACCACGCACTGCATCATATTTGGCCTGATTGTTGGTGGCAGTACCAATGCAGACCCCGTTTGAGAGAACAAGGGAATGCAAGGGGGTGAAAATGGCCCAACCTGTCGAGGCGAGATTCCGGGAGTAACGACTTGCACCATCGGCGTAACCGATAAAGGGTGAGGACGGGAGGTCCTGTGGAATGGTGTTACAAGACAACAAATGGGGGGAGGAGATGCAATGACGACAGCGTGAGTGTATAGAAGACATTGAGCGACAACTGCGGGAGGGAGTGCAATGAGCAGGATGACTATGATTCATATACAAACTAGGGGGTGGTATATGAGGGCTATCGGAAGTATGGCGAGGACTCGGGCTGCGAAGGTCAACAGAGATACAGGTGGAGAGATCTCGTGTATGGGTAGAAAAGAGGGGGTCATGCGAAACAACATGGGAGGATGCAAGGGGACTGGGCTCCAAGGGTCTCGCAGAGGAGGATAGGTAAAGAATGGTCGTGGTAGACTCCGTCATCTGAACATCAGGGGGGGGAATGTCGATGGGAGCGGGGGGATCCTCAAGCTGGCCCGAAGCATACTGCGCGAGTATGGGAGAGGCGGATTGATTTTTTTCAACCTCGTACTCTCGGACTACTTCTAAAGAGGTGCGGTAATGCGTCAAGTGAGGACAATGGTGGGAGTAATGACCATGGATACTGCACAAAGCACAGGGTTTGCTAGTGCGAATAGTTTTTGGGTTCTTGGTTACGGACGAGGACGAAAGAGGAGGGTCGGAGACTGTAGACTCAGGGAACGCGACTTTAACCATGGGTTGAAGGCAGGGCAACTCGGGACAAGTATGGGTGGCATGACCGACGACATCATACAAGGCGCAAGGCTTTGCGGGCGGGGAAGGAGCTGGGTCAGTCGAGCGGGCCTTGTCTTTGGATGCCCCCTTGCGAGCTTTACCTTTCTTTCCTGGAGCTGTAACCACAGGGGTAGGGTTCTGGGGAGGTGCAGGGGGCACGGTAGCAATGGAGGAAGCAAGGGGGACCGGTTGAACCAGTGTCAAAGCGAGGTAAGGTTTGGGGTGACCAGGAGGGGTAGCGGCTGGAGGGTCAAGGTACTAGACAGGTATACCGAGGGTCAGGTTAGGGAGAGAGAGGGTGGCCATGACGGGGACCGAATAGAATCCGGGAGGGGGAGCCAGGAAAGGTATCTAACCCACGGGATAATGACCAGGAGGGACGGCTCCGAGATGATTAAGGCCTGGGGGAACCGATCCAGGGGGATAAAGGGGTTCAGGGATCCCAGCTGTAGGAGAAGGGCCAGAAGGAGGAGGCCCGACTGGCGGAGATGAAGGGCTAGGAGTGGGTTGCGGTGGGCGAGGTTGAGTCTGAGGTTGCTGACTAGCCGAAGCGGGTTTCTTAAGGGCAGCCCGAGATGATTGCATCATGCAAACATTCGACAAGCTGGGATCAGAGATATGAGGAGGGGGAAGACCAGGAAAAGTTCCAAGCAGGGAGGAATCTTTGTAGACGCCGAGGGAGACACTGGTCAAGGAATCGACGGTTTTCTTATTGGCTACAGAAGAGATGGTCGTCTCCGGGGAGGTCTGAGATGGCGGCTCATGGTAAGATAGCTGGTCAATGGTGACTATAGTTCCATTGTGAGGGAAAGAAATCTTGCGAAAAATCGCGGTGGACGGAGCATGGCATAAGTGTAACACGCACAATGAAATGTTGTAGTCAGGGGTCGATGACTTTGACGTCAACGCAAACAGTCTTACCGGCGAGGGTGATAGGACAATTACGGAAGAGGCCAATGGGCTGGGAGGCGTGGCCATCCCACGCTCGAAGGGTGATCGTGGAAGGGGCCAACTAAGGAGATCCGAGTTGCTTCCAAACCGAAGCAGACATCACACAAGTGGATGCCCCCTCATCAATTATACACCGAGAAACGTTAGCATTCCGGATTTTGACTGGGATTTGGAAGGCGACGGAAGCAGGAAGAGGAGGGTGCTCTGATTGATGGGCGTCGAAAACAATCATTTGGTCATCAGCAGGATCTACAGCGCCCACGGCAGATAATAGAGCCTTCTTTTGGGAAGGGCACGACTGGAGGAGTTCCAGTGTGGAAATGGCAGCAGGAGATTGCACCAAATCATCTATTATGCTATACGAATGAGCAGCTCGACCAGAAGCAGCATTTCGACGCCAACGATCCTTAGGAATCTTAAACATGGGAACCTCAAACTTTGGGTTGAGGGAGATATACAGAGACCTGTTGGATGTCGGAAGAGCCTCGCTTAGGAGCTGGAGAGAAAGAGGACTAACTGGGGAAGGCAAGAGATGATCTTGGCAGACAGTTTGAAGAGTGAAGGTCGCGGTTCAAGGATGGATTAGAGTTCATCACTGAGATGCGTAGTGGAGGAACCGAGAAGGAGTGGCGACTTGTCAGTCAGGCGGTTGGGTACCCACGAATCCTTGCTGAGGGAAAGGATCAGTAAACACAGCTGGTTGGGTAGTGGCCACATTAGGAGGAGCATGAGGGGAGGCATGTTCTCCTCGCAATGTGGCTTGAGACTCCCACATCTGCCGCATCTGTGGTAAAAGGGGACAATCGTGGGTGTAATGACCGTAAACACCGCAACACGAACAAGGCTTATTGGTGCGAAGAGGCCTGTCCAGCTTGGGCTGAGTGCCCTGTTGCTGGTTAATAGTGTTAGGGTCAAGACCTTGAGGATTGGGTCCACAAGTACCAGGGGCAGATTGATTTGGATTGCCTCTCTGCCTTCTTTGAGAAGAAGGGGGATTAGTCGCGCCCTGCTGTGAAAATACTTGCCCCGAAGGGGGTTTTAGGTGCTGTTGCTGGGGTTGAGGAGGCAAGGGAGGTGGAAGCGCATATGCTGGAGGAGCTGGCGCACCAGGCTGTGGATAAGGATAATGGTTAGGTTGGGCAACATTGAGGTAAGCAGGAAGTTGGGCAAAAGGAGGAGGCATGCCGTATCCTGGATACATGCTACCAGGAGGGGGAAGAGTGCTAGAGGTGCTGGCCCCTCCCTGAGGGAGACCATAGCCCATAGGAGGTTGAGCATATGGATGGGAAAGGGCTCCAACGATACCGTCGGCGGAATGAGATGCCCCCGGGGCGTTAGCGCCGCCAGGCCTGGGGAGGTCAGGAAGAACGGTATAAACATAACCAGACTGGGCATAGATTAGGTCATATTTCAAGGCTATTTGGAGGGCGGCTTCTTCTGTTTGAGGAAAATGGGAGGCGACATCTTTGCCAATGGGAACTAAGAGAGAGCGAAGGAACCAGTCCATATAGATCCGATCTTCGAAGGGGGGAGCTCGACATAAGCTTCGTCTTCGTTGCCATTCCTGGACATGAGCGGAAAGGCGGGTCGAAGAGGTTTGCTTGAAAGAGGTCAAAAGCTCCGTACCAGTATCGTATCGGAGAGGGAGCTGGAAGTAAGATAAAAAGGCTTGGGAAATGGTCGCAAAGGTGGTATGGGAAGAGGTGGTTTGGTCTACATACCATTTAGAAGCTTCGCCGGTAAGCGTGAGTTGGAACAATCGAAGATGGATGGAGTCATCGGTAATGGAATTGGAGGAACCTTTACATGTGGAAAGATTGGACATGATTGGTTGGATCTTCTCCAGCAAGGCCTTCGAACTTAGGGATGTTGGAGGGGAGCTTGGTTGGCATGGCAGGCCAACCAACATCGTGGCGGATAGGGTCATTGATCAACTGATTGAAATCGGGGAGGCTAAGGCCTGCGATGTACGGCAGCAAGGGTGTGGCCGAGGTAGTTCCTGTGGCGGTTCCGCTAGTAGTAGTTCTGGCATTAGGGCCGGGAGCACTACTAGCATTAGGCCCTGGACCAGACATAGTGAAGGTGATAGGGGGAGAACCAGAAGGAAAAGGAGAACCCAAAGAATCAGAAGAGGAGTCGGAGTGCAGACTCGAAGGAGGACTGGCTCGACGACGGCGGGACGGAGCAGGTCGATCGACCGGAAACTGAGGGTGAAGGCCAAGAAGTCTCCAGGAAGTGCGCCTTGGGGGCACAATGATGACAACACAATCATGGCACAAGGGGAAGAAGAACGACCACAAGGGAAAGGAGGTGCAGAATCAAGTGATTACAATGTCGAAACAAGGGAAGATAGGTGCAGTGTCAATTGATTTTAAAGTCTTTGCCTGGCGGTGTAAACCAGGCTCTTCTTCGCTTAGGGTGAGTGTGTGGCATGCGTTAATTTTAATTTTTAAACCCTTTTAGTTTTGAGAGCAAGAGAAAAAGTGTGCTGCGTAACTGAAAATAAATCTGCAGAGAACAATATATAATGCTGAAAAAACATAAAATTAGCAGCTACTTATGCATCGATTCAACCCAAAAAGGCGGGTCTCTCAAAACGAATCTAACAGAGGGAAAAAATCTATTCAAAACGTATTAAAAAGAGGCCAATAGATCTAGGGTCGAAAGGGACAGGGATCTAAAGGGAAAAGCTGCTGAAAAGTGGTGCAGATCACAGCCAAGAGGCAGAGGCAAGGTGGCTGGAAAAAGGGAGGAAATCAGCAAAAAGCAGAAGGGGCAAGGAGGAGGCCCTAAAATTAGATCCAAATAAATCTTCAAGAGGTGATTTGAAAGGGAGAAGAGCTGATTAAAAGAGGTCTGAAAAGGAGGTATCAGATCTGGAAAGAGGGGGGCTGAAACTCTGAAAAAGACAGAACTGAAACAGATAAAAAATCTTCCACAAAAAGTGGAGGGTACTGAAGCCCTAGGGGGCTATGTTCCCACTTAGATGAGCAAAAAAAGATCAGAACCAGGTCAAAACAGGCTGAGACAGAGGCTGGAAAACCCTGACAGAAGCTTCAGCAAAACCCAGAAAAATTCCAGAAAAACAGCTGAAAAATTGGCAGGTCGCAGGTTCTGACCTGTTTTCAGTGCAGGTTGCAAAAAAGAGGCTGAAAAGTGCGACCTGGAGGTCCAGGTCGCAGTTTTTGGGCTGAAAAGTGCGACCTCCAGTTCTGGTTGTCTCGGCGGCAGATTTGTGGAAAAGTTGCCATCTCAGTTGCGGCTGATGTCTGTCACCTTCGCAATAGGGCCAGAAACACGCGGAAGTTAGAAATTTTAATGTTTTAAGGTTTTATGTGAGAAAAACAACATGAAAATAGGAAAAACAAAAAGTTGAAAAGAAACCCTAGGGTCTAAAGTAGCTGGATATGCAGGAATATGAAAAACGACAGCGGTCGTAATTTAAAACCCGTGTGGAGTCTCCATTTGTTAGTATGAATCCTTTGTCGAAGTGTACGAAAAAGGACCACTTTAGCTACGCATAACTAATAGCCCTAACAACAAAAGTGGCTGCCAATATCTTCAGATCTGCGGTTAGTTGAACATAAAAGAGCTGCAAAAACCAGATCTATGCATGGAAAGACATTAAGCAGAAAAAACAAGGGTTTGCTCCATATATCAATAGACAAGACAAGAACAATTTTTGAAAGAATTTTTATATTAATTGGGCACCTGGGAGGAAAACAAGAAGGCGTATCCAATTCTCCTCAGTGGGATGGGTTCTTGGAAGTCCTCAGCACTTCAGATCTAAGATTTCTCTCTCTTGTTGGTGTAGAAAACCAAATGCAAAGAATAGAGCTCAATGGGAGCTCACACAGCAAATGATGGAAAAATGTGACCAAGTGTATAGATCCAGAGTGATCTAATAGGCAAAAAAAGGTGAATAATGGTAGGAAAAACCCTCCTATTTATAACAAAATATTGGGTCATTCTAGATCTAGGTGCATGATTAAAATAATGTTAGCCAAATCTAGATCCACCTTTTATGGAATATTTTATTATATTTGTTGGAGGGAAAAAGTATTTGACTTGGGTCAAATCCCTTTATTTGTCAAAAATAAATAAATAAATGATTTATTTATCTTTTTAAGGAAGAGGTTAGAAGATAATCAAATAAATAATGATTTATTTAATTATTTGTGGGTGATTTGGTCATATTTAACAAGGAATATTATCTAAATAAGATTTAAATAATTATTCCTAGAAAATAATAAGATAAATAAAGGTTTATCTAATTAATTTCTTTGTTTTGGGTTAAAAATGACTAGGAATAATAATTAAATTATGGTTTAATTAATTATTCCATGAGGAAAATCAAACAAATATAGGTTTGTTTAATATTTCCTTTTGGGGTTTTCTGTTTAGACCATAAACAACCTAATAAATGTGGTTTATTAAGTTATTTAACATAGTGAAGGCAATTTTACTTAGGGTAAAATTGGTCTTACATGGTGTACTTGGGTCCATCTAATGATGATAGGTTAGATGACCAAAAAATGGTGTAACACTCTGCCTTCCTTCAGCCTGAGGTAGATATGGAATTGGATACGCGGATTTTCTTAAACACAGTCACGTATATACGCGAGTTCATACATAGAAAACCGCGTATGTGTGGTTGCTAACAATTTTTTCTGGGTCAGAATTTCTTCAGCACAAGATGTGGTGCTGTTTGGTATCTCTGACGCTTTTGGAAGTTTCTAGTGGTATTTCAGCTCTTATATTTCTGTTTCATTCTCTATTGGGTGAAGAGGCCTTGATGATTTGTTGTTGAAAGTGTTCAGGTTGCACAAGCTAAGGAGGAGCCTTAGTCATATGGAAAGAATACTTGGATGCACATTTTCAGGGGGAGCATTAGCCTTGCTGAGTATAATGCATTGTTGGCATTATGATGGTTCTGTAATATAATCTCTCTCTTGAGGTCCTACTGGTATTGGTCATGAAAAGTCATATTTGTAATTTGAGACCTATGATGTAAAATTGTAATATTCAGTCATGTAAGGACTTGATCAAATGTGTAAACCCACTTGGTTGGGTACTTGAGTCAAAATGTGTAAATCCACTTGGTTGGATCTTTGATGTAAGTATGAGTCCTTAGTGATAGGAAGGTCATAGAGTCATGTACTTCATTGAAAAATATGTTTGAACATTCAGCATGAACTCAGGGGGAGCATGGTAACTTCAATGCACATCAGATCTACAACGCTCTTCTTTCTACATAAGGAGAAAAACCTTGTGTTGGTTTTGATCCGCCCTTTGCCCTTGATGTCAAAGGGGGAGAGTGACATGGTGTTTGAATAGGGGAGAATATCATTATGCTTAATGTATCTATCTGTAGTGGTGATCAAACACCATCGTGGTTGCCATCAAGTCCAAAGGGGAGATTGTTGGCAATATGATGCAATGTGTTGTCCTTGATGGCAACCCACTTGATGAAGATGATGGCAACATTTGATGAAGATTATGGCAACCTACTTGATGAAGTTATTCTTGACTTGATGGACTTGATAATGATGTAAATCTGATGTGATATGATATGTCTACAGAGAAACTCAACTATAATGATAAAAGGAATTTCAGTATGTGCTAGAACAAGGATGAAAAGTGTGTGTCTCAAGGCATACGTGGGTTTGTCTAGGAGAAGTAGTGTATGCACGCAGAAAAGTACGTGCCAAGTCGCGTATGCTAAAATGCGCTCTAAATATGTAAAACTAGGGGTTACTACCATGGTATTGACCCATTGTATTGAGCGCTGATATGTCTATGTGATCCCGTCCAGGAATACCATCGAAAGTGATGTGGTTTTGGCTCATGGTATTGAAAAAGGGTAAACCTATATAAGGAGAAGAAAATCATTGTGCAAAGGGTGTGCATGAGTCTGGGTTTGAATGGAAACTTCACTCTGAAGTATGTCTGAATGGAAAGGGTAACAGTTTGATGATAGATCTGAATCTGCGATGCACCTATGAAGAAAATTATGAAGAAGGGAATCTATATCTGAAATGTATTTGAATCTTCTAGATCTGTTTGTGGAATGCTTAGATCTGAGATGAGGCGAACATCTGTCTGAAGTGAAGGGTTAAATCTGAACTGAATATCTGATCTGAAGAAGTATGTTGCTCTTAATATCTGAAGATCTATATGCAAGTTCGTAATAGTGAAAGCGCGTATATACGACGGCGGTGGTTTTCTCCCGACTTGGGTTTCCACCTAAAATCCTGGTGTTCATGTGTGATGCTTATGTGTGATGATTTATTCTATTATTACTGCACATGTCTACTGATATATAAACATCTGATGAATGAATGTTGCATAGATCTAAGTAAAGAATTAATGGCACAATAAGATCTTTGCATATACGCGAGTTTTGTGAAGGGTATCCGCGTATATACGCGAGTCTGGTTCAGTAAAGTAGCGTATGGGTGGTAAAGTAGCGTATGGGTTTTAGAGCATGAAAAAGTAAAAAGTTTTGAGTATGCCCTAAATACTGATTCACCCCCCCCCCCCCTCAGTATTTTTCCCAACATTGGTTTCAGTGTTTATTGTGATTTTCCTACATGTACATCGTTCTACCTACTCGAGAAAAGTGAGAGAAAAATTTTGGTATGTAGCCATCTGCTGGATTGGTTACATTGGAAGGCTCACTACACATGATTGTACATATTCCATCAGTAGGCAGTTGCTTGTCATCATGATTTGCAGCCCTCAAATATTGATGGACTGCTGCCATTAAAAAGCTTTGTAAGTACAAATTTCAATTAAGTAGGTCTTGAGTCATTTTTGTCAGTTTCAATATAGTTTCAGAGCAAGTGTGTGCTGTTATCAATTCTTTCAGTTTGGGGCCCGAGGTGAAGGCTATAAATCTGAAGATTGATTTCAGTTTTGGTTTGATTTATTGAGTTAGGTCTTTCAGTCACTTTGGTTTCAAAATTGAGTAAGTTTTGAGTCAGTTTTTCAGTTCTCACAATGAGTCAAGAGTCTCGTTTTGGTTTGTCGAGGTTATTGACTCCATGGCCCAATGGACAAAGGCACTGCCTACTTTCCCAGAGATCTGTAGTTCTTGGCACCTCCAAGGAGCTACCATCCCCATTGGAGCCAATGTTAGTGTCATTCTTTGCAGCCTTCCTCCAATGATCAAACATGCTCTTAAAAAGTGATTTTAAGGTGTCAAGGTCAAATTTTGTCATTTCAGTGAGTCTTCAAGCAAAATTTGGTCACTAGGTATTAGGTCTAGGGTTTGATTTTAATCTTGTCAAAGTTGTCCAAATTTTGGTCCATGTCGCCATTCAGCTGAGGGTACCATCATTTATAGGGTTTTCATCATCATGTCAAGCTCCACTGGGTCATTTTACACCTTGTTCATGCTTCAATTGTGCCTCGGTAAGGTTCATTTCCTTCTCCTAGGGTTTTGGAGGTAATTTCTCTTGGATGGTCAAATCATCAGCAAAACTTGTATCCTGATGTTCATACACCTTCCCCTATCCTTAATTTACATTATTAAACACTTCCCATCACTAAGATCCCTTAAATTCCTCATTTTTGCACAAACCCTAGTTTCTTGCTACAACTTGGCAATTTTCTAGGCTAGGATGTGTTTTGCCCTTTTGGATCTCTTCCCCTCACTAAATCTCTGAAATTCCACTTTTCCCTGCTTCCTAACATCCCTCCCTACTTCTCAAAATTTTCTCAAGAATTTAGAAGCCCCTTATCCCCTTCATTTCGCTTCATTTCGACATATCCCGTGTTCCACACATCGGGATAGGTTTTACTCCAATGATGTTTTTGAGAAATAAAAGATTAATTTGGGGAAAATGAGAGAGGGTTTTGTCAAAAATAGGCCAAGGAAGAAAAAACTCCTTGAAGTTTTACACAGGTGTCATGGTTTTAGAGAAATGTCAAAAATACAGTTGCCTCAGGAGAATTGATGCACCTCTGAAGTGACCTTGGGAAAATAAGGATTTCTCCTAGCTTGGTTGGCCAAATGATGTTTTTGATTTGTTAAATGATACCAAGACACGAATATATTTCCAATGAGCTATCATGAGCTCAATTTGGAGTTAAGGAAGACCTTCAAAAGTTGACTGCAACAACACTCTGCCTTGAGGCAGCCTCATTTTTCACATTTTGACCAGTCTTGGGAGATTTAATTTTTGACAGGGAACATGAACTCCAAATTGAAAAGTTCCAGTTGGGTTGGAAAGTAGACTAAAAAATATTTCCAACGATATATCCTATGCCCAATTTGGACAGCGGGAAGGTCTCCAAAATTCTCCTGTAAAAAGGCGCGACGCATTGAGATGGCGCGGCGCATTGGCAACCCTCTGCAGTGTAAAAAATGAATTGGCGCGACGCATTGAAATGGCGCGGCGCATTGGGCTAAAAAACCTGAAATCCATTCAAATATTCCTCCAAAAACTCTAAAATTTCTAAATTACTCATTTCCCAAGTAATTTAACATCCCTCCATGACCAATGAATGAATTTCTCATGGTGCTTATGGTGATTTAATGGATAAAAATTAAAACCCTACCTCGCATTTTTTGTCAAAAAACAATTGCATAGGGTTTATGAGTTGTATTTCTTGATGCTAATTCCACTCCTAGCCATTTATCACTCCCTCACTCCTTAATTTCCTCAATCATTTTCTTCCTCTCTTTACATTCTCATCTACCCATTCCACATTTCCCATATCCCTAATCAACTAACCCTAAATCCCTAATCTCACTATCCCAAACCCTAGTCAAATATCCCCAAAACACTAATTGCCTTCCAAAAACCTAGATGTCATCCCCTAAACCATTTCATTCCCTAAAATTCTACAGCTAGCATCAAACCCTCCCCTCATCAGTCCCACTCATCCATGGTGCTAAAAAACATGAAGGCAAAACCGGCAAGCTGCGAAGAGGAGGAAAATCAAATTGTCCACATTTGAGCAAGAAATTCAAAGCTGATCATGAAACTTGGCTTGGAAGGGTAAGTAGGCATTTGGATAAAGCTAAAAAGGAGAAAACTATGTTGAGGCACATGGTGAATCATTATTGGGCAAGAAATCATGTTTGCAAGGCACGAATCAAGATCCTGAAGGCAAAGCTAAAGAGAGCATTAAAGCGTCGTAAAAGGCATGATAGACTCCAAATTTTGGCTGAAGCTTCTTTGGATTAGCATAGTGCTTGATGGTGGAAATTCAGCTCAAATTTAAAGAAATTTGGGAAACTTTTTGTCAATTTTGAATTTTTTGGCCTTAACACAGATTTTCCTGCCCGACGCGTCGCGCCACTTGGCGCACACTTATAATTTGAAGCTCCTCTTTAAGAAAATTTTGTATTTATGGATTTTTCATCAAACTTTATGCATGCCTACCCATTACCTAAGGATTTTTACAATTTTTGGGTTGCTTGAAGGGTCAAAAACACCTTAAAAATGGCCTTTCTGCCACTTTTTAGACACACAGGAAGCAGTGTTGGGCAATTTGATTTTTGGAGGGGTAAATTACAACCAAATTCAGAAATTCCACTTGGGTTCGAAAGTAGACATGTAGATATTTCCAAAAAGCTATCAATTACTCAATTTGGACTCTGGGAAGGCCCTCAAAATCGGCCCCAAATTTTCGCGATGCATAGAGATTTCAGGCGCGACGCATTGGGAATTTTGGCCTAGTTTTCACTAAGTAACTCAGTTTTTTGCCTAGTCTTGGCCAGTTTGACTTTTTCATCTCCAAATGTGAAAATATTGATGTAACTTGATGTGATTTCATGGATTTGATGTAATTTTGGCACATTTTTACTCATGTAAGTAGATTCATTCACCAAAAAGTGAATTGTAACTGAATGAATCAGTTTCCTATCTTATAGAGGCAAGTTGTTCCACTGCCTATTTTCTAGTTCTTACTTTAGATCTTGTTCAAACAGCTCCTAAAATAGTGAGCTCGACCCCTAGAGGCATGGGAATGAGTTAGGCTTGTCTATATCTTGTATTTTCTTAGTCATTTTCAGGGTTGGACACTTGGGATTGCTTTGAGCTTCATTGTACATTTCATCTATGCATTTTGGCAAAGGAATAGACCAGGGTTTTCAGCACTCTTTGGGATCCATGTGGTTCTATGTTTTGATGGTGTGTTTCTCTCTGTGATTGTAAGTTTACTAAAGTTTCATATGTATCATTTCCCTTCTCATTTCTTCTCAAATTAAACAAATAAGTGATAAAGGTGGAATTCATTAGATTTGCAGTGCTCTGCCTTGAAGTTTTGTTTAATTTTCCATGTTTTCTACTATCTGAAGAGGATTCTTGAAAGCCTCTTGCCCTCTTCAACTCCACCTCAGTCTGAACTATCCATTTCATTCAATTTCGAAAAATCAAAAAAATTTCCTTTCTTGCCCCATTCAGCCCTCTGCAAAACTGATCATTTCCGGGACCCAAAATTTTCCTTTCCCTTTGATTCCAACAAAAATCCCCAAAATCAAAACAAAATATTTTACATATATAACTAGCCTAAAATCAGCCTTTATTTCAAGTCATCTCAAGCCTCATTGATTATATTTGTTGAGATTGACCCAGAGAGAGCCCTCTCCTAATCTGGTAGGGCTAGCTACCAGATTGAGCGCGATTTGATGTTACCCTAGACTCTGCCTTTCTTCAGCCTGAGGTAGATTTAGGCAGTAACAATGCCCACTTTCTTTGAAGAAGGTGAGAGGTATAGAAGTGAAGGAAGGAATGAACCTAAGACTCATGATACTCTCATTATATATCTTACAGAGTACAAAGCACAGTCTAGAGCTTTCAAGGAGAAGCTAACTCTCCAACAATTCTTCTAGATTAAAGAAGAAAGAGGGTCCTATAGCAGCAATAGAAGGAAGAGGCATGATAGATTCTATTTGCCTACATTTGATGGATCTTCCTCAAGCAATGTCAAATCTTGGAGGAGGGAGTTAGATTCAACAATAAATCATTCTTGCAGACAAGAAAGATCTCCCTAGTATCACAAGGATAGCTAGAAACAAACAGGACAAATGAAAACTACTTTCTCTAGATTATATGTAATTTAGAATTTTTCATGATGAAGAAAGGACCTACCTGTGATCCAATGCTGGTTGAATTCTTCTTCCTTGTTGCTCTAAAGAAGTCACCTCTTAAGATCTGCAAACAAAGACATGGAAGAGAATCAAAAGCACCTGCAACATATACTAATTCAAAAATCACAAATCTATCTTAATGATCAAGGAATTTAAGAAATAAGTCATTCAAGTAAATACATAAACAAATTATTAAGAAAACAGGATCCAATTGTATTATTTAAATAAAAGAAGTAGTCTTACAGCGTGATTCGCCTTGATGTCGTACGGGGTCCTTTCGGTCGGAACAAGCGTTTTCCTTTGGTATGACAATACTTCCACTCTTTTTTTGAACCGACCCCAAATACGAGTGTGTAATCGTTTATCTCATGGATAAAAAGCTAGAAAAAATTATGTTTCTTCGACAATTCCCTTCTCTATACGTAGCTACCAGTACAAATCAATTACTAAAAGTGTATACAAAATATATAGAAGTTTTACATATATGAGGCATCTACCCTTGAGGCCAGACAAAGCTTCAATTTATAGGAGAAGGAAAGTGGTTATGGCTCAGAAATGGAAGGGATAGAGTCCCCTTATCAAGGGATTAAGTTCCAAAATCCAAGGAATAGCCTCATTTTATGAACAAATGAATGTTCATGATAATGGAGGGAGTAAGGCTTCGACTGGATAACACATTTCTAGAAGCTTCCAACTGGGAGAATATTCGACCAGCTGGGCTTCTAGAATTTACTTTCACCTTCAATTTACCTTTTACAGGGGTCTGCACTTTTAATGAAGAAAATGTGCAGTCCGCTCCACAGTTTTGGGAGCAAAAGGATGTGGTTTCGCAGGTAAAGCTAAGGAAAAGTGCGGTACAAGTATTTTTATGATTTTTACAAGCTTTTCTACAAATCTATGACTTGGTTTAGGAACTTTAGGGTTGTAGACTTCTAAAGGAGTATTATATAGGTGTTAATGAACCCATATGGACAGTAAAATTTCATGGTGACAAAATAATGTGTAACATATTGCCCCCTAAAGCGCGAAGTATGGTACAATTCGAAGAGTGAAGTGCTTTATCATCCCAAGGATTGGCTTGTGGACACTGGTTGGAACCTATAAAAAAATTCAATGCAAACATATATACAGATATCATCGGTGAGGTAGGAATTACCATAGTCAGAACAACAACTAAGTAAATCAAAACTTAACTAAAATGTTCTGATATAGAAATGATTTTAATATTACATCAATAGTAGACATAGTATGGACGCAACCATCTATCACGAATAGTCTACTATATAATGAACAATAAAATTCCTCGCAACCTAGATGGTGGAAACTAGATCCAGGGTCTTGATTTCTGCTTCCCGAACTAGTACGATTCTATACATGCGATTGATTGTGTCGAAGTTGAACATGGTAGAAACCACTTGATTACCAGTCAATGATGTGAATTGTTAACAAGTGTGAGAGAAACCACCAATAATGAAAATGGCTCTCAAAGTACTCAGTACAATCTATGAAATATGAATTTGTGATCCGAAGTCGAACATTTCACAGAATCATTCGATCGAAGGTCAATGATGCAACCTGTCGTCGAAGGCGAGAAACCTGCCATTAAGGCACGCAGATTCAAAGGTACTGAAGGATTTTAGATCAAATTCCTAGATGATATGCTGTCATTGATAGAAACTGACCCATCGTAGGAATGCCCATGACAAGAAACCATTAGATCAAGTTTTGTAGAAATACTTTGCAAGGACTGACTCAGGGATGGTCAACGCGAATGGAGACATATGTTTGCAGATGAATGGTTTGTTTGAACTTTCCTCTTGAACACATAATGACACTTCAGATGGTTTGGTGACAATTGACCTAAAGCTAATACCCAGAAACTGGCTAAAAATTTTCAATATGGTTTGATTAACTGATAGGCAAAGTATTTTCCCAACCCAGGTGGAAGTGTGACAAAAGGTGTGATGTTCAAGAGTGGTATACTACTTTTAAACAAAGTTTAACAACTGGATCCATTTTCTCTCTTTTTTCCCCACCATTTCTGGCAAGTACCTCTTTATTTTTTACAAGCTTGAGGAGAATAACATTTTTTTGTTTGTGTAAGCTCATCCTTCGGATGAGTCCAACTTAGTTTAAAAATCGAACACTAAGGAGTGGTTCGTTCCTGTTTGTAATTTACAGGTCCTTTACTGTTAAATTTTAACGAGTCCAGTATAGGAGAAACTTAGTTTTTTTCAATTTTAGGGAGTCAGAAGAAAAACTTAAGGAAACTCCGTGGGTGTACTTTTTCATAAATTTAGTCTCTCAAGCCCGAAAAAGGATAAAATAATACAAGAGACAATTCTATTGACCACGATTAGTCAATGTATTCCTTTTTCGTAAATAGTCCATTTCAGTCCAGAAAAGGGGTAAACTTATACTGAAGGGACAATTGTTCATTTCCTTTAACGATTTCAAATAATAAAGTACTCGGCGATATTTTCATGTTTAAAGAGTCCGAAAAAGGGCTTAAAAGAGAACTCAAGATTTCACCCTTTCGTAAGTTTTAATGAATTCGAAGAAGGGATAAAAATGTACTCATGGTTTTCGCTTTTTCATAATTTTTATCGAGTTCGAAAAAGTGATAAAAATTGTACTCGTTTTGTCGACTTTAAATTTAATTAACAAGCAGGAAAAGATGGAAAGAAATCGGCATTTTCATATGTTTTATGAGAATGAAATATAGAAAAATAATCTCTGGATTTTCATGAGTTAATGAGTCTTGAAAATAATAACCGAAATGGACTCGAGATAGGTTTCATTTTTACACAAGCTTGAAACAAAGAAAACTTTGCTTGAGATAGATTTCATTTTTACACAGAAAGCAAGCATTAAGGAAAACTGTGCTTGAGAATGGTTTTGTTTCATTTTTACACAAGCTTGAAACGTAGGAAAACTATGCTTGAGAATGGGTTTGTTTCATTTTTACACAAGCTTGAAACAAAGGAAAAATCATGCTTGAGATAAGTTTGAATGCCCCCCAAGCGTAGCTTGCTAGAGCACATGCCCCCCAAGCTTCATTTCATTCAACTAAGCAGACTACTAGTTACTAATAGCTGGATGGAATGAAGGTGCATTTACGAGATCAGATGAAAGACTCGACTTTGACTAGGAGAGGATTTGTTTCATTTTTTAATGAGCTTGACACAGGAAAAGAACTATGCTCATCAGGGACTGGTTTCATTTTTTAACGAGGTTGACACAGTAACAAGAACTTTCCTCTTGGTATCTATTTCATTCTTTAATGAGGTTGACACAGGAGAAGAACCATCCTCATAGAATCTATCAATCTACTGTCTACAATCTACCTACATAACCTATTGATTCAGTTTTTAATGAGGTTGACACAGGAAAAGAATTGTCCTCATGGGTCTGTTTCATTTTTTAACTAGGTTGACACAGTAAAATAATTGTCCTCATCTAAAACATGTTTCATTTTTTAACGAGGTTGACATAGTAAAAAGAACTTTCCTCTTTAATCACTGATTCATTTTTTAACGAGGTTGACATAGTAAAAGGAAATTGCCTCTTCAACCACTAATTCATTTTTTAACGAGGTTGACATAATAAAAGGAACTTTCCTCTTTAACCACTGATTCATTTCTTAACGAGGTTGACACAGTAAAATGAACTATCCTCATGACCCTGTCATGGCTTTCAACTAGAGGAAAGACATGTCAGGGGACACTCCTCAATCATGGCTTCCAAAAGGTCTTCATCAGATGGAAAAACAATTCTCTGGAAAGAACACATGTCAAGGGACTCAAAAGGGATAGGAACATCGCATTCAAATAATCCCATAGAGTTTTCCATGTCAATTACCGGATCTATGTCTAAGGAAGTTGAGCAAACAATGAGAGGCTTGGTTGCATTGGTATCTGAAAATATGGGACTGGTTTCCACATAATTAACCCTTGGTGGGGTAGATACCACCTTAGTATAAGGAAAATTTAGGGGTGTCGGATTATCGGTAGTCGAATCAAGACTAGTGAATGAAATCTGGTCAGCAGTCACAATGTTTCATTGTGAGGGAAAGACATCACGCGAAAGAGTGTTGATACGACAACTTTCATTGCATAGACATAGTCTCGCCCAAGGAGTAAATTGAAATCCAAAGGGCCTTGAATTACCATAAGATCAATACAGAAATTTTTACCTTCCAAAGTAATAAGAAACTTAGGAAGGATACCTAAAGGTTCACTAATGGTTCTATTAAAAGCTGACAGATTCTATGTAATAGGCACAAGCTAAGGGGAACCCAAAGCTTTCCAAGTAGTAGAGGATAAAATACTAACAGAAGAACCATCATCTACATGTGTGCGGCGTACATTCGTACCAAAAGCCTTCACAATGATTTGGAAAGGGATGGAGGAAGGAAGACGATGTTCTATCAGTCTATTCCAATCAAAGGAAAAGACATCAGTACTTGGAGGGGGTTCTGTAGGAATAGGTGAAATGTGCCTTGGCATAGAAGAATCTGATGTAACAAGAAGAACCTAAGTAGTATGAATTTCACTCTCTACAGGGAGAGTGGGATTGATTGAATGTGAAATCGAATCGACAACTTGATCAACTAATGGATCATCAACTTGAGTGATATTAGTTTCACTCTCCAATGGAAGAGTGGGATTGACTGTACTTGGAATTAGATCAATCAATCCGTCAGTTGATGGTAGGTTGGGAGAATTTTGATGGTGTTAGCTCCCTGTAATTCCAAGAGATTGGTGAGACTAAAACTATGGAGAGGACATTGGAACCACTTTGGGATTCTAGGATCTAGCCCTCTTGAATCCGAAGAGGGATCTCTCTATAAGTGCAAATATTGATTTACCTTTAAGGCTTTAAATGTGATATTAGGCTAGTTATGAAGAACAAGGTTTTTGTTTGTTTTGGTTGGGCAAAGATATGTGAAGGTGAAGGAAGTCTAAATGAAGGGTGAAGGTGAATGAAAGTGAAGAGTAATTCAGCTAACAAGATAGGCAGGAATCAGCTTCAATCCATTGGGCTATGGAGTCATAGTAGGATTTAATTGAAACAACAAGGTTCAAGAGTGGTCCATGGGGCAATTCATCTATGTCTAAGTATCTCTTTAAGTTTATTTTATGGAATGGAATCAAACAATAAGAAGGGGAATTAAACAAATGAAGAACAAAGAGCAGCCTAAGATCGCGTAAGTACTTTGAAACTATCATGTTTTTGGCATACACTTAAGAAATACATAAAAGTAATCTAAGATCAGGTAAGTACTTTGAAACTAGCTTACTTTTGATGCACTTTCAATAGAAAAACATTTAAAACAAAAAAATAATAGCTTAAGAGAAAGTAAGGACTTTGAGCCTATCCTGCTTTTAGCATATTCAAAGGGAAACTTTTCAAAGCAAATGTTGGAGAAGAAACTAGAGGACAGGGCTCACCATAGTCTTCCCTAGCTCTGCTTTACTTAGTAAACTTTTCAAGACAACACTTAAGATAACATAGAATAGTCTAAGATCAGGTAAGGACTTTGAACCTAGCCTGCTTTCAACATACTCTTAGGGAAACTTTCAGACAACCTTTGGAGATAAAACTAGAGGACAAGGCTCACCATAGACTTCCCTAGTTCAATTTTACTTAGCAAAAACTGAAAATAACATTCAAGAACAATGTTTAAAGTTTAGACAGTAGGATGAGGGAACACCAGCATTCCTTAACTGATTGGACTATATTAAATCATTCTTAAACAACACAATTTGGAAGAAAACATGTAGATAAATCTTATCAGTAAGAGTAGGGTACCTTTAATAGTAAATCCTAACTCTATAATTGTTGTTCTTTATCAGAGAATATGGAAACAATGGAAACACAAATAAAATGACAAGTTACAATAAGAAAACATCACCGTTGGCATAGACCAGGATCCCATAAATCAGCTTGTATTTGATGCTTCAAACCAGTTACAATCTTCAAGTCCAGTGGGTCTCTACAGCTTCAAACTTTTCATCTTAACTTAGGTATCTTCAATTACAAACAGAGCTTATAGTGGCTTTAGAAAACTATTTACATGCAACTGATATGTAGTGACCAACCTTTCCTCATCTTCTACAGAGGTATTTATAGAAGTTATGTAAAATCAGATCTTTAGGGTCAATTAATACAATTAATGCTTCTCGGCCTTTAAAGGGCTCAATGGAGAAGTGTTTTTGATATTTCCTCTGTATTAATTGATTTTCATTAAGTTATTTAGCTACTTAGGAGAATTTGTTGACTTTAAGGCTCTTTGTTATCCTTGTAATAACTTTGTTGACAGTTGTAATAAGTTCTTTTGATTCAAAATAACTGTTCAGTTGTATTGAGGCAAATATCTTCTGTTTTGAAATAATTATGCCTCCTTTGATTGCTACGAGGATGTAGGTGGCACTTTTGGTAGATTGAGAGGATTCAATTAGCCTCTGATGTGGCAGTGGAGGCTTCTCGGACTGATAGATTTCATTGTTATAACCTAAAACAGTGTTAATTTTCTTTTGATATATGTCTTAGTTCTAATTTGGCTTAATCTCTGTCTTGAGGTCTTCAACTGTGGATTAGGCCTTTACTAGTTGAATTTACTCCTTAATCCCTTAAAACTATGTTAAAACCTTTAAACATTGATTTTTGTTTTGATTTTATCCTTGGATACTGATACTCTTTGTTTATGGAAATTACTATGTTTTCATTGCTTTTGCAGGCACGCAGAGGGTTTCAAAATAACATCAGTGCTCATGAGGCATGAATGAAACATGATATGGAACCCTGTAGAGTGATCTCCTTCACAAATAAAGGCTTGGGGGATCATCATACCCGGCCTTTTATTCTTTTTAAGATAATGGAAAAACTATTAAAAACCTGCACAAACAAGCAAAATTTATAAAAATCCTGCGTGGATGGGTTAAAACTACTTTGGAGGCTAAGGTTAGATCGCAGCCGTTGGTTGAAAGCATCTAATGGTGAGGATTGCTCCCTGGATCAAAAGGAGAGGCGGTTGGGTAAACGGTGAGGAGATTAAGTCCGAGCCGTTAGATCAGATAGGTCAACGGCTGAGATTAATCGGGTTTATATAATGTAGAGGGGGCATCATTATAACAAAATGGAAGAAATTGCAATGAAAAGGGGAAAAAACCTTTGGCAAAAGGGAAATGGGTTAAAATGAAATTTGGGGTTTCGAAAAGACTCTGGGCCATCGGATTAGATCAGCCAAAAGATATCAACGGTGGAGATTCGTTTATGAGGTCTCTTGGAAGAATGGCGGAGGGTGATAGTGTAATGGTTAGATTAAACTAGGACCGTTAGATCTCAGAGATCAATGGTGGAGATTAAAAATGAGGGAATGTAATGTAAATGGGGGAAAGGTGGTTTCAGTGATAAAAACCACTAGTGTCATGCGAAGAAGAGGGGGATATGTGGTATTGTCTTTTTGAATGTGATATGTGTTATTGGACGACACGTGGCTTTTTAAAACCGCCCATATCGCGTAACTTTGAAAAATCAACCTTCGGGCTTAAAATCAAGCGATATGGAGTCTTAACTGTTAGATCAAAGGTGGGCAGATCCAACGGTGGAGATAAGAGCACAATAAGTTAAGTTGCGTAGGCAAAAAGATGGTGGGCAAGGCCAAGATGGTTTTAATCTCGACCGTCGGATCATAGGAATGAACGGTGAGGATTTGTCGAGGGGGAAGGTAGGTCCCAAAGGAGTTGGGCCTATCGGATCGGATATGAAACATAGGATCAAACAGATTAACTTCTCATATTTGATTTTGGGGTCAATGAAATGGAATATGAGGCAGGGGTCAGACGGAGAATGGGTGATTGTGGACCGTTGATCTGCAAATATCAACGGTGGGTATTCACCGAAAGACATTACACAACGGGGTTTATGAAATAGAAAAGGATGTAAGGTTTGATCTGGACCATTGGATGAGTGAAATGAACGGCCCAGATGCGATCGTAGGATCACCAATCGAGGCAGGAGAGAGGAAAGGTGCAATGGTTTTTTGCGATGCGATTACACGAGGGTCGTTAGATTTTCAAGAGATCAACGATCAGGACTGAATTTGTGGATTCAAATATCGGAGGGTTGTGGCAGAGGGTGATTTAATCTGGGCCGTCAGTTCATGTGGATAAGACAGTCCAGATTGAATCGCAATCTTTGCAATCGGAGGAGGAGAGAGGAATGGCACAATGGTTTTTTGCGATGTGATTGAATCAGAACCGTCGATCTTAAAACCAAATCGACAGTTAGGAATTAACTACGAAGTTCAAAGGCGGAGGGGCGGGCTTTGGAACGGAGCGATGTGGGTCGTCAGATCTGGGCATGGTGGGGAAGATCAACAGCTTGGAAACCATCCGAAGGTTTCAATCGGAGGTAGGAAATAAATCTTCGCAATGTATCCAATGAAAAAATCTGATGCGATGTGCTAACGCTCGTTGATTGGCTTTAGATCAACGACTGACATTTGCCGATACCACAAACTGTCGAGCTTAATGGAAAGTTGGGTTTTACGAATTTACAAAGGGGAAAAGGGTTTTTGCACAAGTCTTGTTGTTTTAGAGCCCGATTGCGAGGCTCTTGGTTTTACGAAAGAAGCAAGGAATCGGGGTTTAGAATAAAAGGGGCCAATCGCATTAGAAGCTTTTTAAAAGTAAAGGAAACAAGAAAAACAAAGAACCCAATTGCGATTTTATGCGGGTTTTATGCGGGAGAAAGGGGCTGGGGCTAAGGCCAAATGGGGCTTAAGGCCTTAGTTAAAAAATGGGTTTTTTAGGCCAAAATGAGAGATTTTCAAGGTTTTTTTGGCTTTCAGTAGAAGGGGAAAAGGGGGTTTTGAAGCCTTCAAAGGGAATTTTCAAAGGTTTAAAGGAAATTTCGAAGATATGAAAGGTAAATGAAGAGTTTTATGAATGAAATGGGGAAGAAAAAGGAGAAGGGAAAATGAGGGAGAATGGAAATTTTCAGCAGTCTTTTCCTTTGGTAAGTAGCATATTTTTTCAGTGTTATGAGGGAAACATCAGTGAAGGTTTTCTAAAGGAAAAGGAGACATCATGAGACTTCAAGAACTAAAATTTTTGAAATGAATTGTTTCTTGAAGGCTAAAAAATATTTAGCCACCATTTGGTATAACAAATTTTTATAGGTGACTAACAGTGGCTCCAACTTGGGATGATGCCTTCTTGAAGGTATCAAGAACCTCAGACCTGTTTTCTCTGGAAGCTAATCAATGCCTCATCCATTGGGCAACACTTGCTTTTTCTACTGAACTTCTTTTGCTCTGACAATGTTAGCAGCCATTGAAAGCAATGGAATTATATCAAAACAAGCTTTCTACCTACCCAATCCTAATGATCTAACATTTTTTCTTCTTTTCAGAGTGCATTTGGATTGGAAAACTCTTTTACAAACATTTTGTTCTTTTGAAAACTTAAAACTAGTATATTTCTACCCTTATTTCTCCATGAACTCAGATTAAGAAGTTGAGTTCATAAGCTTCTCTACCTAACTATTATCTATTAGGATTAAACTGTCTAACACATTTTTATTCACTAAATTCTAAAATAGGAAATTTAATAAGCAAACAAGTCAAGATTGAACATTCTAACTTGTTGCTAATCTATTGCATGAAAACAAGCTGCGCATAGATAATTATTTGCAGAAAATTAAATCAAAATGGTGAAGGCTTAAGATCTGAAAGTTCAAGAACATCCTTTTTTTTTCTTCAGCTCTGTTTCTAAATTTGTTTGAGCTTCTCTCTATTTGTTCTCTGGTTCAAGTTTTGGGCTTATTATAACCATATTACTTTTTTCTTTGACTCATGATTTAAATATATTAGAGCCATTCTTCTTTCGGAAACTCATAGGTTCATATTTTTAGCATGTTTGAACCTTTATTTTTCTATGCTAATCTACCTAACGGATAAGCCAAGATTAAGCTATTTGGCAAATCTAATTCACTAACCTATCAGCAGTAAATTTAAAACTAATTAGTCATGATTAGGCTCTATGACTAACTAGAAGTGTGTTTCTTAGGAGTGGCATTTGAGCTTGCACACTTTCAGATTTTGCTTCTCTTTTTTGGTATGGGGCTGTACCTTTATTGTTTTCACAAACTGCCCTATTTTATGTCTTCTATTGTTTTTGTATTTTTGATTTTTCTAACTTTCAATGCAATGATGGATGAAATATTTATAATGAGAAAAAATAAAAAGGCTTCCAAACTGATATGGTCAAGAGAAATAATGTTTGAGCATCCTACCATTGACAGGACCCCCAAATAGTTCAACTCCATTCAATTCCTGCAAGAAATAGGCATTGTTACCAACAGTAGAATGAATGAGATAAGGGCCAAGCCATAAGTTATCAAATTTCTCATGCTTGCCCTTATCTTCTCTCCTTGAATCCCACTTTAAAACCTTGTCATCAATGCTGAAATCACTGGCCTTTGTCCTTCTATCAAAAAGCTTCGTGACGCCTTCTTGATTTTGTAATGCTCTATTGTAGACCTCCTCTCTAGTTTGTTGAAGATGTATGGTCTGATTTATTCTTCTTATCATGTCATTGTCCTCAGATTGTACTTCTTGGTTCAGCTTCATGACTGGCACACCAAGACTGTTTGGAAAAATTGCATCTATTCCATACACAAGCTGGTAGGGTGACATTCCAATTAATTTCTTAAGTGTTAATCTGTCAGCCCAAAGTGCATGTACCAGCTTTGTGTGCCATGACTTCTTATTGTCTTCCAAAAACTTTTTGATTATGTTCACCAAGCTTTTGTTTGAGAATTCTTCTAACCCATTACCTTGAGGGTAATAAGCAGTAGAATGACCCAAAGTAATCTGATACTTCTGAAAGAATTCAACCATCTTTTTGGATCCAAATGAAGCTGCATTGTCAGTAATAATATTTCTAGAACAACCAAATCTAGATAAGATATGAGTTTCAAGAAATTTTATAATAACAGAGTGATTGGCTTGCCTAGAAGGGATGGCTTCTATCCATTTGGTGAAGTAGTCTGTTGCAGTGAGAATCCATCTCTGTTGGGCAGATGATGGTGGATGGATTTCTCCTATGAAGTCAAGACCCCACTGTTGAAAAGGAGATTCAACGGTGATTACAACTTTTAACTTCAAAAACCTTGCCTTTGTTCTTATCAGAATTTCCAGCCACTGTTTTTTCTTTCTTTTTTGTAACTTTGGGTTTATTTACAGGGTTGGTTTTTGCAGAATTTTCAGAGGTTTTAGTCTTGGGAGTTTCCTGAGTGCTTTTACTCCTAAGGTCATATTCTTTTGGGGTTCCTATGATGAAATTTTCTATTTCTTGATAATAAAATTTATATTCTTCTCTTTTGTCATCATAGGGTGTGTATAGACTTTGTTTTCTATTGTAATGAACTTCAAAAGTATCATTATCTACTCCCAACATGTTTATGTCATCCTCCTCTGTTTGTTCTATTGTTTCTTCAACCTCACTTACATAGTTTTGATGAAAAGGAGGAATAATATGTTGATCATCCTCCCTTGGTCTGTTTTGAGGTTGTTTTCTCCTAAAATTATGATTTTGGTTTTGATTTCTATTTTGAGGAGCTGATTGGTTTTGACTAGCTTGTGCTCTTTTAAGTATGCTCATCTTTTTCATCATCTCCTCCATCATTCTTTCCATCTTTGAGCTAGATGTGGAAGGTGTAGATTCCTCTCCGAAAGACACTTTCTTCTCATTCCTCATTCTTTCTCTTTTCTCCATTAAATTAACTTCCATAGCAAGAGCTCCTTTTTGCATATCTTCAAGAGTCAAAGGATCTCTCTCTCTCAGTTGATAGGCTATTTCAAGATCAAATATTTCAGGAAAATTGTTTAAATTTGAACCTTGTGGAGGTTTTAAGTCTGGGGGAAGGGCATTATAAACACTGTTAAACCTAGTGCAATAAGCTTGTACACTTTCCCCAGTGTTTCTGTGGACATTTTTGTAATCAGAAAGTATTTGGAGAGGGTTCTTCCTAACTTCCCATTTGTTTAAGAATAACTGATGGAAGGCTTGGATATCATTAATACTGTGAGGGGTTAAGACTTTGAACCATTTTCTTGCTTCACCTCCTAAATTTTGAGCAAATAGTCTAATTTTGACAGTTTCATCATCAATATCATTTCTTTCAAAGTAGTAATTCATCTTATCCACATGTTGTGAAGTAGTAGTAGCACCACTAGCATCATACAATGGTATCTTGGACTGATAGTCCTGTGGAAGATTGACTAAAGGTAAAGGAAGGACTGGGGGAGCATACCATGCTGCCATGATAGGAGGTGGAGGTGGAAAAAGTGGGGGGTTTACAAGTGGTGGGTTGACAAGAGGGAAAATGGGTTGGAATGGAGTGGTTTGGACAATGGATATATGAAGAATAGATGTGGATGGACCAACAATAGATTTTTGAGCAGATCTAGGATGAGAGAAACCAAAATTATGAATGAAATGTGAATCAGGTGGAGTAGTTTCTTTGCTACTAATATGTTCACTTCTGTCTTGGGATAAAAGTGAAGGCTCTAAATCTATCTAATCTGTATCATCAAGTGACCTAGCTCTAAATGGATTTCTTAAGTCAACTTGTGGTTCTTGTAGAGCTGCAAGGTTTTCAGGAACAGAATTAGCTTTATGGAGTGATCTGACAATAGTTGAAGATTTGGCCTTAGGAGAATTCCTAAGTATTCTTTCAGGGTTATCAACTATCTCAGGAGGGTTTGGGTCAGGATAGGCTCTAGTATGAATCCTTCTAGGAGACACTATGCTATTTTTTTCAAACCCAACTAACCAAGAAAAGTTTAACCAAATATGACAATCTTTAAGAGGCTAACTGATCTTTTAAACAAGAACAATTTAATCCTAAAGCCCTCTAACTGAGTTTAAATGATGTTATGATGATAATGGGTCTTCTCAATAGAGCCTTAAGGTCTGTTTTAGGATTGTGGAGTCACTAGGTGGAAATTTTAGCTCTTTTGGAGGTAAAAAGGTTTTATGGTCCACCACCATGTTTATTTGAATACCAATCTGGCATATTTTTGGGTTTTCTGAGTTTATTTCAGTCCTATAGGTTCTAAGAGTGTCCTAAATATGTTTCAACACTTAGCTATGGTGATGAGACAAAGAAAGTTTACTCTTATGGCTAAGCTAGCTAATTTCTTCAAGGTTTGATAAGCTCTTATGAGAATCCTAAGGTTTCCTTAGTTTGTCACTGATTCAAACAAGTTTTATCATGATTACCATTTGCTTGATATTGCTTGAAGAGGGCTACTTGTACTCAAGGGGTTTTCTAGAATGAATATTGACTCAGTCCCCAGCGGACTCGCCAGAAATGTTAGGTCCCCGTAATTTAATTTTTTTTTGATATATGTCGTAGGCCTAATATGGCTTAATCTCTGTCTTCGGGTCTTCAACTGTCTTCAACTATGGATTAGGCCTTTGCTAGCTGAATTTATGCCTTAATCTCTTAAAATTGTGTTAAAAGCTTTAAACATTGATTTCTGTTTTGATTTTATCCTTGGATATTGATACTCTTTGTCCGTGGAAATTATTGTGTTTTCATTGCGTTTACAGGTGCGCAGAGGGTTTTAAAATAGCATTAGTGCTCATGAGGCATGAATGAAACATGATATGGAACCCTGCAGAGTGATCTCCTTCAAAAAAAAAGGCTTGGGGGATCATCATTCCTGGCCTTTGATTCTTTTTAAGATAATGGAAAAACTATTAAAAACCTGCACAAACAAGAAAATTTTTAAAAAATCCTGTGTGGATGGGTTAAAATTTCTTTGGAGGCTGAGGTTAGATTGCAGCCATTGGATGAAAGCATCCAATGATGAGGATTGCTCGTTGGATCAAAAGGAGAGGCGGTTGGGTAAACGGTGAGGAGATTAAGTTCGAGCCGTTAGATCAGATAGGTCAACGACTAAGATTAATTGGGTTTATATAATGTAGAAGGGGCATCATTATAACGAAATGGAAGAAATTGCAATGAAAAGGGGAAAAAACCTTTGGCAGAAGGGAAATGGGTTAAAATGAAATTTGGGGTTTCGAAAAGACTCTGGGCCATCAGATTAGATCATCCAAAAGAGATCAATGGTAGAGATTCGTTGATGAGGTCTCTTGGAAGAATGGCGGAGGGTGATAGTGTAATGGTTAGAATAAACTGGGACCATTAGATCTCAGAGATCAATGGTGGAGATTAAAAATGAGGGAATGTAATGTAAATGGGGGAAAGATGGTTTCGGTGATAAAAACCACTGGTTTCGTGCGGAGAAGAGGGGGATAGGCAGTATTGCCTTTTTGAACGCGATATGTGTTACTGGCCGACACATGGATTTTTAAAACTGCCCATATCGCGTAACTTTGAAAAATTAACCTCCGGGCTTAAAATCACGTGATATGGAGTCTTAGCTATTAGATCAAAGGTGGACAGATCCAACGGTGGAGATAAGAGCGCGATAAGATAAGTTGCATGGGCGAAAAGATGGTGGGCAGGGCCAAGATGGTTTTAACCTTGACCGTCAGATCATAGGAATGAACGGTTAGGATTTGTCAAGGGGGAAGGTAGGTCCCAAAGGATTTGGGCCTATCGAGTTAGATATGGACCGTAGGGTCAAACATATTAACTGCTTAGATTTTATCTTGGGGTCAATGAAATGGAATATGAGGCAGGGGTCAGACGGAGAATGGGTGATTGTGGACCGTTGATCTGTAGAGATCAATAGTGGGTATTCACTAAAAGACTTTACACAACGGGGTTTATGAAATAGGAAAGGATGTAAGGTTTGATCTGGATCGTCGGATGAGTGAAATGAACGGCCCAGATGCGATCGCAAGATCACCAATCGGCGGGGAGAGAGGAAAGGCACAATGGTTTTTTGCGATGCGATTACACGAGGGCCGTTATATTTTTAGGAGATCAACGATCGAGAATGAATCTATGGTTTCAAATGTTGGATGGCTGTGGCGGAGGGTGATTTAATATGGGTTGTCGGTTCTTGTGGATTCGACGGTCCAGATTGAATCGCAATCTTTGTAATCAGAGGAAGAGAGAGGAATGGCACAATGGTTTTTTTCGATGCGATTGAATCAGAACCGTCGATCTTAAAACTAGATTGACGGTCAGGAATTAACTGCGAAGGTCAAAGGCGGAGGGGCAGGCTTCGGAATGGAGTGATGTGGGCCATCGGATCTGGACATGGTGGGGAAGATCAACATCTGAGAAACCATCAGAAGGTTTCAATCAGAGGTAGGCAATAAATCTTCACAATGCGCCCAATGAAAAACTTTGATGCGATGTGCCGACGCTCGTTGATCGGCTTTAGATCAACGACTAACATTTTCCGATACCACAAACTATCAGGCTTAATGGAAAGTCGGGTTTTACGAATTTACAAAGGGGAAAAGGGTTTGTGGACAAGTCTTTTTATTTTAGCACCCGATTGCGGGGCTCTTGGTTTTACGAAGGAAGCAAGGGATCGGGGTTTAGAAGAAAAGGGGCCAATCGCATCGAAAACTTTTTAAAATTAAAGGAAACAAGAAAAATAGAGAACCCGATTGTGATTTCGCGATTAGACCTCAGCGCCTGGTCTTGGTGCTAGTTTTATGTGGGAGAAAGGGGTTGGGGCTAAGGCCAAAAGAGGCTTAAGGCATTAGTTAAAAATGGGTTTTTTAGGCCAAAATGACAGATTTTCAAGGCTTTTTTGGCTTTCGATAGAAGGGGAAAAGGGGTTTTTAAGCCTTCAAAGGAAATTTTCAAAGGTTTAAATGGAATTTATAAGAAATGAAAGTTAAATGAAGAGTTTTATGAATGAAATGGAGAAGAAAAAGGAGAAGGGAAAATGAGGGAGAATGGAAATTTTTCAGTAGTCTTTTCCTTTGGTAAGCAGCAAATTTTTTCAGTGTTATGAGGGAAACCTCAATGAAGGTTTTCTGAAGGAAAAAGAGACATCATAAGACTTCAAAAACTAACAATTTTGAAATGAATTGTTTCTTGAAGGCTAAAAAATATTTAGCCACCATTTGTTATAACAAATTTTTATAGGTGGCTAACAAACAGTAACCAGTTGGAAGTTTTTGTTGTGGAATAGTAAGGTTTTCCAACAATTTTGAGGCTTCATCCATGTGAGGGAAAATGTGAGTTTGGTGACTCCCTTTGCATAACCTACAAGGAAACCTAACTTTACCCTTTTTCCCAGAAACCTGGCTATCACTGGTTGATGGATCAACAGAAAGTTGATGAGATTTTTCTGACCATACTTCCAAGACCTTCGGAATACTAGGACAATTGATAAGGAAGTGGTCACCCTTACAAAGCTTGCAAGGGAATTTGGGTTTATGATGCATGTTGGAGGTTTCCTCATAACTACTAACACTTACAACCATGGTTGACTAGTTGACTTCTTCCTTATCTTGCTTCTTCTTCTTCTTCCTTTTTTTCTTCTTCTTAGCCACCTGGTTACTAGTGTTGGCCCCCCTGTAAATTTTTGACAAAGAAAAGTAGGGGGCTAAATTGTTTTTTAGCCTTCAAGGAATGCATCTCCCCTGAAGACACATCATCCTTGAAGTCTCCTATGCCTTTGCCTTTGATAAATTTCCCTCTGTTGGCTCCCTTTATAAGGTCTCATTGATTACATAAATTCTGCTCCAAAAAGCCTACATTAACCCTTATATCCCTGTAGAATGTCCCTTTCCACCTCTTCTTCATTTTTCAAAACCCCTTTTCTTTACCCCAAAATCACCCCCCTAATCCTTCTAAACCTCTCCAAAAATTCCCCCTTTATGGTCCCCTTAGTCTGCCCAAATCCCCTTGAAAACCCACCTTTACCCTTTGTCTAGCCAAATTCTCACCTTTGTTCCCTATCGCTACCCTCCTTTGGCTTTAAAATGCACTGAAATGGGTTAAAAACCCACTTTTAACATTATAATAGGGCTAGCACCTTTCGGCCAGCCCCCTCGGCTTTTCTTCCACCTTGTGACCTGGGTGCTGAAACCAGGCGCTAACCAAAAATTGCTTATCTCAATTGGTATCAGAGGCAATATCAACCGTCGATCGACGCAGATCGGACGGTCTGTGTTAACTCTACAGTGCCCGTGGTCTACCCCATCATTCCCCTCCGATCGCGCCATCACCGTCTATTTTACCGCAGATCAATAGTCCACAGTACATCCGTCCCGGTGGTCCTCGCCGCAAACACTGTACATAAACCACCCAGTTTCTATCGCACCGCTTTTGGGCGATAGGCGGTATTTTCCCATTGCCCAGTGATTACACTCAGCATTCGACACGTGGCTCTAACATTGTTCCAAAACTGCTACCCCATCGTGCATTAACATTCGTCCATAGACGTGGAGCGATGTCGTTGTGAACCGTCAGATCTGTCATCGCCCATCCAACGGTCATCATTCCATAGAGTTGCGTGGGGTTTAACACGAGGAAACCGTACCCCTGGCCCACTATCCATCGCCCTCCGATGAATTTTTCATTGTTTATCTCTACCGAGATCAGACCGTTGACACGGGCCCACCACGTCATCCGTCCAAGTATCTTCATCGTTTTTCTCACTCATCCCCTTTATAATCCATTCAAATATTAAATTTTAATGTTTTTTACGTTAAACTTCTACCTCGACATCTTCCACTGTTTTTTTCCAACCTTCACTAGAACATTTCTCCACAATTCCTCTGCATCTTTTCGCCATTTATCTGCAGTCCCACTATCATCCTCGTAGTCGTCCACATCATCCCACCCCCATACATGTTTTTTGTAACAAGTTTTCGTGTTTTGCAGGATTACCAATAGTAAATGGCTACCATGATTCAGGGTTTCTGTCACAGTGACAGAAAACACAAGGAAGAGTGTGCACAGAGATCGTATCATGGAGAAAAGCCCGGGATAGTGCTCTGACACGACTTCCATTAAAAGAACAGGGTTTGACCCTGTAAAACTGTCCCGGAGCCATTAAAATGTGGGTTTCGTAGACAGAGATATAAATGAAGCAGCAAAGAGCTTAAGGCACGCAAATGAAGATATATAAGCCTTATGTTCAGGGATTTAGAGGCAAAGCACCAGATTAGCGACGTCATGGATCACACAAAGGGTACAGCATGCAGAAAACCATATCATCAGGGTTTCAAATCAGCAGAATGTTTCTTCTTGAGCACGGACATAGTACGCATTATGGTCTCAGTATTCATTGTGTCCAAGAAATATTTTCCAGCCCTACAGTAGTCCTACGTTATCAGAAGCATTAGTTGCACAGCGTGGCAGACTTGAATCATCGATTTATTTTTGTTCAATTCGCCAGAAGTACTACAGAGTACTACAGCCAAGTACATCAGACACATACCTAGAGTTAATGGAAACCTGACGAAGACCACTCTTTCACCCAAGGGTGTCCCAGATTGATGCTTAGAATTTATATAGAGTGGACTTTGGCCTCCTTCCTCTTCTGAAGTTTTTAATGCTGCATTTAGTTTTTCACCTACCTTCTCCGCTCCTCTGGAGCTATAAATTCATAAAGAAACTCGTTGTAAAGTTGTTGATCAGTTATCAGAGAATTGCAAGTAGTTTCTTTTGAGATAAAGTCTCTGTGTAAAGTTGTAAGATAGGCTGAGGAATATGATTTCAGACTGAGTATTCAGCTGTTGACAATGTTGTACTTGACTGGTATTGCTATTTAATATGACAAGCACATTTCTTTGGATCCTGATCTAAAGCAGTGGTGATGTTTTCCTATCTTTTTGTTTATATTCATTTCATTTCATTTTTACTGGCTTGCATCAGAATATTGGCATAGGATTTACCCTTGTTAGGTACCCTATTTTTCTGCTCTCCTTGCCATTGATGTTTTTCTTCTAAATGTGTTATCTAAGAATTTATTTAAGATAATTTAACCAGTGTAGTGGATGTATTTCCTGCTCTCTTATGTATGAATTAAATGAATTAGTTCTTAGATGTTTCTTGTTAAGGATTTAGCTGGAAGATTTGGGAACACTGGGGATTATAGTTAGCCCTATCCACTAGGATCCTTGTGTGACCAACCGGTCTTTAACTTTGTGCCCTGAATCTATGTTGTCTCCTCACCTCCTACCATTCCATATCACACAATCATCTTTAAGATCCTACGTTTTAGATGACTAGCCCAATTGAAAGCCTGCCTATTGAGTAGCAAGCAAATCCTTTCCTGACTCCATTGCCCAATGGTCTTGAATGCTCCCTGGAATAATTCACCTCTACCTTATTCCTCTTTACTAATCCTTGTCTTACATTGAACCCTTCTTTCCTGATTACCAACAACCAAACAAACAATCAAACAAACAAACCCTGTGCCTATAACTAGCCTAACATCTTAAACTTTGAGCTTCATAGACATAAAACCTTTGCTCATATAGAGAGATCCCTCTCTAGACATAGGAGGGCTAGATCCTGAGGTCTGAAAGTGGTTTGATGTTGTCTCATCTTTTGGTCTTGCCAATCTGGCCAAAACATGGGAACCCCAACATAATGGCGACTCCGTTGGGGAGTTCTAAGTTTTCCTCACCTTACTATATCATAAGCCTTAGAAAACCTACAATCTCTGGTTAGGTTGGTAGTTAAACATTCCTATTCACAGTTCAACCTCTATACCATTTGTTTTGTTCTCCCATACTCTTAGACAGAGTCTGGAAAGGGCTAGGTAGCCTCCAGATCTCACACTCTTTCAGAGGTGACATATCTCGTAAATTCCCTCCCAGTCAATCTCTGGTTAGATTTTGCTGTGTTTGGAAGATATCCCCTAAAGGGGACATCTCATAATCACTGTGGTGGATAGTGTATCCTCCAGAAACATCCTAAAACCCTCCACCTGGTGACTCCATAATTCCCAAACGTTTAAAGACTCCACTGGTGATCAGTAGGCATGCTGATTATCTTGGTTCACATTAGACTCCACTGGGAGACCAGCCTCCATAACAACATCAACCATAGTATAAGTAACAAGTAGGGTTAAGCTGCTTGGTTGGAAGATAGCATTTTGGCTTCAAGAACCATTCACACAAGAGCTTATCCTAACCCAAACCCACCGGAAATATTTGACAACCCTAAGAGCATCCTCAAGGGAGCTCCTACACCTAAAATACCAACTATTTCCAGCCACATCCATAGAGCTAACTCTGCACCAGAAGATATTACACCTCTATCACACTTTCACCTTGACCTAGACCTACCTAATAGATTACCTAGAACTAGGTCATTCAGTGTCCTAGACTAGCCAGACCTTGAGCTCCCTAGTTCACCACCTCAAAGTGGTGAGCACCTTGGGATTAGACAGACCCCTCCATCTACACCTCCTGATATACACTTCATTCAAAACTTGGGGCTTAGTCACCCAAGATCTGCTCATCAGTCTTTTTCTGGTCATAATATCCCTATCATCCATATACCTGCTGCCCAACTCAACCCTTTACCTCATCAAAGCATCATCATGGCAGCCTGGTATGCACCTCTGGTTTTACCTCAGCCTCTAGTACCCTTACCCAATGACTATAAATCAAAGATTCCACACTTCACTGCAAAAGAGTCTACCACAACACAATATCATGTAGATAGGATTGAAGATTCCTTTGACTACATGGAAATAGATGATGATATAGTCAAAATGAGGATCTTTTCCCAGAGCTTATGGGGTGATGTCAAGAAATGTTTTAAAGGCTTACCTCCGAGTAGCATTAATGATCTTCCATCTCTATATCAGACTTTCATAAAAAAATGGGAGGTTAAGGCTAATCCTTTCCAGCTCCTAGAAGAATATATGAGCCTTAAAAGAAACGTAGGAGAGAGTGTCCACGATTACACAACAAGATTTAACAGCATTTACAATGCTCTCCCTCCACATATGAAACCTCCCCAAGGTATGGCCCTAGCGAAATACCCTGAAGGCTTTTATTCTGACATGGCCTATCAGCTTAGGGATAAAGAGTACAACACATTGGAAGACATGCATAAAGGAGAAGTGAATATAGAAGCCAACTTGATTGAGAAAAGGGCAAGACTGGGAGCTGAGAAGAGGGTAACATACAGAGATGACAATGTAGCTTCCACATCTGACCCCAATTATGACTGTCTATATAAAAATGTGGAAGAGCTACAACAAATGGTAAAAAAAATGGTTGTCATAGTTAGTAACCAAAACAGAAATGAAAACCATAACTAGAACTAGAACTTTAGAAGAAACAATGCCACTCCCAACAGACAAAGAGAATCAGATCAGCAAGTTATTCCCCCATTCCAAGAGAATTTTCTTGATGAAGATGAGGGAATCATAGAAGAGTCCAAGGGAAACACAATTAATATGTTTGAAATAGAGGATTCAATCCATAACTGTTACTCAGAAGAAGATCAGCCCTCACCCTCATATTGGGGTGAGGAATGGTTAGAATCTGAAGATTACAGGTTAGGGTTTGAAATGCCATGATACAGGTCAGAGAACAATATGAAATTAGAAGCAAAAAGAGCTTAGAAACTACCAAACCAAAAGATTTTTAGGTCACCATTAAGAAAAGGCCCGAGAAAACTTCTAAAGTAACTGCTGAAAGCAAAAAATCAGCAGCTGAGAGTTCTGGGAAGAACAAAGAAAAGGACAACCGAAACACTGCTACACAAGGTCAACCAACAAGCAGCACTGACACTGCAGTTAGTGCTGCTGATAAAACAGTTTCTAACATTGTACATAGTGAGAATCAACACACTGATTTAGCCACTAAGGTGGTGACTAACAAAACAGAGTTGAACGTTCCAAAGATTCAGTCCACTTTCAATTTGGAGAGTGAGATTGCAAGAATCAAAATCTCTGTCCGACTTTCTGAGTTGGCCACTCAAGATGTATATAGAGGCCAAATTTTGAAAGCATTAGATTTAGGTGAGAGCAAATCTGAGTGATGATCAACCTGCCCTTCTATTTGGCCCAAAGATAGAAGGGAAGTTTCAGGAGGGGGTAGTTCCAACTTTTTATATCAGTCTCAACATTCATGATAATATTCTTCATAATGCAATGCATGATTTTGGAGCATCACACAACCTAATGCCTAAGGTAGTCATGGAAAGGTTAGGCCTAGAGATAACCCGTCCCTATAAAGACCTATATTCATTTGACTCTAGTAGAGTAAAGTGTCTTGGCCTGATCAAATATTTATGTGTGAGCCTTACTCAGATTCCTGCCAAGTGTATGGTCATGGATGTTGTTGTGACCGATGTGCCATCCAAGTATGGCATGTTATTATCCAGATCATGGGGAGCCAAGCTGCAAGGAACAATGCAGATGGATGGGGCTTATGCCACAATCCCAATCTTTAGCCAACTTAGAAGACTGTACAGGGAAGCACAAATGAAATTCCTGGTTGGTAGCCCTGAAAAGCCTGAAAATTCTCTTCTATACTCTGTACATACAGACCTGGATTCCTTTATCTTCTGCAATGATGAATCTTTGAGGGGATCAGAATTTGAAAACGTAGATACAAGAAAAGGTATACATGATGAAACAGAGCCAATGGATTTTAACATAATGGCTACCCTAGACTCAGAGGAGGAGGACGTAGAAAACTTTGAACAGTGCACTTAAACAACAATGCAAAGTGAAACAGAAACAGAATGCGATCAACCAACTAGTCACCTCTCTAACTTCCACACCCATAACAAAAAACTAAACAGCCCACAACCTAGTGCAGACCCTATAATGAAAAATAATGGAAAACCCAGCTGTAGGGAAAGAAATGATAACAAAAATGAGAGTGAACCCCGGTGGGAAATGAGTTTCGATGGGTCCTGCACAAGAAGAACTGTTGGAGCTGGGGTGTGGCTGAATAACACAGAGAATGACTATGCAAAGAGCCACGCTTGCATCCTACACTTCAAATTCACAAACAATATTGCAGAGTATGAGGCTCTAATCCTAGGTTTAAATCTGTTGAAGAAATTAGGGGCCCGTAAGATAGTTGTGCAGGGAGACTCTTAGCTGGTGATAAAACAGGTGAACGGTGAATACACAACCAAACACCCTAGGTTGAGGGCGTATAGGAATGATGCCGTAGATATATTGAAAAAATTTGTTTAATACGAGTTAGTGTTTGTCCCCAGGAGTCAAAATGTCATTGAAAATGGATTGGCTTGCCTAGCTAGTTCATATCCTAAGACTCAAAGCAACCAAAAAATTATCATAAAAACCTAATTCAGACCTACAGTGCCAGATAACGAAAAATATTGGCAGGTCTTCGAGGGCGATAAACAAATTGAAGATTTTTTGATGGGTAGAAACGAGTCTGAGTTTTCTAATTCAGACTCTACATCTAGTGATAGCTGTCTAAGTGAGGAACCCTCAGACGAGGAAGAAACTACACCCCACAACGTAGAAATAAATGCTTTAAATGAAAAAACTGGAAATTCAACCACAGAGTGTGAAAACACAGACAGTGAAGAAGTAGAGGTGTTGCAGGCCAAATATAAGAACATACCTCGAGGTCTGGCACCGTTAGAAGACATTTTTGACTTCGATGATGTGGCAAAAAATCCCACCACTGAGCACGCAGACTCTAACGTTGAATAATGCAACGTAGGCACAAAAGACAAGCCCAAAATGATTAAATTGGCTAGGTCTCTTCCTGCAAACATGAAAAAGAAATACATTGACCTTTTCAAGGAATTTGTAGACGTGTTTTCTTGGGGCTACGAAGACTTAAAGGCTTATGACACGAACATCATACAGCATAAAATACCTTTAAAAGAAAATTAGAAACCCTTCAGGTAGAAACTTCATAGGATAAACCCAAAAAAAATGCCTGCAGTTGAAAAATAGATTAAAAAGATGTATGAGGCAGGCATAATAGTTCCCGTAAGGTTCTATGATTGGGTATCAAACTTAGTGGCTGTGAGAAATAAAACAAGGGAAATCAGATTGTGTATAGACTTCAGAAATATTAATAGAGCCTCACTCAAAGACAATTACCCATTGCCAAATATGGAACACATTCTACAGCGGGTAGTAGGCTCAAAGAGGATTTATTTGTTAGCTGGTTTTTCAGGATACAACCAAGTATTAGTAATCCCAGAAGACCAACTCAAGACAGCCTTTACCACTCCATGGGGCACCTTTATGTATGTAAAAATTCCCTTTGGATTGATGAATGCTGGGGCAACCTTCCAAAGAGCAATGGATATAGCCTTTTCAGATGAGGTAGGACACTTCATTGTTATTTACTTGGATGACATAACAGTCTATTCTAAGACTGAAGAAGAACACCTGAAACATCTAAGAAAAGTGTTTGAAAAATGTAGAAGGTTTGGTTTGTCATTGAATCCTAAAAATACTGTATTTGGGCTGCAAGAAGGAAAGCTTCTTGGCCACATTACATCTGAAAAGGGAATTAGGATAGACCCACAAAGAGTTGAGGGAATACTACAGATCACACACCCAAGAAACATCAAAGAATTAGAGTCCTTCATTGGGAAAATTAACTTCCTCAGGAGGTTTATTCCCAACCTAGATGAACACCTTAGGGATATGACTAACATGCTGAAGAAAGGTGTAGGATTTAAATGGACCGTGGGAGTGAAATGATCTTTTGAATCAGTAAAACTTGCACTTACCCAAGCTCCTATTCTGATTAGCCCTGATTTCTCAAAGGAATTCTTGATATTTTCATTTGCCTCTAACCATACAGTGGCTGCAGTCTTGCTGCAGAAAAACACAGAGGGAATGGAACAACCAATTTCCTTTTTCAGCAAAGCACTGAGGGATGCACCCTTGAAATACAACATAATGGAAAAACAGGCCTATGCCTTAGTCAAGGCCTTAAAGGAATTTAGGGTGTACATATTGCATTCTCACACCATAGCTTATGTGCCTAACATAGTTGTCAAAGATATCTTTTCCGAAGATCCTGATGGAAAGAGGGGCAAATGGATTGCTGTGATTTTAGAATATGATCTTGAGATAGAACCCACCAAACTAATCAAAGGGCAGGGCTTAGCTAAATTAATGGCTGAATCAAACTTACAAGCCCTAGACATTAACATGGTAAATACCTTGGATGAGCAACAAGAAGTGTCTGATCCCACTGTTGAGGAAAATTTTCAGAGCTCTCCTTGGTATTCTGACATTCTGTATGTGCTTACACACCTCAATGCCCCACCTGAACTGTCAAAGACTAAGGCCAGATTCATAAAACTAAAAGACAAAAACTACTGCATTTTGAATGAAAACTTATACTGGAAAAACCCAAATGGCCTATTGCTTAAATGTTTTCCTGAAAATGAGGCAGAGAGGATTAAACAAGAATTCCATGCAGGAGAGTGTGGAGGCCACCTGAGCTGGAAGGCTACTGCAAACAAAATACTCAGAGCTGGCTACTATTGACCCACACTCTTCAATGATGTCCATAATATGATAATAGCTTGCCATAAATGCTAGATCTTTGAAGGCAAAAGGAAACTCCTCCCCTTACCCCTACAACCCATCACTGTTGAAGGTCCCTTTATGAAATGGGGCCTAGATTTTATTGGAGAAATCCACCCTGCTTCTTCTACACAACACAAATGGATCATAACAGCCACAGATTACTTCACTAAGTGGATAGAGGCCATACCAACTAGGAATGCCACATATTCAGTCATCATTAGGTTCCTAGAAGGTCATATCCTCTCTCGTTTGGCTACCCAAGGAAAATAATCACTGATAATGTTGCTACTTTCAGATCCAAGAAAATGGTTGATTTTTGTCACAGGTATCAAATAGCGCTTGGTCATTCAACTACCTATTACCCTCAAGGTAATGGATTAGTTGAATCATCAAACAAGAGCCTGGTGATCATCATCAAAAAGCTGCTGGAAGAGAACAAAAATTCATGGCATAACAAGCTAGTACATGCTTTGTGGGTTGATAGGCTTACAACAAAGAAATCTATTGGCATGTCACCTTATCAGCTTGTCTATGGAACGGAAGAAGTGTTTCCTACCATCCTTGGGGTACTAGTGATCAAGCTAGTCCAGGAGATTCAAACAGAAGAAGAGAGTATGGTGAGAAGGATAAACTAGACAATCCATCTCCAGCAAACAAGGGAAGAAGTTTACAAAAGAACAGTGAAAGTTCAGGAAAATATAAAGAAATTGTTTGACAAAAGAGCCAAAGCTGCTGATTTCAAAATTGGGGATAAAGTTCTGAAGTGGGACTCAAGAAGAGAGGATAAAGGTAAGCATGGAAAGTTTGACAGTTTGTGGCAAGGGCCATACATCATCCAGGCCACTGTGGGTCCAAATGCCTTCTTCCTACAGGAATTAGATGGTACAGAGATGTTTGGGGATCATGTCAATCGCAGGATGCTCAAACACTACTTCTACTGATTTCCAATTTCTAGTTTCCATTAACATTGTACATACCATTGCAGTTTTTTGTTTTCAAGAAAAGAGAGAAAATGTTCCAAAAAACAGAGGAAAAAGAGAGGTTCAGACATGCTTAAAACATGAACCTCTGATGTGCAAAATATTGGCTCTAATAAGCTCAAAAACTGAGCCAAAGAAAGTAAGATAGTTGTTATAGCATCATTTCTCACCTTGACATGATTCATGATTGCTTCATGGTTTTTGGGCACCCATTCCTACAGACTTGGACAAATTCACTTAAAAACAGTGTAAAATTCCCCATACGTGACTATGCCCGTAATTTTCCACGTGTATACGCGAGTCTAGCTAGAATTTTCCGCGTATGCCATTAAAATGATTAAAAAATATATAAAAAATCCCTAATTTCGCGCTGGGTCGATGGTTACTCAGGTAGTTCAACCACCCCAGCCCGTGGCCAACTGTTTCCAACTGTTGAAACTACTTGGAGGGACTATAAAAAGCCCTCATGTGTATGGCCTAAGGGAGAGAGAGAGAATTATTGAGATTATACTCTGTTGGTATTCCCTATCCAAGTCTGATTCCCCGTGCCTCCTGCACTTTCCCAGTTCATTGTAGGAAACCCTTGTTTCCTTGAGATACATATCCCTTTATATGTTATCTCGTATGCACCAGTTTGGAAGGAGTCTTAGCGAGGCAAGGGCCTACATTAACCCTTATATCCCTGCAGAATTTCCCTTTTCACCTCTTCTTCATTTTTCAAAACCCCTTTTCTTTACCCTAAAATCACCCCCCTAATCCTTCTAAACCTCTCCAAAAATTCCCCCTTTATGGTCCCCTTAATCTCCCCAAATCCCCTTAAAAACCCACCTTTATCCTTTGTCTAGCCAAATTCTCACCTTTGTTCCCTATCGCTACCCTCCTTTGGCTTTAAAATGCACCGAAATGGGTTAAAAACCAACTTTTAACATTATAATAGGCCTTAGCCGCTTTCTGCTAGACCCTCAGCCTTTTCTCCACGAGACCCAGGCGCTGAAACTAAGCGCTGGCCCGAAAGGTGCTTAATGCAGATGGATATCGGACATAGTTTCAACCATCGATCTATATAGATCGGATGATGATTGCGGCTCCCACAGTGTCCATTGTTCACCCCATTCATCGCCCCGATCGCGCCATCACCATCTATTTACCTGCAGATCCAACAATTCGGAGTCTACCCGCCCCGGTGGTCCCCGCGTACTATTCAAAAACCATCCGGTTTCTATCGCACCGCCTTCTAGAGGTAGGCATTATTTTCCGATGGGCTAGCGATTCCACTCAACGATCGACGCATTTCAGGCGCACTATTTCAAAACTGCTACCTCATCACACATTATCGTTCGTCCACGAATGCGTAGCGATATCGCTGTGAGCCGTCCGATCTGGGGTGGCCCATCCAACAGTCATTGCTCAACGAAGTTGCGCAAGGTTTAACCCGAGGAAACCATACCCCTGGCCCATTGTCCATCGCCCTTCGATGCATTTTTCACCGTTGATCTCCACCGAGATCAGATGGTCCAGATTCAACCACACACCTGCCGTTGACCCGGGCCCGCCATGGCATCCGTCCACGTATCTTCATCATTTTTCTTGCCTGTCCCCTTTATAATCTATCCAAAGATTAAATTTTAATGTTTTTTACGTTAAACGTCTGCCTCGACACCTTCCACTTTTTTTCACCAACCTTAACCGGAGGCTTCCCTCCATCATTCCTCTGCATTGTTCCACCGTTTCACCAGCCGCACGACTATTTTCATCATCTGCACTACATCCATTACCCCCATTGATGGATTTCATAACAAGTTTTCTATTTTGTAGGGTTTTGAGGTGGTCAAAAGCCACCATGATTTTCACCCACTGTCACAGTGACAAAAAACACAGGGAAAGACCATGTGTAGAGGCAGAAATCATGAAGAAAAGCTGAGGAGGTCCTATGACAGGACTTGCATTAAAAGACCAGGGTACTACTCTGTGAAAATTTCTCGACGCCATTAACACACAAATTTCACATTCAGAGATTTAAATTAAGCAGCAGAGAGATTAAGGCACTCAAATGAAGATATATAAGCCTTATGTTTAGGGATTTAGAGGCAAAGCACCAGATTAGTGACGTCATGGATCACACAGAGGGTACAACACACAGAAAACCATATCATCAGGGTTTCAAATCAGCAGAATGTTTCTTCCCGAGCACGGACACAGTACACATTATGGTCTCAGTATTCATTGTGTCCAAGAGAGATTTTCCAGCCCTACAACAGTCCTACGCTATCAGAAGCATTATTTTCACAGTGTGGTAGACTTGAATCATCGATTTATTTTTGTTCAATTCGCCAGAAGTACTACAGAGTACTGCAACCAAGTACATTAGAGATATACCTGGAGTTAATGGAAACCTGATGAATACCTACTCTTTCACCCAAGGGTGTCCCAGATTAATGCTCAGAATTTATATAGAGCGGACTTCCGTCTCCTTCCTCTTCTGAAGTTTTTAATGCTACATTTAGTTTTTCACCTACCTTCTCCACTCCTTTGGAGCTATAAATTCATGAAGAAACTCGTTGTAAAGGCTTTTGATCAGTTATCATACAACTGCAAGTAGTTTCTTTTGAGACATAGTCTCTATGTAAAGTTGTAAGATAGGCTGAGGAATATGATTTCAAACTAAGTATTCAGCTATTGGAAATGTTGTACTTGATTGGTATAGCTATTTAATATGACAAGCACATTTCCTTGGATTCTGATCTAAAGCAGCGGTGATGTTTTCCTATCTCTGTGTTTAATTCATTTCATTTTGTTTCTACTGGCTTGCATCATAATGTTTGCATAGGATTTACCCTTGTTAGGTACCCTATGTTTCTTCTCTCCTTTCCATTGATGTTTTTCTTCTAAATGTGTTATCTAAGAAGCGATTTCAGTTAATTTAACTAGTGTAGTGGATGCTATTGCCTGCTCTCTGATGCATGAATTAAATGAATTAGTTCTTAGAGGTTTCTTGTTAAGGATTTAGCTGGAAGATTTGGGAACACTAGGGATTAGAGTTAGCCCTGTCCACTAGGATCCTTGTGCGACCAGCTGGTCTTTAACTTTGTGTTCTAAACCTTTACTGTTCCTCCTCTCTTATCATTCCATATCACACAATCATCTTTAAGATCCAACATTTTAGATGACTAGCCCAATTGAAAGCCTTCCTATTGAGTAGCAAGCAAATCCTTTCCTAACTCCATTTCCCAATGGTCTTGAATGCTCCCTGGAATACTTCACCTCTGCCTTATTCCTCTTTTCTCATCCTTATCTTACATTGAACCCTTCTTTCCTGATAACCAGCAACTAAACAAACAATCAAACAAACAAACCCTATGCCTATAACTAGTCTAACATCTTAAAATTTGAGCTTCAAAGACATTAAACCTTTGCTCATATAGAGAGATCCATCTCTAGACCCAGGAGGGCTAGATCCTGAGGTCTGAAAGTGGTTTGATGTTGTCTCATCTTTTGGTCTTGCCAATCTGGCCAAAACATGGGAACCCCAACAACTAGCATCAAGGCTTTTACCAACCGAAGAGGAAGAAAGGGAGGAAGACATATTGGGTGAAGAAGGTAAAGGGTCAACAGAAGGTTGGTGATGTTGAGATGGTGAACTTTGTTGAGGTGAAGCATCCGATTGAGGTGAAACAATTGGAGTATTCAGGGCCAACGAAGTTGAAAATAACCATATCAGAAAACATATTGTAAATCTAGGTAATGACAATGTAGCCATATAAGGAGGACCAACATTTCCAAAGCAAGGAAAAGAACTAGGATTCTTGTTAAGAGGGATTCCTTGGTTGGCACATTCTAGAACAATTGCCATTAGATTCAACTTTTGTGAATTTTATTAACAATTTAAAACTAAAATTAACAATTCACAATTCACATTTAACAATTAAAATTCACAATTCACACCTATGGTCTCTAAAAAGTAAAAACAAACAAATGAACACGCATTATAAAATATAGAAGTCAAACCACACACAAACAGTAGATTTGCGCACTAAAAACACTAGTTGGTGATGAAATCCAACATCGTAGAATTTTAATGTAGAAATGGCGGTTGGAACATTTACCCCGAAAACCTGCTTAATGAAACAGACCGGTGCAAGTTTCTCCACTTAAGCCATCTCAAGTGAAGATAACCCTCCGGAGAGTCCAAGTGAGTCTAGTCGACGTCTGCTCCAGGTACAGTGGGATCTTCCCTCCACCATCACCTTGGGAAAGAATCCTAAAGTTTATGGCCACTAAGGTCACCAACAAGAACAAATATACCTGAGGGAATAGTCTACGATCTGATACACACGCAAGGGCAGAGTAACAAAGCTCAATCCACTTGAAGGCTCCTTGACATAATCCAAGGTTTATCGACAAGTGACCCTAGGCTCCTCGAAAATGGTCAATCCAAGGTTTATCGTTGTTAATACATGTATATCTTCTATCGTTCCCAATGATGAAGGTTTGATTACCTCACTGGTTCGGATATGATCTCCTGCTTGACTCCTTTAGGAGGAGCTTCCCAGAGCATACATGCTACTATTGGATTTTCCTACCGCAAGATCGACTACCTGTTTGTTTTATTGGCTTGGAGAGTTAACTAAAACCTATTCCAAGACACTAGCCTAAGCTATGTTGGTGGAAAGAGCCCTAAAAATGTAAAAATTACTAGATGAATTTTATTAAGAATTTTGTTATTTGGGTTGTTATTACTCAAAGGGTAAATGGATATGAAACCAATGGTGTTATGACCCGACCCAAAACTGAGTGCAATCGAATATGATAATGTAATATTTTCAATTCGATGAATCCTAGCTAAAATAAGGAGAGAGTTTCCAATTACTTTCAACAATGCAAAAAATTAATCAATAAGAGAAAATATAACAAATTCTCTAGTGCAATAATTTCATCAAGAAAAACTATTGCTAATAAATTCCAAATTTTTATTTTTATATTTCAAAACAAGCATAAAAACATGTAAATTAAAATCAAAGAAAATTGATCTAAATCTACGATTGATTTTTTCAGAATGTAAACTATGCAATTGTAATCTATGCACAATTCACTTTGAAAAGTATGCAAATGTAATCTATGCACATTTTTCATTCATATTCTGAAAATGAGAATTCTAATTATGCAAATGTGATCTATGCAAGAGAATTCTCAAATACAATGTGATTCTAATGTAATCTAAGAACCAATCAAGTGTAAGTAGAGAAAATTGGGTTAGAGTTCCAAAGATCAAAAAATAAAAACACTCAAAGGTGATTAACACTCAGAATTTAGCCCCCCCCACCCCCCGACGAATGAGGTGGAAATGTTTTTGCAAAAACAAAAGAAAAAAGATGCAAAATTGTTAAGAGACTAAGACAAACCTCGAAGTAATGACCAAAGGAAATAAAATTAAGAATTTCTCCAAAAACAAAACACAAAACACCCAATTAACTTAACAAAGGCTGATGAGACTATAAAATTGCTGAAAAGAAATTCACACAAGGCTTTTGACAATCAAGACAAGTCTGGGAAAATACAGAGAATCATGTAAGTTGGTTCCAGAAAAGAGAATATTTAAATTTTTCAAAAATTTTCTTGGGTCCGCAGGTTTCAGTATACAAAGGTGCAGTACTGCACTATTTACACAGAGAAGCTGCGGAGGTTAGCACACTGTTTTCAAAGAAAAAAGTGCAGAGACCAGAAAACATAAAGAAAAACAAAAATTTTAAATCTACTTTTCAGGGATTCTAAGAGATAATTTACCCAACCCAGTGTAGACTAATAAAAATCAGAAAAATTCTTTCAAAAGTCAAAAATAAAAGAAAACTAAGTTTAAGATCCATTCCCCAGTGGAGTCATCATTTTGTTAGGCGGATAAATCATTCTTACGAACATGAAATATCTCCCTAGTATCATAACGATAGCTAGAAACAAACAAGACAAATGAAAACTACTTTCTGTGAATTACATATAATCTAGAGAAAGTAGTTTTCATTTGTCATGTTTGTTTTGAACTATCCTTGTGATACTAGGGATATATTTCTTGTCTGCAAGAACTATTTATCTGCCTAACAAGGCATAATAGATTCTATTTGCCTACATTTGATGGATCTTCCTCAAGAAATGTCAAAGCTTGGAGGGGGGAGTTAGATTCATTTTTCGAGCTGCATCTTGTGGCTGAAGAAGAGGTTGTTCAAATTGTAGTACTTCATCTCTTAGATGAAGTAGAAGATTGGTGGTTTGGGCACATAGAGCATGCAAAGGTGACCAAGTATTTAGATTTCTTTCACAATTTGAGGAAGAAGTTTGATGGGGGAATGTCAATCTTGTCACTCTAGACAAGAGGTCACTACTTTCACCACCTGCTGCAAGAGTACTTGTATCTAGAGAAGAGGCACCTGCATCCTTGCAAGGTAGTCTTGAGCTCTTGACATATGGAGTCCCATGCATAGATTAGGAGATGCATGAGGAGGAGGAGGAAGATACCAGCGCTGGTACACTTGAAGAAAAGAGGCCATCACTCTTACCAGAAGTTGGAGACACTATTGTCCCGGTTGGAGGAACTCTTGTGTTATGTCAAGAGGTTCCCACATATCAGTTGATCCAAGTTATGCATAGAATTTCAGCACATGTGGTTTCTAGATTAATGCATAACCAAGGGTTAGAACAAGATGCTGATTTGAAGCAGAGACATTTCACAACATAGAGGACCCTTGATCTAATCAAGGAGGAGACTGAAAACTATCCCTATTCATCATTGATGAGCTACATTCAACCCTTTGAGTTGAGATGTAGAGTTTCAGAAAATGGGATTAGCATTATCCTATGTACAATGACTTATTGTAATATCAGTGTTGTAACTTGCTTTGAGACAGTGCATGTATCACCCTATAGATCTACAATGCTATCACTTAGTAGATGTGACAAGGAAAAGGCTTCATCATTCTTGGATCATTCTGGAGGTAGCTTCTGTTAGCCATCCTTAATTTTTGACATATGAAAAGATGGCTAAAAAAGGTCTTTAGTCTTCAAGAAACAAATTTCATGAAAATATGTGACTTCTTGAAGCCTTGCTGGGTCCATTTGACCAAAAGGATCAATCTCACTCATATCTTCATAAAGCCCTATTTTTGCCTTGAAGAAAACTATTTTTAACCCCTCTTCCATTCATATTTTCCTGTTAAAAAATCCCCCACTTCTTCCAAATTCCCTTTAAGACAATATGAATCCCTTTTATTTGGTCTTAATCCCTTCTTCATGTCTATCAAAACCTTTAAAAAACCTTAAAAAACCTCTTTTCGGCCTAAAAAATCACTTTTTTCATTAAGTCAGACTTAAGCCCCTACAGGCTTAAATCTTGAGCCCTTCCTCCATGAAACCACAACCGTCGACTCAGTCTTTAGCCCCTTTCGCGCTATCAGTCTTCGCTTTTGCCCCTTTTCCTTCATTTCTTCATTATTTCCTCCGCGCGTTGTTTTCCCCATTGATGGGATCTGAGCCATCGATATCATAATATCGGACAATCCACGCTTAATCGCCCATCACAAATCGCAGTTCCCCATTTACTTTTGCCTCTTGCAATTTCTTCCACCGATGGATGATCCCCGAGAAGATCTAGACCGTCCATTTCTCTCGCGATCCGACAGCCATGGCGCCCCTCCATCGCATCGGTGCATCACATCGAGCCTCACCCTTTTCCCTTCCACTTTCCTTTCTCTACCAATGCGATCCCCCAAATTAATCCCCACCATTGATCTAGTCCCTAATCCAATGGCTCCCGCTCCATCGCACTATCACAATCACTCTCCTCCATCGGCCATCACACTGACCTTTTTCATTGGCCATCGACCATCACAGCTTCCAAATTATTCCTTCCCAGACCTTCTCCTCCACCACTTTTTGATCCTCTGAAATTGATCTCTGTCGTCCATCTCATAGATCGAATGGCCCACATTAATTCCCCTTTTGTTCACCCGCGGGCACTATCAACACACAGAATAACCTTTTGAGTGCCCCCATAGTTGACTCGTTGACCACAGTAGATCTTGATCCAACAGTCTAGATTTACTGCAGAGGCACTGGGCCCACAAATTCATCCGTACCTCAAGTGCCCCCGCAATACGCATTTTTAGTTCATTTTCCCTTATAATCCTGCTGGTCCCACCTAAACATGCTGGGGCCTTTCCACTGTGTTTCCTTTGAATCTGCATTGTTGATCTGGCCCTCCCCCCAGATCCAACGACCCAAAGGAATTTTCACACCTGTTCCTCCATAACGCTATAAAACCCATTTTCAATGCGAAAAAGGTTGTTTTTCTCCCTAGACATGCTTTAGCCTGACCCCACCATCTCCTCCCGCTGTGCTACTCTCATCCCTCCACATTCATTCTCAACCGTAGATCTACACCCCACAGATCTAACAGCCCAGATCTTGTTTCTCGTCTGTTTTTCTCCCCACCTCCCTCTATGCACTTTGAACGTGAAATAGGTGGTTTTATAGGGGACACACGTCAACCACCAGACCATATCGCATTCAAATGGTCCCAAACCACTTACCACCTTCACCCCACACGAAAATCGCTGCCTGTTTTCCAATACTGCCTTTCCAAATCTTCGCGCCATAATTAAATTTGAACCTTGGTTCGTCTTCACCATGGTTAAACCCTTCCCTACTGCATTCACCTTTCCTCCTCATTGCTCCATAACCTCCGCTAAAGCCCTCTGAAGAATTTTAAACCCAATCCGCAGGATGTTTTATAAAATTTTTATGTTTGTTGCAGGTTTTCATGGTGGTTAAGTTATAAAGCCATCCCATAGCAAAAATCCAGTTGCAGGGTCGAGGGTGACGATCCTCTGTGGCCTAACTAATGCAGAAAAATGGACAAAGGAGGTGATTTCCATGTTTTAGTCGATAAATCATGATATCGGCTTCTAATCAAACCCTCTAGCGCAGCCACCTGTACATAGCAATCAAATAAAGACTGAAGACAACATGAAGGTCTAATGAAGTCTAAAATCACAGATCAAGGCCTAAATCAGTGTTTACAAAATCATAAACAGATAGATCAGCAAAATACCACCTCCAAAGGACACATCAGGGAGGCCAATTAATTCTCAAAGACTCGTAAGGACACTTGTAGTCTACTTCTCCTTTCAAAGACACCGTGACAGCCATCCTGATGGCAGAAACTCTTTAAAAGCTATCAAAACAATTATTACATAGTCATGGGGCTGCAAAACCCAAAAAATGATAGTTTACTTGTCAGAGAGGTCAAACAGGGTACTTCATCCATAGTTATCTTCAAAGAACACACTTTAGAGTTATTACCATGCTTACCAGATATGCATCAAAGACAGGAAAACTATGAAAGTGGTATAATCAGTTAATGAAATGGTTATTAAATAGGATGGGCATTTGAATACCTCTCCCACTCTGTCTTAACTGATATTTATGATCTTTCATGCAACACTCTTCCTCTTTCACCTATATGTGTCCACAGAAAAATCATTGTAATGGTGGGAAAATTCTTAATTGCTGAACTGTTATTGAGTAAGAGTTTCTGAGTAGTTTGTAATATAGTAGGCTGGGAAGAGAGCTATCAGACTGTAGAAGCGATTGGACTCAAAGTATGTAACTGGTATTTCACATCAATAGACAAGTAGATTCACTCAATCCTGATCTAAATCATTGGTGATGTTATTCTCACTATAATTGTTATTCTCCTTATGTTTCCATATTTTCCATTTTCTTTGATAAAGAATAGCAAATATAGAGTAGGATTTACTGCAAAGTACCCTATCTCTCACTGATAAGATTTATCTCTATTTTTTCTGCTAATTGTGTATTTGGGAATGATTTCAATAGAGTATAACCAATCAAGGAATGTTGGTGAGCCCATTTCTTGCTGAGTAAAACTTGAGATTCTATTCTTGAATGTTCTTGAAAAGCTTGCTAAGTAGAGTTAGGAACTAGGGAATTCCATGGTTAGCCCTATCCTCTAGTTTTTCCTCCAACAGCTGCTTTGAAAGGATCCCTTGAAAGTATTCCGAAAGTAGGATAGGTTCAAAGTCCTTACTTGATCTTAGGTTAATTTTATGTTTACCTTAAATGTTTTTACTTTGAGATTATGCCAAAATCAGGATAGGTTCAAAGTCCTTACTCGATCTTAGGCTACTTTTTATGTTTTCCCCTTAAGTGTATGCCAAAAGCAGGCTAGGTTAAAAGTCCTTACCTAATCTTAGGCTGCCCTTTGTTTTCTTAGCTTTACTTCTTTCACCACACTTCTTAATGTTCCATACCACAAACTCAATTTAAAAGATCTTCTGATATATATGACTTGCCCTTTGAAAACCCTTGATAGTTGTTGTGCAAGTAAACCCTTTTATGACTCCACAGCCCAATGGTTTAGCACTATTTTTTTACTTATCTTCCCATGCTGAATACATCCTTCCACTTATTTCCTTCTTCACTTCACATGACCTTCTCATTTAATGATTCCCAAACAAAAACAAACAAATCCCTTGTGCTCCATAACTAGCCTAATATCATATCATAAGCTTCAAAGATATATCCTTTGAAAACACATACATAGAGATCCCTCTCTGAATCCAGGAGGGCTAGATCCTAGGATTCCAAAGTGGTTCTGATGTTGCCTTGTCATTTGGTATGCCAATCTGCCAAATCATAGGACCCCAACATAATGGCGACTGCGTTGGGGACATTCGGAGTAAATTTCTTCTTAGACATCCTTAAAAGCTTAGAAGGCCCACAAACCTTCTTAGATTGGTAGTTAATTACTGTGGTGGACAGCAACTCATCTTAAACATTTGAAATCATCCACCTGGCAACTCCACAATTCCTAAAAGACCAAAATACTCCACTGGTGATCAGTAGGCCTACTGATTACCCCTGTTTTTCACAAATACTCCACTAGGGTAGCCCACACTACCATTAAAACATCGTGCTCACTCATGATTAGGAAAATTTGAGGATTAGTTTTTCTTTGTTAAATACTAGTTTTCCTCTAAAAATTGTCATATCTAGCTAAATTTCATCTCCTTGGGTCTGAATCTTAACATATTGGCTTTAGGAAGAGTTCATACTAGAGCCTATCTAGATGCAAATCCTCCTAAAATAGATGATACTTAAGAAATAATTCTTAGGAATTATCCAGCATCTAGAAATCCAACTATTATCAGTTCAATTCACAGAGTTAACTCTGTCCCTGAAAACCTTTCAGCTCTTCAAAAGATTCAAGCTGACTTAGATTTTCCAAGTAATTTACCAGGAACTAAGTCACTTAGTGGTATAGATCAGATAGACTTTGAGCCTCCAATTTCACCACAACACGGTGGCCAGCATATTGGCAGCAGAGAAACCCCTCCATCCACACCTCCTGATCTTCATTTCATTCATAAATTTGGTTTCTCTCACCCCAAATCTGCTCAACAGTCTCTTGCTAGTGCAAGCACTTCTGTCATCCATATACCCACTATTCAAACCACTCCATTAATCCCACAACCTCTGGTTACCTTACCATAAGTTTATTCGACCACTATTCCTTTATATGATGCCAGCAATTCCACTACTGCTTCACAACATGTGGACAAAATGAATGATTACTGTGATATGAATGAAATAGGTGATGAGACTATTAAACTCAGATTTGTTGCTCAGAGTTTAGGGGGAGAAGTAAGAAAATGGTTCAAAAGCTTAGCCCCATAGAGAATTAACAATCTTCCTAGCTTTCATCAACTATTTCTAAACAAATGGGAAATTAGGAAGAACCCTCTCCAAATACTTTCGGATTACAACAACCTCAAGAGAAACCCTGGGAAAAGTGTTCAAAATTATTGCACTAGATTCATTAGTGTTTATAACGCACTATCCCTAGATTTGAAACCTCCACAAGGCTCAGATTTGGCCAAATTCCCTGAAGGATTTGATCCCGAAATGGCCTATCAGCTAAGAGAAAGGGATCCCTTAACTTTAAAAGACATGCAGAAGGGAGGTCTTAGTGTGGAAGAAAATATGATGGAGAAGAGAGCTAGGATGAGGAACGAAAAGAAAGTACCATATAGAAATTAAGCTACACCTTCCACATCCGACTCAAAAATGGAAAGGATGATGGAGGAGGTGTTGTAGAGGTTGAGCATATGTGAGAGAACTCAATCTAGAGAAAATCAAACAACTCCCCAAAACAGAAACCAATCCTAGAATCAAAATCAGAACTTTAGGAGAAACCCCCCTCAGATGAGATAGAGAGATGTTGATCAACAAAACAGACCTCCATTTCAAGAAAATTATGTTGATGAAGATGGGGGAATGATAGAAGAACCAAAGGAAACTGTTATAAACATGCTGGGAGTAAGTAATGAAGACCCTGCCTTTTTCACAGAAGATGTCCAGGCCACATATACATATGATGATAATGAAGGCTTAGAATTTGAAGACTATAGGCAAGGCTTTGAGAATGCCATCATGGAAGTCCATAAACAATATGACCTCAGGAGAAAAAATAACCAAGAAACTCCCCAAACAAAGACCTCTAAAACTACTGTTAAAAACAAATATGAAAAGGTGATTAGAAAGGCTGTTGAAAACAGCAAAATAGCAGCTGAAAGTTCTGGTAAAAACAAGGGGAAAGGCACTCAAGCCAATGATAAACAGTGTTGACCCTAGTAGCACTAGCACTTCAGCTAGTACCCCTGTAAAAATATTTTTAACTGATGTACATAGTAAAAACCAGCAAGTTGATTTAGCTGATAAGTTAGTGACTAACAGGACAGATTTGAGCCTTTCAAAGAACCAGTTCCCTTTCAATTTGGAGAGTGAAATTGCTAAAATAAAGATCTTTGTTCCCCTCAATGAGTTAGTCACTTTAGATGTATATAAATTTCAGGTGTTAAAGGCTTTTAACCTAGAAGAAAATAATGACTCTGTCAACTTAAATGGTGATCAGCCAACCCTTTTATTTGGTCCTAAAATTGAAGGAAAGTTCCAAGAAGGAGTGGTCCCTCCTTTCTATGTCAGTTTGAATATCCATGATAAGATTTTACACAATGCTATGCATGATTCAGGGGCTTCACATAACCTAATGCCCAAAGTAATCATGGAGAAATTATGCCTTGAGATAACCAGACCATATAAAGAATTGTATTCTTTTGACTCCAATAGAGTAAAGTGCTTGGGCCCAATCAAAGATATTTGTGTAAACTTGACCCAAATATTGGGCAAATGCATGGTGATGGACATGGTAGTGGCTGATGTGCCTTCCAAATATGGCATGCTTCTTTCAAGATCATGGGGTGCTAAGCTTCAAGGAACCATGCAAATGGACATGACATATGCCATCATTCCTATCTTCAGTCAAACTAGAAGACTTTATAGGGAATCACTCATGAAATTTATGGTGAGTAGTCAAGAAAAGGCAGAAAATTCCCCTCTTTATTCTATCCATACTGACCTAGACTCATTCATTCATTACAATGATGAAAGATTTGATGAGATAGAGTTTGAAAGTGAGCAATCACCCAGCATAACAAAAAACATAGGAGGAGAGGATAGGAAGGGATAGGATCTCAAACAGTTTTCCAAATCTAAAAATTATAGCAAACAAAACAAAGAGTATGAATAGCCCACTGTCCACCAGCTTAGTGCAAGTCATGAGAGTCAAGAAGAAGGGCCTCAACTCCATGAAAACTTTAAGGAACAAGACCAACATAAAAATGTTGCAAAACCCATAAAATTGCATAATGACAGGCAAAACACACAGGAAAAAGGGGACAAGAATGAAAACAACAATAGGTATGAAGTTAGCCCTCTTTGGAGTATGATTTTTGATGGGTCTTGTAATAGAACTGGTGCAGGAGCAGGTGTGTGGCTTCACAACACAGTCAATAATTACGCTGAAAGCCATTCATACAAGCTAAATTTCCACTACACGAGTAACATAGCAGAGTATGAAGCACTCCTCTTAGGACTATAGCTACTGAAGAAATAAGGAGATAAGAGGATAGTTGTTCATGGAGATTCTGAACTGATCATTAGACAAATAAATGGAGAGTACACTACCAAACATCCAAGACTATGAACCTATAGAAATGATGCCATGGACCTTTTGAAAACTTTTGAGGAATATGAACTTGTTTTCGTCCCTAGAAATAAAAACATTCTTGCCAATGGTTTAGCTTGTGCTATCAGTTCATGTCAAAGACCTTATGACAACAAATAGTTCATAGTCCAAATAAAATATAGACTAGATATCCTAGATAATGAAAAGTATTGGTAGGTCTTTGAGGGAGATAAACAGATAGAAGACTTTCTGCAGTTCAGAAATGAGTTTGAATTGCCAAATTCAGACTCAAAGTATGATAAATATTTTCTTAATGAGGAATATCTTGCTGAAAAAGAACCTTCTCCCATTGCAGAAATTAATCTGCTAACGGGAGAATTTGAAACAAATAGAAGAGGACATAAACTCAGGAAAAGAAGACATAGAGGTACTACAGTCTAAAGACAAAGGCTTACCCAAAGGACTAGCACCTCTAAAAGACTTGTTTGATTTTAATGACGTTGCCAAGAAGCCAACAATAGAACCCACTGAATCTGATATTGAGGAATGCAATATAGGTAGTAAAGACAAGCCTAAAATGATCAAGTTATCCAAAACATTTCCAGCTCACATGAAACTGAAATATATTGAGTTGTTTAAAGAGTTTTCTGATGTATTTTTTTGGATTTATGAGGATTTAAAGGCATATGACACAGACACCACTCAGCACAAGATACTGCTTAAAGAAAACCAGAAACCATTTAGGCAAAAATTACGCAGAAAAAACCTTGTACAGTTACCTCTAGTTGAGAAATAAATTAGGAAAATGTATGATGCTGGAATTATTGTCCCCGTGAGATACTCAGAGTGGGTATCTAATCTTGTAGCCGTAAGAAATAAAACAAGAGAAATAAGGCTCTGTATTGACTTTAGGAACTTGAACAGAGCCTCATTAAAGAACAACTGTCAAATATCTCTTACCTAAAATGGAGCACATATTACAAAGGGTAGTTGGTTCCAAGAGAATTTCTTTGCTAGATGGCTTTTCAGGATATAATCAGATATTGGTACTCCCTGAAGATCAACTGAAAATAGCCTTCACTACTCCTTGGGGCACTTTCATGTATGTGAAAATGCATTTTGGATTAATGAATGCGGGTGCCACCTTTCAAAGAGTCATTTACATTTATTTCTCATAGGAAATAGGCCACTTCATTACGATTTATTTAGATGAAATTACAGTCTATTCCAAAACAGATGAAGAACACGTAGTACACCTAAGAAAGGTCTTTGAGAAATGTAGAAAATTTGGGCTATCTTTAAATCCTAAGAAGACATTGTTTGGGCTGCAAGAAGGTAAGCTTCTTGGTCACATCATATCTGAAAAAGGGATTAAAATAGACCCAAAAAGGGTTGAAGGTATATTGCAGATCAGTCACCCTAGAAACATCAGAAAACTTCAATCTTTCATTGGAAAGATCAATTTCTTAAGAAGGTTCATACCCAACCTGGCAGAACTCCTTAGGAACATGACAAAAATGTTAAAGAAAGAGATAGGAGTTAAATGAACCTTAGAAGAAAAGAAATCCTTTGAACTGGTCAAAAATGCACTTACTCAAACACTAGTTCTTATTAGTCCTGATTTCACTAAGGACTTCCTCATATTTTCATTTGCATCATAACATATTGTAGCTGTTGTCCTATTACAGAAAAATCCAGCAGGACAAAAGCAGCCAATTGCATTTTTCAGCAAGGCACTAAGAGATGCACCTCTGAAATATAATATCATGAAAAAACAGGCCTATGCTTTGGTCAAGGCCTTGAAGGATTTTAGAGTTTATATTTTACACTCTCACATTATTGCATTTGTGCCTCATATAGTGGTAAAAGACATTTTGTCACAAGACCCCGATGGCAAAAGAGGGAAATGGATCGTTGTGATACTGGAATATGATTTGGAAATTAAACCCACTAAACTCATCAAGGTTCAAGGCCTAGCACAATTAATGGCTGAATCTAACTAGCAAGCACTTGATATAAACATGATATATGCTTTAGATTAACATGAAGAATTGGAAACTCCTCTTATTGAAGATCATTTCCTCAATTCATCTTGGTATGATGATATTTTGTATGTGCTTACTAATCTCAATGCCCCTCCTGGTATGTCTAAAATGAAGGCAAGATTCTTGAAGTTAAAGGCTGTTAATTACTACATTTTAGACAAATGTTTATATTGGAAAAATACTAGTGGATTATTGCTTAAATGTTTGCCTGAGGTTGATGCAGATAGGATCAAGCATGAGTTTCATGAAGGAGAATGTGGAGGCCACCTCAATTGGAAAACCACTGCTAATAAAATCCTTAGAGCTGGCTATTACTGTCCCACCCTCTTTCAAGATGTCCACAAAATGATAGTTGCCTGCCACAAATGCCAAATCTTTGAAGGCAAGAGAAAATTGCTTCCCTTACCCTTGCAACCAATCATTGTTGAAGCTCCTTTTCAACAGTAGGGCCTATACTTCATTGGGGAAATCCATCCTACCTCATCTTCCCAACATAGATGGATACTCACAGCCACTGATTATTTCACCAAATTGATAGAAGCCATCCCATCTAGGAATGCCACAGATTTGGCTGTCCTAGGAAAATTATCACTGACAATGCTACTACATTTGGTTCTAAAAATATTGATCTGAAATTGTGAGAACAAAGTATTTCTCATACAGAGATTGAAAGTAGGGGGCTTTTACTGGTTATTTCACCTTTACTAGAAAGGATGAAACCAAAAGCTTCTGGCCCACAAACTGGCTCTGCCTAAAGAAATAAAATGTAAACACTGAAATAGATCCGATCAATGAAAGTATTTGTTTATGTGCAAAGTATTCATTAATAAAAATTTTATGTGTGAATAAGCAAGTTCAAGTATTCTGCAAATGAAGTAATGTGGTTTGAAGTTGAACTAATGAGTTTTTTTCACTGTATAAGTTTGCTTTGGAAAAGTGTACTTATGAAAAGTTACTATTTAATATAGTAGAATCTAAAACATAACAGCAAAAATGCACAGCATGACAGTAAGCATTTGTTTAAGCAGTTCACCCCTCTCTTGTGCTACCTCTGCTGGGTCCAAAAGCCTCTAATTAGGCTTTTACCTTTTTCATTAATGCTCAAAATATGAATTACACTGTGTAGAAAGCCTCAAAAGGCAAAATAAGCTGCAAATTTAGAAACAGAGGACTGGAATTAGTATAAATCGACTATTCATTCACCTCCAATGGATAAGTATAGTCCAACACAGTTGATCTTTCATTAGGCCCTGGTGGCTCCACAACAAAAATCACTGGTAAAATCACTGATAGAGCACCCTGATGGCTCTGCAACCTGTCCCAATAGCTCCAGAATGCTTCAATACCCCAAGATAAAAAAAAAAAATTCCAAATGGACTTCCCTAGCCAAAGTTATGGCTAACTGAAGTTTTCTCAGTTAGGGCTAAAAATACTCCACTAATTGTGGAGTAACTGTAGATAAGGCTACTAAATTAGGAGTGGCGCCAAAACAGGCAGAGGCTACCAAAATTCCCCCTCGAAATGAGGGGGCTGAGGATAAGCCCCATGGGACCGCACCCGTCGGAGTTGGTTGAACCAACCTACGTTAAACGCGACATATATTAATGTTTGTAACCATAGGTTTTAATGAATCTCCGCTCCGAGCGCTACGTCGTGTGACCATGACCCACAGTTTTGGGCCCGCCTGTTGTTTAACCTTTAACATTAGTCATTGGTTTATTACAATGTTGACAAGTCATGCATTAAGCTTTGTATCAAAGGATGAAATACTTCAAAAGTGGGTCGAAAGGAGACTAAGCAACGAAAGCCACATGCGTTAAATCCAAAGGCGGAATTAACGCGAAAAGAATGGAATATAAAGCCAAAAAGCTAACAAAAATACAAAGGACAATGGAACGTTATACTTAGCGCAAAACCTATGTATTAAAAGAAATTGCCGCCGCGTGAAGACGCACACAAGGGAAATTCCGAGGGGGTCGAGCAGCAAGGAAGGGAAGAGACCCATACCCCCGCGGAATTGCGAAAGCGTGGCATGGTGGGGACCCAAGGCAAGAGTGAGGTGGTAAGAGTGGGACCCGAAGAAAAGGGGATGACGTAGCAGAGCTAATGTGTGGGACCCAAGGATCGATATGCTATGTTTAGAATCTGCCTTATGGGAAATATATTCAAGAATCGTCGGCTTCATATGGTAAAAAGGTAAGGTAAAGTACTTTAGGTTAAGTGGTACTGAGGCCCGTACCAGTATTAAACCCGGCACGAGGCGCCCACCTGCACTCTGACACACCCAATCCTTACGCGCCGCGTGCCCCACTGTTAGTGTCCTTACGACACTTGCCCTCTTTCGTTTTACCCATCCGTATTTTTACCTCAAAATACCCAGTCCAGAGATAAAAATTCCCCCGTATTTCACTCCAATAAAAAGTCGCAGGTTTTCGGCTACGGCATATACCAAGTAGAAAAGAGTGCTTGGTCTACCCAATCATTGTCATAGTTCCCTACGTCGCTTTCTCGAGCAGATTTACCTTCCGTTCAGGTACTCCGTCATTCATAATCCCTCTGTTTTACTTTCTCTTTTTCAAATTCTTGTATGTCGGCCATGGGAAGGGGAACGCCCAAGAAACATGAACCAGAGACCCCTCGGGTCCTTGAATCTAGGAACCCACCCGGGTTCAACCCTCTCATTGACCTGCAAGCTGGTATCTGTGACCTTAAATACCCATTTGACATCCGCAGCATTAAGCCCGAGCTTTTCAGACGTCATGTTATGAACAAAGACTGTTACCGAGTAGTCGTGTCTAGCCTGTACTACCAAATTACCCCTCAAGTTCACTCTGTGGTTGATTTTATCTCCTGGCTCAGAGATGTTTTCGACAAGCATCGGGGCACCTTCACCTCTCCACAGGGGAACAAATTTTTTTCCCTTTCCCCCGACACTATCAAGCAAGCCCTCCGCTTTCCTACCAGCGCCACATATATCATTTTCAGAGAAGCAGATTTAGCCACCCAATTCACCAAACAGCCACAGGAGACGTGGCAAGCCTTCATCTCCTCTATAACTGGCAACCAGGTTACTTCTCTTCCTGCCATAGAGCCTTTTCCATTGATTTTGTTCGAAGAGGAAGTTCGACCCATCCTCTCTATCATTGCTGGCCTTTTAGGGGAAGGAAGTTCGAAAGAGATTTTCGCGGTCTGCGTCCATCTCTTATGGCTCATGTCTCAAAAGGGGGCAATGTTAGATATTCCTGGTTTCCTTGCCACTGCCATTCGAACCCAGTTCCAGGAGCTTCCAAAAACTCGTCAGTTCTGTTTTTGTTCAATGGTTTTCTATCTCTTCTTGTACCAGCATGCTGATAAATTTGAGGGTTTGGGGTTAGACAAAGTATATCGTGAGAATTCCCAACCCCGACCAGTTTTCGACTGGAATTGCTCTGTGTGCCAATTACCTAAGGGAGAGCGTTATGCCAGTTTTGTGAATAGTTTCATGTCCATTGCCTATACCATTATTCATGACTCGCCTTCACCTAGGGTCTTTCCAGAAATGAAAAGCTGGCTCCAATCCGGAAAATCTTGGAGCACTAGGGATTGGTTTCTATTCGATGACTACACTGAAATTCGGGTCTATGGAGCCGAAGTTTCCCCTTACCGGCTGCCAGTGTTTCCTGTTCGTCAAGTTTATGCGCTCGAATACATCCGGCAGACCCTCAAGGCCGATCAGCTCCATTTCGTTCCTGCCAAGAAGGGTTACATCCTGAGGCTCCCCACTGAAATCGGCCCTTTTGTGGTGAACTCGAGACTTGCCCTCCCAATCGTTGAGAAAATGCTGCAAGGTCTGGACCTAAGGTTGGGAAAAATCTGGGCTTATGACCCTCAAGAAATTATCTCGAACAAAAGAAAAAGGAACAAGTCCGCGCCTTATATGCATGAGCCGAGGCCATTCATGGAATGGAGGGCTAATCTCAAAATTTGGCCTTTGGTTTCACAGATGGAAACGGATTCATCTGCTACAGGGGAGGAAGATAATGTCAATAAAGGCTCAGGCGGAGAAGAAGCAGGTGCCTCAGGAGCAGCTCCCCCTCACAAAAAGCAAAAAACAGCCTCCAGTGAGGCAGAAGTCATAGGACAGGAAAAAATGCTTGAACCCTTCACAATGTATGGACAATTGGATAAAGGTGAAGCTGGGATAAAGGTGCTAAGGGATAGTACCACTTCTTCTGACTTCACAGAGGTCACATAGGCCATCATAGAGCATACCTCACCAAGGGCAATTGAAAGGGATCAGGAAAATAGAGTAATCTGAGATAAATATAAAGCTGAGCTGGGAGCGTACGTTGAGAAATATCACACCAGGCTCTCTGCCTCCATGAACGCGAATACCGAAAACCTAGTATTATCTATGGCAGAAGTTATCTTGGATCCTAAGTCAGGTGTCACTAGCTATCGGGTGCTCGAGTATGAGATCGACATGAAGAAAGTGCCAGCAAACGACATGTGCGACCTATTCCAGACTATATGTGATATGATGAAATATGAACTAATGCGGGTCACCATCGCGTTGAGGAAGTTGGAGCAGAAACATGAGCAAGTCAGGGCTACCCTGAAAAGTGAACAGGTTAGCTGCTGTGCCCGAGAAAATCAGATACATTTCCTCCTAGACCAAATCAAGGGAAAGGATACGGGGGAAACAAACCCACAGGCGGCTTTGATTGAACAGCTGCAGAAGGAAGTTGCGTCAGCAAAGGGTCAGGCCCGCATACCAGCCTCCCACCATGTCCAGACAGCTGAACTGGTGCAAGTAGAGCAAGAGAAAGTGGAATTGTCCAGTAAGCTATCAAAGGAAAGAGAGGAGAAGGAAAAGATGGCTGAAACAATCACCATACTACAGACCAAGGTGACAGAGCTACAAGCTAGGTGGGACTCACATAGCTGCCAGCCGACCGTGGCTTCAAGTGGAACTAGCTCGCCGTCCGAGCAATTGGCCGTATCTAGAGCTGAAAATGAGGTATTGGAAAAGCAGTCATCCACAACAAGGCAAAAGATCACAAACCTAGAAAACTCTTTGGTTGAGAACACCAGAAGAATAGAAGAGTTGCAGAGAGAAATAGAGCAGGAAAAGAAGACGACGGTCGATCAACAAAAAACCATCGTCGACATCAAAAGCCGTGCAAAGGGAAATCTCACCCTCCTTGAGGCTAGGAGTATAATTTGGTCTGATATAATCTCAGCGGTGACCGAGCAATGGGGCTTCTCAAGGACGATGGGAGAGAATAAGTCTGCTATACCCTATCTCAGTAGGAAACTGCAGGAGGCAGACCTCGATTTTTCTAACAGAGCCCAACACGCCAAAGAGTATATTTCATTCCTGAATGAGCTAGGATCAGATGACATGGAAAAGCAAGGTATTCCAAGCTGATTCACGGAGGCTATTGAATGTCGAAAAATCATCAACAAAGAAATGGCCCAAGTCATAGCTTCGAGAGATCTCCAACAGGTGGTCGCCAACGTGGAACGATTCGACGCAGTATGGGGTGAGATCATGACAGTTGGACTTCCTTCCTGTTGGGACCCGACCACTCCTTCCATGCTCTTTCCTTTGACACAATATACAGTGCACCTACACGAAGAAAAAGATCCAACCGACCTCCAGGAAGGTAAAGCTGTTCAACTCAAGGCCGACATGATTGTTTCATTCCTTCGAAAAGAGTTCACCCTCCTCCATTTGATAAAACATAAGCTTCCTACAGGGGCGGGTTTCCACGCCCTCACAGAGGCCTTTGTCGAGGTGGAGGGGTTCTCAACAATGCCCGAACCAGCTGCAGACAGCCATCAGAGGTGCACTCAATTTACGAGCCAGTATGCCAGTTCATCTGCGAATGTGCCGCCACCAGATTCAGCAACTGCCTCAACTCTTCCGCACCTATGATATCTTGTCAACTCATGATTTGGCCTCAATGGCCTATTTAATTTTTACTGAATTAGTTTCTTTTAAAGTTTCGAGTGGGTTGTTTGCCCCACTCCAACATTTTACTTTTCATCAAACTACTGTTTAACTTTCTGTTTTTGAAAATGGCCAAGGGCCTGACTACCCATGATGAGAGGCCTGATTCCTCATCATGAATTTTGCTGTTTTGAGAATGAAATTTAACAAATTTTGGTTATGCGAAGAAGATATTTTTCCAAAAAATATCTTCTCGCTGAGATAGGAAGAAGCCTATATAAGTTAGATCCAATGAGAAAAAATGGTTCCAGATTTCCTGAAGAAACTTGCAGTGTAAAAGTTTTTGTATGCTTGTCGTGGAATTATCAATGCAAATACACAGAGCCTGTGGGGTTTCAGCAAAGAGAAGTTCTAGTTATGTGTGAGGATTCCAGTCTTAATGCTATATAGTTCATGACTCTTTCTTAGTAATATTGTACCATTGTTCTCTTCACTGTTTTCAATTTCCTTTTATCGTGTCTTGGAATGCGAGCGACTTGTCAGCTCTGGTATGAATTTATCACTGTCTGATACTCATGCTTTACTGATCTAGGTTGCTTTAAATATGGTTCATACATGATATTTCATTCCACTTTACACATCATTCATATTTATTATGTATTAAACATCGTGGAATGTTACTCTTACTGAATTGATTGATATGTATGGATTCTTAGTTTCTAAGCCCATATTATATTGAAATACATTTTCCGAGCACCATTTCATTGGTAGTTAATATTCCCTTTTCACATTCTGCACACCATATATTTTTCTATTAAAATACCTATATGTCTTTGAGAAACTGGCCCTCTCTGATGAAAGTTGTCTCTAAGTTGTCTGAAGTATATATGTGTTGAAGATTCCCTTCTTGTGTTTGCAGTGTTTTTATAGCTTGCTAAATCTGAAGGTAGTTTGGTCCCGTCCATATGATGATGCTTTGCACAAGTTGGAAAGGTGGAGAGTCCAAAGCTGATAATGAGCCTGAAATATATTTTATACTCCCTACTGTTTAAGATGTCCTAGGCACTGGTCTTTGGCAACTCAAGGCTGTCTCTAGGAGCTACAACATCTTTTTGGCGTCGTTGCCAAGGAACGAAGTTGAAGAAATTTAAATCCCTGGGCCTCGAAAAAATCCATTCACTCTTCAGTTAGGTGAGCACGAAGAGTTGAGAGTTGTGTACCCCTCACCTTGGCGACTCCATAATCATCTTACAATTAAACTTTTTTGCAGTCCTGGCTCCCCGTAAGCCACACCTGCGGTCAGATACATCTCAGCCAAGGATACCTTCTGTGTCTGACCCAGAAAGAATCCTACATAGAAGAAACTAGAGGGGAAGACCATTTGTTCATACTGAAATTCCACCGCTCTCTCTAGAAGACCTCCCTTCTTCCTCTTCTCAGGTTTCCCAGTGGCAAGGTTCTAACTCCGCTCTGGGTGAATCCAGCTATTACTATGACTACCTACCCACGGGAAATATCCGAGTTAAAGATGAGGCTAAGTCAGTAGATACCACCCTTTACATATTCCATCCTACTCCAGAAACAGAAGAAGTTAAAGAGGTCACGGAAGTATCTGTTGTTACCACTCCACCCTTGTCTCCATCATCCCAGGCTGCCGTCCATTATATCCCTATCATCATTCACACTGCGCTTCCACCTAGTCCTCCACTTACTCATCAAGCCCTCTTATTACCTCCACCTCCTCCTCCAATGGCTAATGTCCCTGGTTTCCTACAAAACAGATATGCTCCTTTGGAGCTACCTGCAGTACTAAATGACTTACCACAAGACTATTTGAATATTCTACCCAGATTCAATGGTGAGAATGAGATTGAAGCCCAGAAACATATCGAAGTCTTTTTCTCTTTCACAGAGAATTTCAATGTGGAACATCTAGATGTGGTCCTAAGGATGTTTGTGCAATCCTTAGACGGAGAAGCTAGAAAGTGGTTCAAGACAGTTGGAGCCCGTTCTATTACTACATGGGAGGGAATGGAGGATACTTTCATCAAAAAATGGGGAGAGAAAAAAGATCATGGTAATATTCTCACTGAATTCAACACTCTGAAAAAGAAACATAATGAAGGGGTGTCAGAGTTTATCAAAAGATTCAACAAATTGTACCTGAGTCTCCCTGCCGACATGAAGCCTCACCAGACTACTGCCAAGGTTGTTTTTGTGGCAACGTTTGATTCTGAATTCAGTTTCTCCTTGAGAGAGAGGAAGTCGGCCACTCTGGATGATGCACAAACTGACACATTGTAGATAGAAGCCAATTTTGCCTCTACTGGAAAATCCAAGGGGAAACACGAGCAGGATACTAGAAGGAGGGGGGAAGAGGAAGTATCCACCTCAGTTCAAGACATAGATTTAGCCAATGACAAGATTGAAGAAATGAACAAGATGATCAAGAATCTCTCAAGTAAGCTGGTCAAGCTTGAGATGGAGGCCAAGAATTCACCCTCAAAGAATTTCCAGAATGCTCCAAACAGAGGATTTAATCCTCAACACAGAAAACCACCCTTGCAGATACTGCAGAGGGGACAGAAGGAGTAGCACGATCAGGTACTGCATCCTCTATACTTGGAGGGGAAAGTAGAGGCTTCTCCTGAAGATTCTGCCTACGAACAAGAGGAGTCATGCCTTGTCTTCTTAGACAGTGATGACATAGAATGTCCTGCACATGAAAGTGACGAGGGGGAAGTAAAAGCTCACTCAGAAATGAAGGCCAATGAAGATACTGAAGAGCCCGAGATTGATGATTACTGTAAAAAATTCGTTGATTTCATGCAAGCTCAGTTCAATAGAAAATATGACCTCAGGTCCTCTAGAAATAGAACCCGCACTCAAGATGAAGAGGAGGACGCACCCCAAAAGTCAACACCTGCTCAGGAGGAGACAGCTCGGAAAGTCCCCGATAGGGGTAAGAAACCTCTTGACCAACCTTTACATTCCGACACTCAAATTCCTTCATCTTCACAAGTGACCACACCTCCTAATGTTAAGCCAGTCATAAAGGAAGTCAAACCTCTCCCCCAGAACAAAGAATCTAAGGAGAAAGAATCAAAAGAGGTGTTGACAGATAATTCCTCCTCCGCTTTCAGTCTACAAAAAGAGCTTGAGAAAGTGAAAATCCCAGTTCCCCTAACCAAATTGTTAAAGCAACCTGCATATCAGTCCCAGGTCACGTCCTTCATGCTTCCCCCATAAGTAATACACATCCATGATAGTCTCAACTTACAAGAAGAAATACCTATGGTAGTGTTTGGTCCACATGTCGAAGAATTAGACCCCTCTACACCTCCCTTTTACGTGTCTTTGGTGATCCATGACCTATTGCTCCACAATTGTATGTTAGACTCTGGAGCCTCCCACAATCTAATGCCTCTGTCTGTCATGGAACAATTAGGACTCCAGATCACTCATCCATATCAGGATCTGTACTCATTTGACTCCAAGAGAGTTAAGTGCTTGGGCATGATTAAGGACCTAGTGGTCAACCTGGCCCAAATCCCAGCTAAAAGTGTAGTAATGGACATTATGGTGGCTGACATTCCAACCCGTTTTGGTATGCTACTATCAAGGTCCTGGGGAACAAAAATTGGCAGGTCCATCAAACTAGATCTAACATATGCCACCATCCCAATTTTTGGCGGGCAGGAGAGGAGATTATACAGGGAGACCAGATTTCTAAAAACGGTTACCAAAGCTGACAGTTCAGAAAATTCACCGGTTTACAGTAAGGATAGAGATTTTTCGTGCTTGATGTTAGAAGAAGATTACAGTTATGCCTAGAAACCTTCCTTATGTTAAATAAAGACTCAACAATCCCCAGAAGGTCTTGAAATAGGGGTATGGACTCTACATTTCGATGGGGAAAATTTGAAGGAAGGTAATGGTGCTGGTGTTTTATTGATTTCCCCTACAGGAAAATGGGTCCCACTGTCCTTCAAATTAGAGTATGAAGCCACCAATAACGTGGCTGAGTATGAAGCACTTCTGCTAGGGCTACTGGCAGCCAGAAACATGAATATACAAACCCTGAACGTCTTGGGTGATTCAGAATTGGTGGTCCGACAGATCAGAAATCAATGTCAAGCTAAGCATCCTCGTTTAAGAGCTTACAGGAATGAAGTATGGGACATGGTGGAGAACTTTTTCTCAGCTTTTAACATTCAGTTTATGCCCCGGGAGTAGAACAGGATGGCAGACTCACTTGCAGTGGCTGCCAGCACCTTCCGTCCACCCCAAAATCCCCTCCTGAGGTATGCGATAGAAGTAAGGTACCGACCTTCGATTCCAGACAATGTCAAACACTGGAAAGTGTTTGAGGATGATGAACAAGTGAAAAGGTTTCTAGAGACAGTTGGGGAGTTCTCTAATATGGAAATTGACTGTTGTGAGGAAGATGATGTTGAGAACCCATTAGAAAACAAGTGGGAAGAAAAAATGGCCGGGAGTAAAGTGTTACAGCTGAAGGGAAATTTCATCCCTAGAGGCCTCGTGCCCCTAGAAAGGTTGTTTGACAAAAATTATGTCCCCAGGTAGCCCAGCAAAACGACAGATGAAAACCAGGTAGAGGACCTAAATTTGGGTACTGAGGCTGAACCCAAAATTGTGAAATTATCCAGAAAGGTCTCGGATGACTATAAGGAAAAGTACCTACAATTATTTCAGTCTTATAGGGATGTATTTGCGTGGTCATATCAAGACCTGAAGATGTTTGATATCAGCATTTTTCAGCATGAAATTCCTCTGAAGGCAGACGCAAGGCCTCACAAGCAGAAGCTCAGAAAAATAAACCCTCTGCTACTCCCCTCCATCGAGAAAGAAATCAAGAAGCTGTTAAAGGCTAAAATAATTGTGCCATTGAAGTACTCTGAATGGGTGGCAAATCTAGTCCCTGTCCGAAAGAAAAATGGGGAAATAAGGTTATGCGTTGATTTTAGAAATTTGAATAGAGCCTCCCTGAAAGACAATTACCCATTACCGAAGATGGACCACATTCTGCAGAAAGTGGCGGGGGCCTCTAGGATGTCTATGATGGATGGTTTTTCAGGTTATAACCAGGTGGCTGTACTCCCAGAAGACCAGAAGAAGACTGCTTTCACCACGCCCTGGGGTACATTCATGTACGCCAGGATGCCTTTTGGGCTGATTAACGCAGGAGCCACATTTCAGAGGGCTATGGATATAGCTTTTGTTGGGGAAAAAGACAAATTCCTGGTGGTGTATCTGGATGATATTATAGTGTTTTTGAAAGATGACGCCGAGCATATTCAACATTTATAGAGAACTTTTAAAAAATTCAGGAGGTATGGTCTTTCCCTAAATCCTCAGAAATCTTTGTTCGCATTAGAATAGGGTAAGCTCCTGGGGCACATTGTAACTAAGGATGGGGTCAAGATTGATCCTAAAAGAGTGGAGGTTATAAATGGTATCTCCCTCCCCAGGAATAAGAAAGAAGTTCAGGTGTTCTTATGGCGTATCAATTTTCTGAGGAGATTTATCCCTAACTATGCTGAGATAGTTAGGCATATAACAGATATGTTAAAAAAGAATAATGAGGTGAAATGGTCGCCAGAATCGAGGCAGGCCTTTGCCAGAATAAAGAATGCATTTGCTGAGGCTCCTGTGCTGGCACGGCCAGATTACACTAAACCATTTATGATTTTCTCTTTCGCATCACCTCATACAGTAGATGGAGTCCTCCTACAGAAAAACGAGGATGGGTATGAACAACCCATTTCTTTTTTTAGTCGGGTTCTTCACGATGCAGAATTGAAATAAAATATATTGGAGAAGCAGGCTTATGCCCTGGTAAAGTCCCTCAAGGCATTTCGCATGTATATTCTGCAGTCTCACATTACTGCATTTGTACCCACCGTAGCGGTTAAAGATATCCTCATTCAAGGTGACAGTGAAGGAAAAAGGGGAAGGTGGATTGCAAAGATATAGGAATATGATCTGGACATCAGACCCACTAAGTTGATTAAAGGGCAGGGGCTAGCAAGAATTTTATCAGAGTCAAATCATCAAGCTTTGGGCATCAATTTATCTATGATTGCAAATGAACATTCTGAGGAACAAAAAGGGCAGCAAGAAGTGGAAATGGCCACTCAGAAAATACAGATAAAGTATCTTACTAGTCCTTGGTACAAAGAAATAGTTGAGTATCTCCTAACACTTGGCTGTCCACCCAGCTGTGATAAATCAAAATACAGAGCATTGAGGCTGAAATCACAAAAGTACATGGTTGCCAATGGTCAGCTATATTGGAAAGATCTTTTAGGCATACTGTTATTATGCCTCACAGAAGACGAAGTGAAGAACATAATGACCGAATTTCATGAGGGAATCTATGGAGGACATTACAGCTGGAGGAGCACAGCTCAGAAAATTCTGAAGGCTGGTTTCTACTGGCCTAAATTGTTTGGAGGCGTCTTTTCTTGGGTTAGAGCATGTGACAAATGTCAGAAATTTGCTGAAAAACAAAAGTTAGCAGCTCTGCCCCTGATTCCTGTACACGTCGATGAACCTTTCAAATAGTGGGGAATTGACTTCATAGGCGAGATTCACCCGCCCTCAAGTGGACATCACAAATGGATCCTGACTGCCACAAATTATTTCATGAAATGGGTGGAAGCCATACCTGCACGAAATGCTACAGACAGAGTGATAATCAAATTCATGGAAGAGAACATTATATCCAGGTTTGGATGCCCTGCTAGAATAGTGACTAAAAATGCACAAGCCTTCAAATCTACAAAATTTGTGAATTTCTGTCGGCAATATAATATCTCTCTGGGTCACTCTACAGCTTACTACCCACAGGGAAATGGTTTGGCAGAATCATCAAATAAAACGCTGGTAAGAGCTCTAAAGAAGACAATAAACGGAAACCAGAGGAATTGGGATTCCCAACTGAAGTTTTCTCTATGGGAAAACAGAATTACTAGTAAAAGAGCAACTGGGAAATCTCCCTATGAGTTAGTATATGGATGAGCAGCTGTGTTCCCTATACAATTAGCTTTACCTGTGGCTCGTTTCATGCAAGAGACTCAGGAGGAACCTGATGGCATGACCAGAAGAATTAACCAGCTGGTGGAACTCAAAGAAACGCGTGGTCAGGTCAATCAGAGACTTATGGAGTACCAAGAGAAAATGAAGGAGTTGTTTGACCAACACGCCAAAGACAGAAAGCTACAGGTGGGAGATCTAGTGCTCAGGTGGGATGTGCGAAGGGCTGATAAAGGTAAGCACGGTAAATTCGACCCCCTTTGGTTCGGTCCCTTCAAGATTGCAGAACAAGGAGGAAATAATACCTTTAAGCTGGAGAATTTGTAGGGAGATCTGCTCGACGCTCCTGTAAATGGACAGTTCCTCAAGCCATACTTCCAGTTCTAAAGCAGGCCGAGAGAGCCTGATTGTATTATATTGTACATTAGCTACTGTTTTTGTTTTTGAATTGAATAATGCATGGGTCATGATGATTTAAGAAGGGAGAAGTCGGAAGTGCAAGAGAAGTGGCGTTCACAGAAGATAAACAGGCGGTCTGCATAGTTCTCGACACGTTTGAGGATGAACGTGCCGTCCCTAGGTGGAGCCAATGTTGTTTAACCTTTAACATTAGTCATTAGTTTATTAAAATGTTGAAAAGTCATGCATTAAGCTTTGTATCAAAGGATGAAATACTTCAAAAGCGGGTCGAAAGGAGACTAAGCAACGAAAGCCACGTGCGTTAAAGCCAAAGGCAGAATTAATGCGAAAAGAATGGAATATAAAGCCAAAGGGCTAACAGAAATACAAAGGACAATGGAACGTTATACCGAGCACAAAACCTATGTAGTAAAATAAATTTCCGCTGCGTGAAGACGCACACAAGGGAAATTCCGAGGGGGTCGAGCAACGAGGAAGGGAAGAAACCCATACCCCCGCAGAATTGTGAAAGCGTGGCGTGTTGGGGACCCAAGGCCAGAGTGAGGTGGTAAGAGCGGGACCCGAAGCAAAGGGGATGACGTAGCAGAGCTAACGTGCGGGACCCAAGGATCGATATGCTATGTTTAGAATCTGCCTTATGGGAAATATATTCAAGAATCGTCGGCTTTATATGGTAAAAAGGTAAGGTAAAGTCCTTTAGGTTAACTGGTACTAAGGCCCGTACCAGTATTAAACCTGGCACGAGGCGCCCACTTGCACTCTGACACACCCAATCCTTACGCGCCACGTGCCCCACTGTCAGTTTCCTTACGACACTTGCCCTCTTTTGTTTTACCCATCCGTCTTTTTACCTCAAAATACCCAGTCCAGAGATAATAATTCCCCCGTATTTCACTCCAGTAAAAATTCGCAGGTTTCTAGCTATGGCATATACCAAGTAGAAAAGAGTGCCTGGTATACCCAATCATTGTCAGAGTTCCCTGCGTTGCTTTCCCGAGAAGATTTACCTTCCGTTCAGGTACTTCGTCATTCATACTCCCTCTATTTTCCTTTCACTTTTTCAAATTCTTGTATTTCGGCCATGGGAAGGGGAACACCCAAGAAACATGAACTAGAGACCCCTTAGGTCCGTGAATCCAGGAACCCACCCAGGTTTGACACTCTCATTGACCTGCAAGATGGTATCTGTGACCCTAAATACCCATTTGACATCCGCAGCATTAAGCCCGAGCTTTTCAGACGTCATGTTATGAACAAAGACCGTTACTGGGTAGTCGTTTCTGGCCTGTACCACCAAATTACCCCTCAAGTTCACTCTGTGTTTGATTTTATCTCCAGGCTCAGAGATGTTTTTGACGAGCATCGGGGAACCTTCAACTCTCCACAGGGGAACAAATTTTTTTCCCTTTCCCCCGACACTATCAAGCAAGCCCTCCGCTTTCCTACCAGCGCCACATATATCAGTTTCAGAGAAGCAGCTTTAGCCGCCCAGTTCACCAAATAGCCACGGGAGACCCGGCAAGCCTTCATCTCCTCTATAACCGGCAACCAGGTTACTTCTCTTCCTGCCATAGAGCCTTTTCCATTGAGTTTTTTCGAAGAGGAAGTTCGGCCCATCCTCTCTCTCATTGCTGGCCTTTTAGGGGAAGGAAGTCCGAAAGAGATTTCCACGGTCTGCGTCCATCTCTTATGGCTCATGTCTCAAAAGGGGGTAGTGTTAGATATTCCTGGTTTCCTTGCCACTGCCATTCGAACCCAGTTCCAGGAGCTTCCAGAAACCCGTCAGTTCCATTTTTGTTCAATGATTTTCTATCTCTTCTTGTACCAGCATGCTGATAAATTTGAGGGTTTGGGGTTAGAAAAAGTATATCGTGAGAATTCCTAACCCCGACCAGTTTTCAACTGGAATTGCTCTGTGCGCCAATTACCTAAGGGAGAGGGTTATGCCAGTTTTGTGAATAGTTTCATGTCCATTGCCTATACCATTATTCATGAATCGCCTTCACCTAGGGTATTTCCAGAAATGAAAAGCTGGCTCCAAGCCGGAAAATCCCAGAGCACTAGGGATTGGTTTCTATTCGATGACTACACTGAAATTCGGGTCTATGGAGCCGAATTTTCCCCTTACCGGCTGCCAGTGTTTCCTATTCGTCGAGTTTATGTGCTCGAATACATTCGGCAGACCCTCAAGGCCGATCAACTCCATTTCATTCCTGCCAAGAAGGGTTACATCCTGAGGCTCCCCACTGAAATCGGCCCTTTTGTGGTGAACTCTAGACTTGCCCTCCCAATCGTTGAGAAAATGCTGCAAGGTATGGACCTAAGGCTGGGAAAAAGCTGGGCTTATGACCCTCGAGAAATTATCTCGAACAAAAGAAAAAGGAACAATTCCGTGCCTTATATGCATGAGCCAAGGCCATTCATGGAATGGAGGGCTAATCTTGAAATTTGGCCTTTGGTTTCGCAGATGGAAACGGATTCATCTACTACAGGGGAGGAAGAGAATGTCAATAAAGGCACAGGCAGAGAAGAAGCAGGTACTTCAGGAGCAGCTCCCCCTTACAAAAATCAAAAAACAACCTCCAGTGAGGTAGAAGTCATAGGAGAGGAACAACTGCTTGAACCCTTCACAGTGTATGGTCAATTGGATAAAGGTGAAGCTGGGATATAGGTGCTAAGGGACAGTACTACTTCTTCCGACTTCACAGAGGTCACACAGGCCATCATAGAGCATACCTCACCAAGGGCAACTGAAAGGGATCAGGCAAATAGAGCAATACGAGATAAATATAAAGCTGAGCTAGGAGCGTACGTTGAGAAATATCACACCAGGCTCTCTACCTCCATGAACGCGAATACCGAAAACCTAGTATTATCTATGGCAGAAGCTATCTTGGATCCTAATTCAGGTGTCACTAGCTATCGGGTGCTCGAGTATGCGATCGACATGAAGAAAGTGCCATCAAACGACATGTGCGACCTATTCCAGTCTGTATGTGATATGATGAAAGATGAACTGATGCGGGTCACCATCGCGCCGAGGAAGTTGGTGCAGAAACATGAGCAAGTCAGGGCTACCCTGAAAAGTGAACAGGTTAGCTGCCGTGCCCGATAAAATCAGATACATTTCCTCCAAGACCAAATCAAGGGAAAGGATACGAGGGAAACAAACCCACAGGTGGCTTTGATTGAACAGTTGCAGAAGGAAGTTGCATCAGCAAAGGGTCAGGCCTGCATACCATCCTCCCACCATGTCCAGACGGCTGAACTGGTGCAAGTAGAGAAAGAGAAAGTGGAATTGTCCAGTAAGCTATCAAAGGAAAGAGAGGAGAAGGAAAAGATGGTTGAAACAATCACCATACCACAGACCAAGGTAACAGAGCTACAAGCTATGTGGGACTCACACAGTTGCCAGCCGACCGTGGCTTCAAGTGGAACTAGCTTGCCGTCTGAGCAATTGGCCGTAGCTAGAGCTGAAAATGAGGCACTGGAAAAGTAGGCGTCCACAGCAAGGCAAAAGATCACAAACCTAGAAAAATCTCTGGCTGAGAACACCAGAAGAATAGAAGGGTTGCAGAGAGAAATAGAGCAGGAAAAGAAGACGACGGCCGATTAGCAAAAAACCATCGCCGACATCAAAATTCGTGCAAAGGGAAATCTCACCCTCCTTGAGGCTAGGAGTATAATTTGGTCTGATATAATCTCAGCGGTGACCGAGCAATGGGGCTTCTTAAGGACGATGGGAGAGAATAAGTCTGCTATACCCTATCTCAGTAGGAAACTGCAGGAGGCAGACCTCGATTTGTCCAACAGAGCCCAACACGCCAAAGAGTATATTTCATTCTTGAATGAGCTGGGATCAGATGACATGGAGAAGCACGGTATTCCAAGCCAATTCACGGAGGCTATTGAATGTCGAAAAATCATCAACAAAGAAATGGCCCGAGTCACAGCTTCGAGAGCTCTCCAACAGGTGGTCGCCAACGTGGAACGATTCGATGCAGTATGGGGTGAGATCATGACATCTGGACTTCCTTCCTGTTGGGACCCAACCACTCCTTCTGTGCTCTTTCCTTTGACACAATATACAATGCGCCTACACGAAGAAAAAGATCGAACCAACCTCCAGGTAGGTAAACCTGTTCAACTCAAGGCCGACATGCTTGTTTCATTCCTTCAAAAATAGTTCACCCTCCTCCATTTGATAAAACATAAGCTTCCTACTGGGGTGGGTTTCCACGCCCTCACAGAGGCCTTTGTCGAGGTGGAGGGGTTCTCAGCAATGCCTGAACCAGTTGTAGATAGCCAGCAGAGGTGCACTCAATTTACGAGCCAATATGCCAGTTCATCTGCGAACGTGCCGCCACCAGATTCAGCAACTGCCTCAACTCTTCCACACCTATGATATCTTGTCAACTCATGATTTGGCCTCAACGGCCTATTTACTTTTTACTGAATTAGTTTCTTTTAAAGTTTCGAGTGGGTTGTTTGCCCCACTCCAGTATTTTACTTTTCATCAAACTGCTGTTTAACTTTCTGTTTTTGATAACGGCCAAGGGCCTGACTACCCATGATGAAAGGCATGATTCCTCATCATGAATTTTCCTGTTTTGAGAATGACATTTAACAAATTTTGGTTATGCGAAGAAGATATTTTGCCAAAAAATATCTTCTCGCTGAGATAGGAAGAAGCCTATATAAGTTAGATCCAATGAGAAAAAATGGTTCCAGATTTCCTGAAGAAACTTGCAGTGTAAAAGTTTTTGTATGCTTGTCGTGGAATTATCAATGCAAATACACAGAGCCCGTGGGGTTTCAGCAAAGAGAAGTTCTAGTTATGTGTGAGGATTCCAGTCTTAATGCTATATAGTTCGTGACTCTTTCTTAGTAATATTGTACCATTGTTCTCTTCACTGTTTTCAATTTCCTTTTATCGTGTCTTGGAATGCGAGCGACTTGTCAGCTCTGGTATGAATTTATCGATGTCTGATACTCATGCTTTACTAATCTAGGTTGCTTTAAATATGGCTCATACATGATATGTCATTCCACTTTACACATCATTCATATTTCTTCTATATTAAACATCGTGGAATGTTACTCTTACTGAATTGATTGATATGTATGGATTCTTAGTTTCTAAGCCCATATTATATTGAAATACATTTTCCGAGCACCATTTCATTGGTATTTAATATTCCCCTTTCACTTTCTGCGCACCATATATTTTTCTATTAAAATACCTATATGTCTTTGAGAAACTCGCTCTCTCTGATGAAAGTTGTCTCTAAGTTGTCTGAAGTATATATGTGTTCAAGATTCCATTCTTGTATCTGCAGTGTTTTTATAGCTTGCTAAATCTGAAGGTAGTTTGGTCCCATCCATATGATGATGCTTTGCACAAGTTGGAAAGGTAGAGAGTCCAAAGCTGATAATGAGCCTAAAATATATTTTATACTCCCTACTGTTTAAGATGTCCTAGGCACTGGTCTTTGGCAACTCAAGGCTGTCTCTAGGAGCTACAACACCGCCCATACATAACAACGTTTAAATACATATTCATTTGCAATATATAACAAGAACTACCGACGTAGCTCGTTGGTCGGGCCTCTCCGCTGCTTCTGACCCGACCTCGGTTCGAATTTTGCTGCGTCCCAAAACAAATTTTAATATGCCATTTCCATTTGACCTCGGGGCCACGTGGCGACCTTCAAGCTGGCCACGTGGCGCTCATTCATTGGTTTCCTACAGAATATTCTGTGGAATATTCTGTGGAATATTCCCAAAATATTCTATGGAATATTCTTTTTTTAATAAAAATATATTTTTTCTAAAGTCAAATTTTAGCCTTCCTTTTACTGAAATTAGCAAACTTTAAAACTGAATATCTTCCTCATACAATCTCGGTTTTCAGTGTCGTTCATGTCTATAGGATTTTTTTTCCAGGCTCTTTGCAGTCGATCTAGTTTGAACCAATTCCGAGCAACTTCAGTTTTGAGCATTTTTCTACAAGAGACTTAATCTCCTGATCACACCTCCCAAATGGGAATCTTTTGGACCCCAAAATCTCTCTGATTACTGAAACTGATGATGTGGAGACTGATTCTCCACTCTTCCACCCTTGAAAAACTAAATTCTACCTGATTTCATCAAATGAAGCTTTTGAGAAAATGATAATCTGTCTCTGGAATCAACTGATCGACCATTGCTAAGATTGACGGAGTCATGATGCAAATGATTAAAATTTGCAGAACAAAAATTGTAATTTGCAGAAAAAAACTTTTTCTACACTGATCAAACTTCTAGAAAGACTCAAAATAATGGTCACCATGCAAACTATTCCCATGGCGAATTCTACCATTCTGAAACCAACTTTTTCCCATGCTAAATGGTGTGTCTTTCATGCTTGCACTGCTTTGCTTTGACACTTCATTCACTGCATTGGCTAACCCAAAAGGTAATTTGTGAAACATAACATCATCTTTTTTCAAAGAAAAACTATTATCAAACTGAGACAAATCATTAGCAACATCATAAAATGGTGAATGCTCAAAATCTAGTCGTTTCAACATTAACAAAGTTAGACTTTGACTTGCATTAACCAGTCTTTTCAATTGACTTGCATGGAGTAAAGAAGATTCCATCTTCTTCTTGTGAGCTCTCACAATGTACTCTTTACCATCTTTGAACAAGTGATACTTGTTTTCATGGCGATGAAAGATGGCCTTCCTGTCAAATAAATAAGGACTTCCCAAAACAATACCTGAGATATCAAGCGACACCACATCAAGTTCAACTATGTCAATAAAGTGTGCAGTTATTGCAAAGCGCAATATGCACTTCCTTGAGACTTGCAAATTGGCATCCTTGCATATCCATCCAAGTGGATAAGGCTTTGAATGTGGAATTTTCTCAAGTTTAAGCTGCTTGACCAAGTCTTCAGATATAAGATTCGCTTGTGACCCACTTTCAAATAGTTTGTCAATTTTGGTATGTTTTGAAATTACCCTCACATGGAAAAGATCTATCCTCCTCTTTTCCTCATGAGTATATTTGTGACAATTCAAAGAGCTATAACTAGGAATTGTGTCTTGCACCACTTCTTTCCCCTTAATGTTCTTTAAAACCATGGCTATGCTTTTTGTCTCATCTCCTGAGTCTGACCCTAAGTCTTGCTCAACTGTTGCTACAGTTTTCTCCTTTTCTTTGGTCTTGTTTTTGTTCTTGTATTTTTATGGTTTAAGTTCAGGATGAAGCTTCCAACAATGATCTTCATCATGACTTGTCTTCGAACAGTTCTTGCAAAAGAACTTTCCTTTTTCTTTTCTTGAATTTGCAACTCTCTTCTTTCCTTTGTTTTTGAAATTACTATCCTCATCAAAAGTATTCTTTCCTCTAGCTTCTAAATGTGTAGCCTACACACAGACTTCATCTAAGCTGGTAGGATTAAACATTAGAATATTATGTTGCAGATAATTGTGCAAACCTCCTAAGTATTTCAACAAGGTTTCTTGACTTTGTAAGTCTAATCCAAGTAGAAGTGCTCTCCTTCTAAACTCTTGGGTATAATCTTGCACATTTTGACCCTTAAGTTGACTAAAATTTTGCCAATTCATGATTTCTTTCTGAAGATGAGCAAGAGGATAAAATTGTTTCTTAATAGTAGTAATAAACTCATTCCAAGTTAGAGTTATCTTACCATTCTTTTTAATTTCCTCCTTGGTCTTGGCTTCCCACCAAACCAAAGCTGCTCCATCCATTCTCAAAGAGGATAATTGGATTTTTGTGTCATCGTTATGCAAATTCTGAATTCTTAGATACACTTCCAGCTGTCTAATCCAGTTATCCAATTTTTCTGCATTCACATCACCATTAAACATCGGCAACTCAAACTTCACATCAAGCTTTAGCAAAGGATTTTTAAGAGATGTTTTTTTTTGTGTGACTGATTAACAGAAGTTGAAGAGGATGATGTGGAGGAAGAGGATGATGATGGAGATGAAGGATCACCATTTCCTCCATTCCCTTTCTTAGACTCATCCTTGTCTTTCTTCCCTCCTAACGAATCTCCTTCTTCTCTTTGGTTTCTAGACCCTTCTCTAGCAATCCTATCATTTCTCTCCTGGTATAGGATCCTAACCATCTCAGTCATGTCCAAGAAAGCTTTTCTAAAGACTCTTTCTTCTTCCTTGGGATCCATTTCCTCATGTACTTCTTCTTCTTTGGAAGACATGTTTGTGGCTGATTCTAAGGCTAATGAGGATGAAATGGAAGGTGGATATAATGGCACCCTAGCCCTTCTTGGTTGAGGATTAACTTGTTCTATAACCAATTGACCTTCCCTTCTTTTCAATTGTAGCCTAGTAAGCATCAAATTTTGTAGAATAACACAATATTCTTGCACAAATTTCACAAACTCTTAAGCAAAACCTAGAGCTCTGATACCAATCTAATCTGAAATTGTGAAAATAAAGTATTTCTCATACAGAGATTGACAGTAGGGGGCTTTTATTGGTTATTTCACCTTTACTAGAAAGGATGAAACCAGAAGCTTCTGGCCCACAAACTGGCTCTGCCTAAATAAATAAAATGTAAACACTGAAATAGATCCGATCAATGAAAGTATTTGTTTATGTGCAAAGTATTCATTAATCAAAATTTTATGTGTGCTGAAGATTTTGTCAGATTATCCACAGTCTCACGAAACACTTGTTACTTGACAAGTGTTTCGTGAGGCTGTGGATAATCTGGCAGTGACAAGTGTTTCATGAGACTGTGGATAATCCGGCAAACTCTTCAGTAAACAATAACCACAAGAACTTGAAAACCAAAATTTTATGTGTGAATAAGCAAGTTCAAGTATTCTGCAAATGAAGTAATGTGGTTTGAAGTTGAACTAATGAGTTTTTCTCACTGTATAAGTTTTCTTGGAAAAAGTGTTCTTATGAAAAGTTACGGTTTAATATAGCAGAATCTGAAATATAACAGCAAAAATGCACAGCATAACAGCAAGCATTTGTTTAAGTAGTTCACCCCTCTCTTGGGCTACCTCTGTTGGGTCCAAAAGCCTCTAATTAGGCTTTTCCATTTTTCATTAATGCTCAAAATATGAATTACACTATGCAGAAAGCCTCAAAAGGAAAAATAAGCTACAAATTCAGAAAGAGAGGACTGAAATCAGTATAAATCGACTATTCATTCACCTCCAATGGATAAGTATAGTCCAACACAACTGATCTTTCATTAGGCCCTGGTGGCTCCACAGCCAAAATCGCTGGTAAAATCACTGAAAGAGTGCCTTGATGGCTCTGCAACCTATCCCAATAGCTCCAGAATGCTTCAATACCCCAAAATCAAAAAAACATTTCATCCCAAATGGAATTCCCTAGCCAAAGTTATGGCTAACTGAAGTTTTCTCAGTTACGGCTAAAAATCCTCCACTAATTATGGAGTAACTGCAGATAAGGCCACTAAATTGGGAGTGGCGCCAAAATAGGTGGAGGCCACCAAAATTCCCGCCTAAATGAGGGGGCTAAGGATAAGCCCCATGGGACTGCACCCGTTAGATTTGGTTGAACCAACCTACGTTAAACGCGGCATATATTAATGTTTGTAACCATAGGTTTTAATGAATCTCCGCTTTGGGCGCTACGTCGTGTGACCATGACCCACATTTTCGGGCCCGCCCATACATAAAAACGTTTAAAAACATATTTTTTTGTAATATATAACAAGAACTGCCGATGTAGCCCATTGGTCAGGCCTCTCTACTGCTTCTGACCCGACCTCGGTTCGAACCCTGTCGCGTCCCAAAACAAATTTTAATATGCCATTTCCATTTGACCTTGGGGCCACATGGTGCCCGTTCATTGGTTTCCTATGGAATATTCCACAGAATATTTTGTGGAATATTTCATGGAATATTCCCAGAATATTTTGTGGAATATTCTTTTTTTAATAAAAATATTTTTTTTCTAAAGTCAAATTTTAGCCTTCCTTTTACTAAAATTGGCAAACTTTAAAACTAAATAAATTCCTCATACGACGTTGGTTTTCAGTGCCATTTGTGTCTACATGATCATTTTTCCAAGCTCTTTCCAGTCGATCTAGTTCGAACCAATTCCGAGCAACTTCATTTTTGAGCATTTTTCTACAAGAGACTTGATCTCCTGATCAAATATGGTTGATTTATGTCACAGATATCAGATAGTGTGTGGTTATTCCACAGCTTATTACCCTCAAGGTAATGGGTTAGCAGAATCTTCCAACAAGAGCCTGATAAACATAATAAAGAAGCTGTTGGAAGAAAATCAGAGGTCTTGGCACAACAAGCTGGTGCATGCTTTATGGGCAGACAGATTAACAACAAAGAAATCAATTGGAATGTCTCCCTATTAGCTAGTTTATGGATCAGATGCAATTTTTCCTACCAGTTTAGGAGTGCTAGTGATGAATTTGGTCCAAGAAATGAAATCAGAAGAAGATAGCATGATGAAAAGGATAAATCAGACCATACATCTTCAACAAACCAGGGAAGAAGTTTATAACAGAGCACAAAAATTACAAGAGAATATCAAAAATTTGTTTGATAAGAGGACAAAGGCAAGTGATTTCAAAATTGGGGACAAAGTACTCAAATGGGATTCCAAGAGAGAAGAGAAAGGCAAACATGGCAAGTTTGAAAATTTATGGTAGGGTCCTTACATCATTCAATCTTCCATTGGTCATAATGCATTTTTTCTACAAGATATGGATGGTACAGACTTGTTTGGGGGTCATGTCAATGGCATGATGCTCAAACATTATTTCTGTTGAAACCTCTATTCAAAGCTTTCATTCTTCATTGTAAATATCATTGCTTTGTTTTGTTTTTAAAAGAGAAAAATAAAAAAAATATAGAAAAAAGAAAAATACAAAAACAATAGAAAAGAGGAAAGAGGGAAGATATCAAAAAATAAAGGTACAACCCCATACCAAAGAAGAAAAGAAAAATCTGAAAGTGTGCAAGATAAAATTCCACTACTTGAAAGAGCACTGCTATTTAGTCATACGACCTAATCATGACTAGATATATTTCAATTTACTGCTGATAGGTAAGTGAAGAATATTTTCCAAACTGTTTAATCTTGACTTATCAGCAGATTGGATTAGGATAGAAAAAAGAATGGTTCAAACATGTTGAAAATATGAACCAAAGAATCAAAAGAAAAGATGGCTCTAATCAGATCAAAACCTAAGCCAAAGATACAAATAACACTGGTTCTAACATGCTGAAAACTTGAACCATGTAAAGAAGAAGACAGCTCAAAGAAGATCAAAATCAGAGCTGAAAGTAAGAAGGAATGACTCTCACTATTTTCATATCTTAAGCCTTCCAAGTTTTGTTACTTTTCTGCAAATAAAGGTCTATGAACAGTTTGTTTTGATGTCATAGCCATCACAGCAAATCAGACAACTTAATCCTGGTTTGCCTGTGTTTTCAATTTCTGTTTTAGAATGTAGACAATGAAATCTATCAGATAGTTTAATCCTGACAGATAGTAGTTAGGTAGCGAATTTTTGAGTCCAAATGTTTAATCTGGACTCATGGAAGTTATAAGGGTAGATTTAGATTATTTTTTCTTGTTTTCAAAGAATAAAATGTTGATGTCAAAGGTTTGCAAGTCCAAGGGCACCTTAGGAAGAAAAACTGTTAGGAAAGTAGGCTATGTAGGTAGAATGTTTGGGAGAAATCATCTGGTTGTGATAAATACTGATCATTTTTTCAAAGCAGTAGGATCAAAGAAGAAAATCTTGTCAAGGATAAAGCACAGGTCTACATTTCATAGATAAAATTTCTGAAGTTCTTGATACCTCCAAGGAGCTACCATCCCCAAGTTGGAGCCACTATTAGCCATCCTTAATTTTTGACATATGCAAAGATGGCTAAAAAAGGTCTTTAGTCTTCAAGAAACAAATTTCATGCATATCTATGACTTTTTGAAGCCTTGTTGGGTCCATTTGACCAAAAGGATCCATCTCACTCATATCTTCACAAAGCCCTATTGTTGCCTTGAAGAAAACTATTTTGAACCCCTCTTCCATTCATATTTTCCTGTTAAAAAATCCCCCACTTCTTCCAAATTCCCTTTAAGACCATATGAATCCCTTTTATTTGGTCTTAATTGCATATTCATGTCTATCAGAACGTTTAAAAAACCTTAAAAACCCTCTTTTCGGCCTAAAAAATCACTTCTTTTATTAAGTCAGACTTAAGCCCCTATGGGCTTAAGTCCTCAGCCCTTCCTCCATGAAACTGCGACCGCCAGCTCAGTATTTAGCTCCTTTCGTGCTATCGGACTTTGCTTTCATCCCTTTTCCTTCATTTCTTAATTATTTTCTCCGCGCAATGTTTTTCCCACCGATGGGATTTGAGCCATCGATCTCATAAGATCAGACGATCCACGCTTAAACGCCCATCGCAAATCACAGTTCCCCATTTCCTTTGGCCTCTTGCACTTTCTTCCGTCAATGGCCAATCCCCGAGCAGATCTAGACTATCCATTTCTCCTGTGATCCGACGGCCATAGCACCCCTCCATCACATCGGCGCATCGCATTGGGCCTCACCCTTTTCCCTTACATTTTCCTTTCTCCGCCGATTTGATCCCTCAAATTAATCCCCACCATTGATCTCATCCCTGATCCAACGGCTCCTGCTCCGATCAATGGCTCCCGCTCCCACTGGATGGAATCTCCAATGCCCTAGATTCTTCAGTAGTCAACTAAACAGATGCCCAAACACCCAATGAGCTACAACTCAACCTAGCACCACCCTACAACCCTATAGAATAATAAAATAAGAATGGAATCCTGTACCAGGGAAAATGGTCCACTTTACAATGATATAGAATGATGTAGAAGAATAATATATACTAGACCATAACCCAAACTTTGACACAACCACCTAATGATGATCCTAGACCTCCCAACACTACCTCTTCAACCCTTGGCAGATAGACACTAGTACAATTTTTACAATGATGTATTTACAATAACTTAGTACAATGATACCTTTACAATGATTGTATGCAGTGCTGCCCACTTGAACACTTCATAGGATGAAATTCTTTCTGCTGTTATGCACCTTTTTTTATGCTCTTGTCATGCTACCCTCTATTGCACCTTGCTTTGCTTTGCTTCCATAGAAATTCTGGTCCTTTGCAACCCTTGACAACACATGATCTAGCTTTTTCTTGCCTTCTAGGAGCTCAATATTGAATCTGGTGTATCTCTATTATTTCATATTCTAAATATCTTATTTTCAGTCTTGTAGTATTTCTCTGAGTCATATTTCCAATGCCATAGGTCTGACCCAATTTGGATTCTTCAAGAGAGAGTTATACCCAATCTCTCACAATGCCCTTATTATGGACTGTTTCAGCAGAGTGCACTTGTACGACGTGCCACTTGTCACTGTTTCTTTATTTTGCTCTAAAATTGATAGAGAAAAAACTGCAGAATGTGAATTTTCTACCACTTTTTACATAATTTCAATCGGATACTCAGAGAGAGAGTTATGACGATTTTACCAAGGTCACTTCTTTGAGATGAATTTCAGGAGCCTGCAAAAACCCTGACTTCCACAGATCATATCTCCAAAAATATTATGCACCTTGGTCTGAAATTTTTACAATAGCTTCCTCAGGATTTCAGCTTCGCCTCATAAAAATTTCAGCTTCTGAACCTTCCTAGAAAAAAATTTAGAGTGAAAATTCCACGATGACTTGTTTCGGATGGCAAAATCCCTTGCATAAGGAGGAAATGAGGATCACAATTTATATAAATGCTTAGGTTGAGAGGGGCTTCAACAAGTGAACGTGGGAGGGATTTTAGGAGCTTAAAAAATATTAATTATGACTTTTCAATGACCCATGCCACAACCCCATGGGGTTTTAGCCCACTAACTGGGGGTACAAACTTCAAACATGAATATCTCTCAAACCGTGAAGAATTACATGGCGTGCCATATATCAACGGAAACATCTCGACAAGTAGAACCATCAAAAGCATTATTGACCCAGAATATATTAATTTTGTAGGTCAAAAATCCCATGCAATATTTGGTTAGCCCCTGGTGCTGCTTGGGTTGACATCAATGACAACCAGTGATCAACAATCTCCCCCTTTGGCATTGATGGCAACACAAGTACTCCCCCTACGATCATGACACCTCTTCCTACAACATTCTCTCCCCCTTTGACATCAATGGCAAAGGGTAACTCCCCCTGAAACACAACCATCCTGTGGACCTGTACACACTTCCACTCCCCCTAACACACAACCGTCCTACAGACCTGTAATCTACTTCCACTCCCCCTTTATATTCTGAAAAAGGAAAATCTAATGAGAACTTGGGAGAATCCCAAGCTTCTAGTGAAGATATTCCAATGCTGGCGAATATTTAATATGTGATTCTTTTGGTGCTGCTTGGAATCTTGCTACTTGTCCAACTGCTTGCATAACATCTGGTCGGGAGGCTGTTACATATAGAAGACTACTAATCATAGATTTGTACAACCTTTGATCCACATCCTTAGATGAGTTGTCTATGCTCAATTTGCAACCTGTTACCATTGGAGTAAGGATGGGTTTGCAATCTTCCATTTTAAATTTCTTGAGAATTTCCTTGATGTACTTGGCTTGAAATATAAATATTCCTTTCTCTTGCTGAGATATTTGAAGCCCTAAGAAGTATGTCAGCTCACCAAGTAAGGACATCTCGAAATCACTTTGCACCTTTGTAGCAAACTTCTTACTTAGTCGATCATCATTGTTACCAGTTATTGTATCATCCTCTTTAGCTATTAGACATGCTTTAGTTGCTTCATCCAGAACATATATGTCGTTTGAAGCTCGACTTGTTGTAGCCACAATTTCACCATACACACCTTTCCTGATTTCACATTTCATGGAGTTGAATAGTATTGTGTGTCCTTGATCACACATTTGTCCAACACTGAGCAGATTTTGATTCATGTTTTCAACCAATAGAACATTCTTGGCTAGATAATCTTTTCTTCTGAGAGTGACAATACCTGATCCTATAACATTTGAAGATCCATCATTTCTAAAGGACATGGTTCCATCCTTCTTCTCTTTCAGAGATACAAATTTATTTCTATCTCCAGTCATATGCGTTGAGCAACTGTTATCAACATACCACACATATTTGTTCTTTTGAGCCTTGAAAGCGAGAGCACATTTATCATTCTTCTTCTTCTTCCATGTTCATTCGTTCTATGGCTTCAAAGATTCTTCTGGAGGATTTTCAAGTCTGCAGTCTTTGGCTATGTGTCCAAAGTTTGGACATTTGTAACATTCAATATTATTTCTTAAATTTTCAAATCTATTGATATTTCGCTGAGCCTTAGGAGGTTCATATTTGATAGATCTCCTAGAATTGTATTCGTTCCTAGGGTACGCGTAATATTCTACAACTTTATGAACAAATTTTCCACATGAATAACAATAGCCATAAAAAATATGTTGGTACCTGGATGGAAATTTTCGTCGAGGAATTGTCTTCCAAGGCTATTCTTGCGAATCTTGTCCAATGAAGTCTACATGCATGTCAGATCTCATGGGTTCATTTTATTTTTTTGTAGAAGGTCCTACTTCTTCTTCTTTGTAACCAATGCTAGTTTTGTCATTGTAAGATCATTTATTGTTGATGAGTTCTTCCAATGCCCTGGAGCTGTTGGCATAGTTTTGGATAGTTTTTCCTTTCTTCACTTCCTCATGTAGCGAGACTACTTCGGCTTCTAATTCTTCCCTTTCTTGGTTTCTTTCTTCCAACTTCTTTTGAAGTGACTCTTCAATGCATTTGTGTTCTTCAACTTCAATTTTGAGACCTAGAAATTGTTCTTCAAGAATTTTGGAACGGATCTTCTCCGCCTTGAGATTTTTTATAAGCTTGATTGCTTCCTCATAAAATTCTTCTAAGGTCCATCCTTATTCTTCGTTGTTTGATACCTATTGTTTATTGTGCTTGTCCATAAACAATACTCTCTCATTGGATTCTTCTTCACTGTCATTGTCTTCATCGGATGATGAGTTATCGTCTTTAGAGAGAAAGTTCCTTTTGGATCCTTGCTTGTTGAATTTCTTAAAGCCTTTCTTTCCTTTTGAGTTGCCATTACTTCTGTTTGGATATTTTGCTGCAAAATGCCCAACCTCATTACAGCTGAAACATATCAATGGAAGTTTACCTTTGAATTTTCCCTTACCAATTTTTTGTTTTCTCGTGAAGTAAGCATATTATTCATCTAAAAGACCTTCTTCATCATCTCCCTTTTCTTCACACTTGAAGGTGCATGTATTTTCAATTGAAGGTTGTTTATCCTTATTGGTTTTCTTAGATGCAATGAAAACAATTTATAGATGTGAAGTACCCTCTTCTTCATCAAGTCTCATTTCATATGCTATGAGAACTCCATGTAATTCCTCTTTGCTCAGTTTGTCCAGATTTGCACTGTATTCTATGACTGATAACTTTGGGTTGAATCTCCCTGGTAACGTTCTAATAATCTTCCATATAATAGTCTTCTCATCAACTGGCTCTCCCAATCCTTCAAGAGTATTGGTTATTTCATCAACATATTGGAAGTATGCAGCAATGTTGCAATCTTCTTTCATTCTGATTTGCTCAAATTTTTCTCTATAGATTTGAAGCTTTTCTTCTTTGACATTTGAGTCACCTGCATATATATTCTCAAGCTTGTCCCATACATTTTAGGCAGTTTTACAACTCAACACCTTATTATAAGCAGATATAATAAGTCCACTAAAAATAATATTATTTTCTTTTGCATCATTTACCAAATTATTCTTACCTTGTTCATCCGTAGTTGATGTAAATCCATTTTTAATAGTGTCCCATACTGCGTAACCTTGTGCCAAGAGATAGACCTCCATTCTTCCTTTTTCTAGAGTGCATAATTATTTTCATTGAATAGAGGTACACCATTCTTGGTATGGTCCATGACCTCCTTCCAGCTGTTAAATTTCTATTGAAGGAACCAAGCTTTGATCCCAATTGTTGGAAATAATGAGAGGGGGGGGGGGGGGAGGGGGTGGGGGGTGACTCAGTATTCCTTTCAATTAGAGCATTAGTTAATCTTCAGTTATTATCAGTGTTTGTATAATGATAGCAGCAAACAAGAGGAACACAAATGCACACAGTTTTTATGGTGGAAACCCACTCCGGAACAAAAACCACCTAATTATTTTCTAATAATTCTTTAATATTCAACTCCAATTTAAAATAAAGCTCAAACTTCCTAGAATCTAGAAAAGAATTCTTCTCCAGCTCCCACTGGATGGATGCTCCAATGCCTGAGATTCTTTAGTAGTCAACTGAACGGATGCCCAAACACCCAATGAGCTACAACTCACCCCAATACCACCCTATGCCCCTATAGAAGAATAAAATAAGAATGGACTCCCGTACCAGGGAAAATGGTCCACTTTACAATTATATAGAATGATGTAGAAGAATAATATATACTAAACCATAACCCCAAATTTGACACAACCACCTAATGATGATCCTAGACCTCCCAACACTTCCTCTTCAACCCTTGGCAGATAGACACTAGTACAATTTTTACAATAATGTATTTACAATGACTTAGTACAATGATACCTTTACAATGATTGTATGCAGTGTTTCCCACTTGAAGACTTCATAGGATGAACTTATTGCTACTGTTATGCACCATGGTTTCTTATTTTTTCATGCTACCCTTTGCTGCACCTTGCTTTGTTTTTCTTCCATAGAAATTTTGGTCCTTTGCAACCCTTTACAACACATGATCTAGCTTTTTCTTGCCTTCTAGGAGCTCGATATTGAATCTAGTGTATCTCTGTTATTTCAGATCCTAAATATCTAATTTTTTCTCCTGTAGTATTCCTCTGAGTCATATTTGCAATGCCACAGGTCTGACACAATTTGGATTCTTTAAGAGAGAGTTATACCCAATCTATCACAATGCCCTAATTATGGACTGTTTCAACAGAGCGCACTTGTACGGCATGCCAAGTGTCACTGTTTCTTCATTTGGCTCTGAAATTGATAGAGATAAAACTAAATAATATGCATTTTCTACCACTTTTTACATAATTTCAATCTGATACTTGATAGAGATAAAACTAAAGAATTAGTGAAAAGAAGTAGCCTTCACTAAGTGGGCCCGCAGGCTATTTTTGGCGCAAAGTCTATTTTTAGACTATGTCTATTTTTAGACATATGGATCATGGTCTATGAGTTGCAGGATGATATTTATGGATGATTGGTCATGTTGGTAAAAATAGATGGACCTCTATTTTTAGACATTGGGCGGAATCTATTTTTAGACTACCGGGCTAAAAATAGAACAGTCGAATATTATTAACCCTTAATAATATTTAGACTATAAACATTATCTTATCCTCTTGGAGCACTTCAGTTTGATGCTTGGATGTGGCACATGCAGCTGACAGAAGGAAATATTCTTTTTCTAAGGGTTAGTTGAGCTATTGCATGGTTGACTTCAGTTAGAACTCATGTGGCAGAGTTTGGTGGAGTTGATGAGACAGTTGGTGGAGTTGTGTTCGGTTTAACTTAGTTAAACTAGTTGTATTTAGTCTAACTGATAAATACACTAGTGATGAGTGGTGTGAATTAATTATTAATTAATTCACTAATTATTAACTCATAAATCAACTAAAGAATACATTAGTTAACTGCAATGCATGGAAAGTTCAGTGGAGACCAGTGTTAGAGGTGGGTGAAAGGGTGAGTCTACTATCAGTTGTGACTATAGCTGTGCATGAGATTTGCACACACATTGATTGAGATTTCCAATGAGGATTGCGCAGTACAATCCAGTGGGATTCAAACTTGGATCTCATCATTATTCATCTTGGATTGCGCGGTAGAGGCAGGCAGACTTGTGGAGGAGATTTGAACTTGTGACTTGTTCAGATCTGAGCTAGTTTGTGTGTAACTATTGGAGATAGTACTGAGTACTTGTGAGGATTATTGTCTTATGATTGTTACATGTTCTCTATCATTATAATATACAGATAGCTGGGGGTTCTCAGAAATTAGCTTTCCCCATTACATACTGTGTTATATGTGTGCTTGATTATGTTTTAATGTGCGCATGCGACTGCTTCTATTTCCGCAAATTGATGATCAATTGTAGAAGAGGTTATGTATTATGCATGAAGCTTAAATAGTGTGTAATCAGGATAATATCAGTGAATAATTCAGCTATTATTCAAATTTTTACATGGTATCAAAGCGAAATTGATCATCGGATCTATTACAGTGATTACAATTTATCTCGGTAGACAGAGTCTGTAAGCAGGCCAGGTAGCCTCTAGATCCATCCTTTCTTTGAAAGGTGATATATCTAGTAAATGCCCATACAGTTGATCTCTATGCTAGAAATAATTTTTTCTCACAAATCAGAAGTAGTTGAGTTTTGAGCTGGTGGAATTCGAATTTGCAGAAGATTTTTCTTGGTGTCAAAGTTGAAATGTCTTTCAACGGATTGCGATTGGAGTATGCCCTTGAGGGCAGCTCGAATTATGTTGCATGGAAGGATAGGATGGAGGTGGTGTTAGATGAAAATGGGTTGAAGGAGTTCATAGATGTTGAAGTCCCAAAGCCTACTGATGCTGCTCAAGTTGAGGCTTGGCAAAAGAAGACAACAAAATGTCGAAGGATTCTGTTGGAGGGCATGAAGGATCACATTGTATCCAGCCTGCATGGAAAAAACTCTCCATACTTGATGTGGAAAGAATTGATAGATTTATTCCAAAGCAAGAGTGACCAGAGGAAGTTGGTGCTCAAGGATAAACTCAGAAACATAAAGATGGAGAAAGGCGACAGTATACCCAAGTACCTCACAAAGTTCACCCAATGCATGGATGAGGTGGGAAGTGTGGGGGTGACTTTAGATGAGGAGGACTTGGTGGACTTGGCTCTCCTTGGTCTCCCAAAGAGTTGGCATTCCTATCAGGACTCTGTCAATGGTTGGGAGAAATTGCCAGGATGGGAGCGACTTTGGTTGGATCTCATGCAAGAGGAGATAAGGCGGAGTACCAGGGATGGACCTTCATCAAAGGCATCTGATGAAGAAAATTGTGCTTTGGCTGCCAAAGAAAAGAAGGGGAAGAGAAAGAAAGCTTCTCATTCTGGTGTGAAAGGCAAGAAGCAGGACATGTCCAAGGTGAAGTGCTTTCACTGTCACCAGCATGGACATTATGCCACAAATTGTCCACAAAAGAAGAAAAATAAGCATGCTGCTGGATCTGCAGCGGGAGAGGCCTTAGCCTCACAGTTTGAGCCGTATTTTTTGTTGATCGCATGCTTGGTATCAAGTGTGATGGGTTCATTTTGGTTCTTGGACAGTGGTGCATCTTTTCACATGACATGAGATCAATATTTGTTTTCAGATCTGGATGAGAAAGATCTTGGAGTGCACATCGAGATGGGCAATGATGGTAGATACAATGCGACCAGTATCGGTAACATTTCCTTTGAGAGGGAGTCTGGTAAACCCTTCGTATTGAAGGATGTGATGAATGTTCCAGGATTGAATAATAATCATATCTCTCTGGCGATGTTAGAAGACAAGGGGTATGATGTTGTCTTCAGCGAGGGAAAGGATTTCCTACGCAGTAAGACAACTGGAGAAACTCGGAAGATAGGGGTTCTAGTCAAGAACCTTTATCAATTGCAAGTAGATGGCTGCGCAGCAATGGCATGCAAGGCAGAAGGATTGGTGAGCCAGGATGATGGCGAGTTGTGGCACCGGAGATTGGGCCACCTTCACCATGGAGCTTTGAAGATACTGTAGCAGATTTCTACTGGGCTTCCTAAAGGCACTCTTGCGCAGTCAGATCAGTGCAAGGGGTGTACTTTGGGAAAATTTTTGAAATCCACCTTTCACGAGAAGGATAGTCGTGCCATGACAATCCTTGAGAGAATTCACACAGACGTGTGTGGAATTTTCTCAGCAGCTTCGACAGCAAAGCACAAGTACTATGTGATCTTTGTTGATGATTTTTATCAAAAGTGCTGGATCTTCTTCATGCAGAAGAAGAGCGAGACATACTCAAAGTTCTGTGAGTTCAAGGCGCTGGTTGAGAAGGAATCAGGGAAGCATGTGAAGGCTCTTAGGAGTGACAATGGTGGTGAATTCATCTCTTCCGAATTCAAGGACTTTTGCAGCACAGAAGGAATTCAGAGAGAGCTCATAGCACCTCATAACCCACAGCAGAACGAGGTTGTTGAGCAGATGAATAGAACGATCGTGGGTGCTGCATGGGAGATGTTGCATGATCAGGGCCTACCCATTCACTTGTGGGTGGAGGCATGCAATACTACAGTATATGTGCAGAACCGTTGTCCTCACAAGATACTTGGCATGAGTACACCCGAGGAGGCGTTTTCTGGTAAGAAGCCTGATATTTCCCATTTGAGGATTTTTGGTTCACCTGTTTACATTCATGTGACGAAGGATGCCAGGAAGAAGCTGGAACCGACTGCAGAGGTTGGGACATTTGTGGGGTACACTGATATGCCTCACAACTATCATGTGTATTTTCTAGACAGTCGCAATACTGTTGTGCGACAGGATATCAAATTTCAGGAGGAGAAAGCCATGAAGTGTTCGCTTGAGGAGGGAGCCACACTTGCGCATACGGATGAGGAGCTATTAGTTCCTGGGGATGAGCTTCAGGATGCTGGATCAGCCACAAGAGGAAGTTCATGGAGTGGAAGAGACCACTCATGCGGTGCCAACCATCGGAGAGCGGAAAGCGCACTACGGGCGGAGCAAGCGGCTCGAATGCGAGAGAAGGTTGTAAGACCACCTACAACACGGTGCAAACGAGAGACATTCACCGGTGGTACACTAGATACATGGTTCTTGTGAGAAAATGTGTCGTGACTGAGCCATCCTCTTTCGAGGAAGCTGTGGAGGACCCCGCATGGGTAGATGCCATGGTGGAAGAGTATGATTCGATTGTCAGAAACAGTGCATGGGAGATTGTCCCAAGGCCGGAAGGGAAATCAGTGGTGGGTTCGAGATGGATCTACAAAGTGAAGCAGGCAGCTGACAGGAGTGTGGAGAATTACAAGGCAAGATTTGTTGCCCGAGGCTTCTCACAGATTGAGGGGATCGATTATGAGGAAACCTTTGCACTTGTTGCAAGGTATTCTTCCATACGAACGATTCTTCCTCTCTCAGCGCAGATGGGGTGGCACATTCATCGGATGGATGTGAAGATTGTGTTCCTCAACGGAGTCATTGAGGAGGAGGTGTACATAGAGCAGCCTGAAGGATTCGAAATCTTTAGCAGCGAGTCGCATGTGTGCAGGCTCAAAAGAGCATTCTATGGGTTGAAACAAGCACCTCGTGCTTGGTACACACAGATAGACAGTTATTTCACCGGACTTGGATTCTCCAAGAGTGAGGCGGATCCTAACCTGTACCAGATTGTGGTGGAGGGGAAGTTGCTGATCATTGTACTGTATGTAGATGATCTGATTTTGATGGGTGATGAGCTGTTGATACTTTCATGCAAGGAGGACCTTGCTAGAGAGTTCGAGATGAAGGACTTAGGCCTCCTTCATTATTTCCTGGGATTGGAGATTTGGCAGCGCAGTGGAGGACTGTTTGTTTCTCAGGGCAAGTATGCCCGGGAGATATACTAGAGAAGTTCAACATGCATGGCTGCAAGCCTGTTGATACTCCTCTTCCTGGAGGTTGGAGGAAGGAGGATGCTACTTCGACGGAGGTAGTGGATGCCACTGTTTATCGACAGTTGGTGGGGTCACTTATGTATCTGGTCAATACACGACTCAATATATGCTATGTTGTTAACCAGCTTTCACAAGATATGGTTAAGCCAACCAAGCTCTTCTGGAAGGCAAGCAAGTATGTATTGCATTGTCTTAGAGGCACATCGGAATATGGTTTGTGGTACAGACAGGAGGATGAAGTGAAGCTGTGTGGCTTCACAGATGCAGATTGGGCAGGGAGCCCAACAGACAAAAAGAGCACATCTGGAGGGATCTTCAGTATCGGGTCGACAACATTTTCTTGGTACAACAGGAAGCAGAGATCCATGGCACTCAGTTCAGCAGAGGCTGATTATATGGCAGCAAGCTTGGCTACATTCGAGGCCATATGGATGAGGAAGATCCTAGTCGGGTTGTTTAGGTCACACTTAGAGCCTACTATGATTTATTGTGATAACTAGAGTTGCATTAAACTCTTGGCTAATCTAGTATTTCATGATATATCCAAACACATCGACATTAGGTACCATCATATCAGAGATTGTGTGCATCGGAGAATCATGTTACTTTCATACATTCCCACGGAGGATCAGGATGCTGATATCTTGACGAAGGTGCTCACCAGGAGAAAATTAAAATAACACAGAGGCAGGATAGGGGTTGCATATAATCCATATCTTGTTGAGAGGGAGTGTTGAAAATGCAACAAGATGATGGAGCTTAGTGAAAAGAAGTCGCCTTCACTAAGTGGGCCTGTAGGCTATTTTTGGCGCAAAGTCTATTTTTAGACATATGGATCATGGTCTATGAGTTGGAGGATGTTATTTATGGATGATTGGTGGAGTTGGTAAAAATATATGGACCTCTATTTTTAGAAATTGGGCGGAATCTATCTTTAGACTGCCAGTCTAAAAATAGAATAGTCGAATATTATTAACCCTTAATAATATTTGGACTATAAACATTATCTTATCCTCTTGGAGCACTTCAGTTTTATGCCTGGATGTGGCACATGCAGCTGAAAGAAGGAAATATGCTTTTCCTAAGGGTTAGTTGAGCTATTGCATGGTTGACTTCAGATTAGAACTCATGTGGCAGAGTTTGGTGGAGTTGATGAGACAGTTGGTGGAGTTGTGTTCGGTTTAACTTAGTTGAACTAGTTTTATTTAGTCTAACTGATAAATACACTAGTGAAGAGTGGTGTGAATTAATTCTTAATTAATTCACTAATTATTAATTCATAAATGAACTAAAGAATACATCAGTTGACTGCAATGCATGGAGAGTTCAGTGGAGACCAGTGTTAGAGGTGGGTGAAAGGGTGAGTCTACTATCAGTTGTGACTATAGATGTGCATGAGATTTTCACACACATTGATTGAGATTTCCAATGAGGATTGCGCAGTACAATATAGTGGGATTCAAACTTGAATCTCATCATTATTCATCTTGGATTGCATAGTAGAGGCAGGCAGACTTGTGGAGGAGATTTGAACTTGTGACTTGTTCAGATCTGAGCTAGTTTGTGTGTAACTATTGGAGATAGTAATGAGTACTTGTGAGGAGTATTGTACTATGATTGTTACATGTTCTCTATCGTTATAATATATAGATAGTTGGGGGTTTTCAGCAATTATATTTCCCCATTACATACTGTGTTATATGTGTGCTTGATTATGTTTTAATGTGCGCATGCGACTACTTCTCTTTCCGCAAATTGATGATCAATTGTAGAAGAGGTTATGTATTATGCATGAAGCTTAAATAGTGTGTAATTAGGATAATCTTGGTGAATAATTCAGATATTATTCAAATTTCTACAATTTTCAATGCCACAGGTCTGAAACAATTTGGATTCTTCAAGAGAGAGTTATACCCAATCTATCACAATGCCCTAATTATGGACTGTTTCAACACAACGCACTTGTACATAATTCCAAGTGTCACTGTTTCTTCATTTGGCTCTGAAATTGATAGAGATAAAACTAAATAATATTCATTTTCTACCAATTTTTACAGAATTTAAATCCGATACTCAGAGAGAGAGTTATGACAATTTTACCAAGGTCACTTCTTTGAGATGAATTTCAGGAGCCTACAAAAACCCTGACTTCCACAGATCATATCTCCAAAAATATTATGCACCTTGCTTTGAAAGCTTTACAGCAGCTTCCTTGGGATTTCAGCTTCACCTCATAAAAATTTCAGCTTCTGGACCTTCGTATCAAAAACGTTAGAGCACAAATGCCACGATGACCTATTTCAGATGGCGAAATCCCTTGCATAAGGAGGCAGTGAGGATCACAATTTATATAAATGATTAGGTTGAGAGGGGGTTAAACAAGTGAACGTGGGAGGGATTTTAGGAGCTTAAAAAATATTAATTGTGACTTTTCAATGACCCATGCCCCAACCCCATGGGGTTTTAGCCCACTAACTGGGGATACAAACTTCAAACATGAATATCTCTCAAACCCTGAAGAATTACATGGCATGCCATATATCAATGGAAACATCTCGACAAGTAGAAACTATAAAAAGCATTATTGACCTAGAATATATTAATTTTGGTAGGTCAAAATTCCCATGCAATATTGGGTTATCCCCTGGTGCTGCTTGGGTTGACATCAATGACAACCATTGATCAACATATGTTTGTTGCAGGTTTTCATGGCAGTTAAGTTATAAAGCCGTCCCACAGCAAAAATCTAGTTGTAGGGCCGAGGGTGATGATCCTCTGTGGCCTAACTAATGCAGAAAAAGGGACAAAGGAGGTGATTTCCACGTTTTAGTTGATAAATCATGATATCGGCTTCCAATCAAATCCTTTAGCGCGACCAACTGTACACAGCAATCAGATAATGACCGAAGACAACATGAAGGTCTAATGAAGCCTAAAATCATATATCATAGCCTAAATCAATGTTTACAACATCACAGACAGACAGATCAGCAAAAGACTACCTCCAAAGGACACATTAGCGAGGCCAATTAATTCTCAAAGACCCGTAAGGACACCTGTAGTCTACTTCTCCTTTCAAAGATACCGTGACAGCCATCCTAATGGCAGAAACTCTTTAAAAACTGTTATAATAGTTATTACACAATCATGAGGCTGCAAAACCCAAAAAATGACAGTTTACTTGTCAGAGAGGTCAAACAAGGTACTTTAGCCATAGTTATCTTCAAAGAACACACTTCGGAGTTATTACCATGCCTACCAGATATGCCTCAAAGACAGGAAAACTACCAAAGTGGTACAATCAGTTAATGCAATGGTTATTAAACAGGATGAGCATTCGAAATACCTCTCCCACTCTGTCTTAACTGATATTTATGATCTTTCCTACAACACTCTTCCTCTTTCACCTATATGTATCCACAGAAAACTCATTGTAATGGTGGGAAAATTGTTAATTGCTGAACTATTATTGAGTAAGAGTTTCTGAGTAGTTTGTAATAAAGTAGGCTGGGAAGAGAAGTATTAGACTGCAGAAGCTATTGGACTCAAAGTATGTAACTAGTCTTGCACATCAACAGACAAGTAGATTCACTCGATCCTGATCTAAATCATTGGTGATGTTATTCTCATTGTAATTGTTATTTTCCTTATGTTTCCATATTGTCCATTTTCTCTGATAAAGAACAACAAATATAGAGTAGGATTTACTGTAAAGTACCCTATCTCTCATTGATAAGATTTATCTCTATGTTTTCTGCTAATTGTGTATTTGGGAATGATTTCAATAGAGTATAACTAGTAAAGGAATGGTTGTGAGCCCATGTCTTGCTGAGTAAAACTTGAGATTCTGTTCTTGAATTTTATTGAAAGGCTTGCTAAGTAGAGTTAGGAACTAGGGAAGTCTATGGTTAGCCCTATCCTCTAGGTTTTCCTCCAACAGCTGCCTTGAAAATATCCCTTGAAAGTATTCCGAAAGCAGGATAGGTTCAAAGTCCTTACCTGATCTTAGGTTACTTTTTATGTTTACCTTGAATGTTTTTCCTTTGAGAGTATGCCGAAAGTAGGATAGGTTCAAAGTCCTTACTTGATCTTAGGCTACTTTTTATGTTTTCCCCTTAAGTGTATGCCAAAAGAAGGCTACGTTAAAATTCCTTACTTGATCTTAGGTTGCCCTTTGTTTTCTTAGCTTTACTTCTTTCACCACACTTCTTAATGTTCCATACCACAAACTCAACTTAAAAGATCTTCTGATATAGATGACTTTCCCTTTGAAAACCATTGATATTTTTTGTGCAAGTAAACCCTTTTATGACTTCATAGCCCAATGGTTTAGCACTATTTTTTTACTTATCTTCCCATGCTAAAAACATCCTTCCACTTATTTCCTTCTTCACTTCACATGACCTTCTCATTTAATTATTCCTAACCAAAAATAAACAAATACCTTGTGCTCCATAACTAGCCTAATATCATATCATAAGCTTCAAAGATATATCCTTTGAAAACACATACAGAGAGATCCCTCTCTAAATCCAGGAGGGCTAGATCCTAGGATTCCAAAGTGGTTCTGATGTTGCCTTGTCATTTGGTATGCCAATCTGCCAAATCACAGGACCCCAACAACTTCACTCATGAAGCAATGGAAGCAAAGATGACAAATGGTAGACATATTGAAATGAGAAACTTTTTCTCCTTTCTAGATGACCCTTTCTCTATGAGCCTCTCACTGCTCAAAGAGAAACTTCTACTTTCAGTAAATCCAAAACTTCTTTGGTTTTGGAGGGCCTTTGATGGAGAGAGAATCTCATTAAGAGATCTCATTAGAGATGCATTTCAAAATTCCAGGAAATGAAAAGTTCTTCAAAAGTTTGGGAAGGATGGCATTCTACAAAGGGAGGATGCCATGATTACGCAATACCTCATTCATCATCCACATGGGAGTGAATGGGTGAGGATGATAAGCAAAGGGTTGCAAAACCTCTTGCAAATTTGTATGGGCCAGCATGCTTGGTTACGCTGGTTGCCATTGGGAGATTTCTGTCACTCTCCAAAGGCACCTATTTTTCTAATCTATGCCTTGAAAAACATGTATGAAATGAAGAAGGAGGCATGGTTGAGCTGGCTACTCTTAGGTGAGTATGGATACCACCCAATAGCTCATAATTTTCTGATTCATGCCTTGTGTATCAATGATATTATGTAGCAAAAGAAGGCATGTTCATTTGTGTTTCACTTGAGGGATTTTGACCACCACATGACATCTCGTATGTCCATGTGTTTTGTATTGTTTAAAATTTGGCATAATGATCTCATGATGTGCATTGATGATGTTTCTTTGTATTTTGCTGATGTGACATCTCATATGTCCATTAGTATGCTTATGCTTCATGATGCACATGATGGGAAGAGAAAGCAGCGCGATCTCTTGTTGCTTTGGTTGTTGTTAGGAGAATATGGTTTGACATCTTTGTCTACCCATATTACTTCTTCCATTATTCTTTTGCATAACTTTGAAATGATGGAGTTTGGATACAACAAGGCCAACAGGGCTAAGTATCGGAGCATATCAATGCTCAATCTAGTTCATGAAACATGGGATGAAGGAGTGTATTTTATGATGAAGCTTTTCCCTTGTGGAAAGAGCTACTTTATTTTATGTCTCTCATGTATTATTGATGGTGTTGGACATCATATGGTTGTCACTTGGTACTTCATGATCGAAGGAGGACATCTAACCAAACAGTTGGAGGTCATTCTTTATGTTTTTAAAAGACAACTTTGGAACCAAACATACATAACCTATTGTAGCAAATGGAGGAATACTTCCTTATGTGGATGCCATATGGGGGGGAATAGATGGCCTTGCATCTACTTTTAGAGTTGCTTGAGGACAAGCAACATTTTTCTAGGGGGGGGGGGGACTGTAATATTCCCAAATTTTCACATCACATTTGGAATATTAGAGTCCTTGATTTTCTTCATGAATTAAGTAAATAAAATGGTGGAGGGACCCACAATCCTCGATAAGAATAAATATCCAATTTATGTGTGTGAATGTGGATTAAATTAGCCTAGATATGCAAAAAGAGGTAGTTGAGAAACTACTAATGTGAATGAGATTGGAGATCATGTCTCATTTAATGAGAAAGATCATGGAGGGTTGATTCAGTCAACTAAGATCTTGAAGATGTCAAACAAAGGATAATTGAGCATTCATGATCAAGTGATGGAGGAACATGTGCGAATGAAGCACACATGATGGAGGGGGTGTACATTGCACCTAGATTGTTTGGTTGACTTGGTCAAACATCACTGTCCCACTTGGAGGATCTTATCCACATGAAACAGTGCAGTTGAGATTAGGGCCAAGGCTTGAGGGGGCTCAATCATTATAAACAAGATGAAGGAAAAGGTGAAAGGCATCTTGGATTATTTGGTGTATGATCTTTTAGATCTAGAATTGTCAAGTGGAATTCCACTGCATTCTTGGGCCATTTAGCAGAGATTGTAGGTGTTGTTTAGCACAGGGTATTCCCGGGCGGGAATTCGTCCTCTTTCCTTGAGTGATATCTAAGGAAGAGGTTCTTACTTCATTATACATCAGGATTTAAGTGTCATTTCCTTTTCCTACTTTCTAAAGAACATTCATATTTAGAAAACTGCATTTTTCTAAAGATTAGTTTGGAAGGTGGAAGTTGTCTTCAGTACTTCAGTTGGAGAACAAGGTGAGGGATTATTCCCATCACTTGGTCTTATAGATCAGCACTCCCAGAGCCATAATGTAGATTTGGCATCAGGCCAAAATTTATTAACCTCCTAGCAGTAGTATTCTTCTCAAGAATAACGACGTCCACTAGAGGATCATTCCTCCACACTTCCATCAGTATTACAACCAGCCTGGAGTTTATTACAGCATATTTGAGTAGCAAGAAGGCCTCTCTTTCCCTCATAGCATAGTTTTTTGGAGGCAGTTGTGTTGCACCAGCTACAATCATCTTTTGGAGGATTGAGAAGCTAGATCTAGAGCTTCTAGCTCATAGATCTGAGGAAGGGATCAGCCCTTCAAGCATAGATCTAATCTGATCACATATTTCAGCCATCTATTCTTCAGATCTAGATTTAGATCTATATTTCCCAGTAGATCAAGGATCAAACCCTGGGGAGGTGATTTTTCCAAAGTTGCAGATCTGGAAAATCCTTTCTGGGTTATCCTGGGAATCCATCACATTGGCTGGATCTTGAATCTTGGCATCATCAGAGCTCCAGTTTTGAGTAGATCTACATTTCTCTTTCTAGCCTGTAACCACATGTTTATATTATGATGAAGAGACAGTGCAGTATCTACTGCAAATCCTCAACAGTTACGTTGTACCTGCTTCATACATGTTTTTAGGGTGATCTTAGCTCATCTGCTTGGCTAGATCTACCTATATCTTGTATAGTTGTAACTGAATCATCTCCAATATAATAAAATGGCTCAGCTCTTTTTGCATATTCTGATTTATACTTAGATTTATTGTTTATCTTGTTGTAATTTCTTATATTGTTTGAATTATTACTGCATTCTCCCTTTTGGGATATGACACAGAGGTTGGTGGAGATATTTGACTACAGAGATCTAGAAGCACATTTTTTTGAGCTAGCTCAAGAAAATAGTAGATCCAGAGACTTATATCTCTGAATTTCTAAAAATTTCAGTTATGGTTCCCGATATATATACAGCTAGAAGATTATATATGTTTATTTGTGGACTAGCAGAGACCTTACATGGGTTGGTAAAAATCCACTAGACCAACTATGCTCTAGGAGGCTATTGAGAGGGATAGAGAATTACAGCATGCTTTGCCAAGGGCAAGAGCCCAACTTTAGCAAAATTTCTCCTCTCAGACAAAGGGGAAATATGTGAAGGTTCCTCCCTCAAAGGAGAACCAAGGGAAGGGATCTCATAGTGATGATGTCTGGGGAGATCTAAGGAGGAGAAAAATTTGCTTCACATTCCAAGAGCCACAGGCACCAGGGCATCGCTGTGCTACCAAGAAGGAAAATTATATTGATGTATTTTATCATGATGAAGAGGAGGGAGAATAAGGCTTAGAGGGGGATACCAGTGTTGTAGCATCAAGACGAGGTCCACCACCACTACGAGGTGGGAAGGGAGCATTTGATCCAACTGGAGGATCTCTTGGAGCATTGCGGGGAGTTCCCAAGTATCTTACATTGAGATTCTGAGGCACTATTCAGGGGCAGCGGGTGTCGATATTTATAAATAGTGGGGCTACTCACAACTTTATTGGCACTCAGTTAGTGTAGAGGAGTGGCATTCCCACAGATGATTTCAAGGGATTCTTAGTCTTGGTTCCAGGAGCTAGGATTATGTAGTGTGTCAAGTATGTTCTGGCATTGACTATCACTTTGGGGACTTACACATTGACAAACCACTTCTTTTTGGTTGATATTCTAAGACACCAATTTGATATTGGGTGTTCAGTGATTGATCACTTTGGGGAAGGTCGCCACGGATTGGGAGACCTTGTATATGGAATGGACAGATAAGGAGAGCGGTAAGCACCAAAAGATCAGGGGCATGCACACCTATCCACCCCATATTTTCTCAGCACATAGGATTGAGGCTGATTTGTGCAGAGGAGACATAAAGTGGGCTCTAGAACTACGTATGTCAAAGGTAGGAGGCAAGGGTGCACCAGTACACCTGATTGTTTGGTCTATTCTAGACCGTTATTCTACAGTATTTGGGGACATACCACAGGGAAGGCCACCAAATCGAGGGTTTGAGCACACTATTGATTTGGAGTAGGGGATCCAAGCAGTAATCACCACACCCTATAGGCATCACAAAGCCTACAGGGATGAGATTGAAAAATCCATTTGGGAGCTCTTGGCTTTAGGACATATCTGACCCAACACCAGTCCTCTTGTTTCTTTTGTGGTCTTGGTGAAGAAGAAGTATGGCACATTGAGGATATGTGTTCACTATACAACTTTGAATAGAAAAAAAATGAAGAATAGGTACCCAATTCCCAGGATCGATGAGCTGATGAACGCAATAAGGGGATCAAAGTACTTCTCACAGATTCATTTGAGGTTGGGATACCATCAAATCAGGGTGATGGATCAAGATATCTACAAGACTACATTTAGATGCCATTATGGCCACTCTGAGTTCTTGGTGATGCCCTTTGGGTTAACCAATGTTGCGACTACTTCTCAGTCTTGCATGAACCACATCTTCCATGGTTAATTGAGGAATTTTGTGCTAGTTTTCTTTGATGACATTCTTATTTACAGTCACACATGGGAAGAGAATCTGCAGTATATTGAGACAGTATTACACATTCTTGAGGAGAAGCAATTCTATGCTAAGCTCTCCAAGTGTGAATTTGGGCTCACAGAGATGCTCTATTTGGGCCACATCATTGTGTTAGCACTGGTATTGACATCCCACCCATCCCACCTTATTTTAATCTTCTTTCACCTCATCTCCATCATGATCATTGACCTCACTTCATTTTCTTAAACATGTTTCCCAAGGGTTCCCAAATCATCACTATTCACAAGCATCGAACCCTAATTTCCTCTCCCATTGAGCTAGGGTTTGCTATGGAATCAAAGACATATAGATAGAGGAGGCATAAAGTAGGTCATATTAGTAATTATGAGGTCATTACAAACATAAACATCATGTCTCCATCATTTTACAGGAAATCATTCCAAGATTTAAGCCATTTACCACTCATAGGGCTAGTTTCGTTTTAAACTATGTTTCCGACCAAAAAGAGATGAATTTGAAAAAAGTGACAAATTTTTTTGTCCATCATAAGTCCAAGAAGAAAAACCTCATTAAGTTCTTATGCAAGTTTCATGGTTTTATAGAAATGTCAAAAATACAAGTGCTACAAGAGGGTTGCTGCATTTCTGGAGAGACCTTGGGAAAATCAAGTTTTCTACTAGTTGGAGTGTCCAAATTACTTGCTTGATGAATAAAATGATAACTATACATAGAGATATTTCCAATGAGCTATCATGAGCTCAATTTGGAGTTGCGGAAGGCCTCAAAAATTTTCTTTCAACACCACTTTACATTTTTTCACCCTCATTCAACACTTTTTGACCAGTCTTGGGAAAATCAATGTTTGACAAGGAAAATCAACTCCAATCAGAAAACAAAAGGTATATTTTGAAATTATACAATATAATATTTCCAAAGATCTATCTAAGGTCTAATTTTAACACCAAGAAAGCCTCCAAATGTGGTATGCAAAAAGGTGTTGTAGGGATGCTTCGCATTTGAGAGGGGTCGCTCCGTGTTTGCAAGGGTCACTGCACGTTTTCTCTGGACGCTGTGCATTTGCTCAGAAATACAAAAAATATTTTCACAGCTTGCCACTCCATCATTTCATTCCAAATATTTGCAAAATGGTTCTTCAAAGCTCCATTTACTAGTAAGTAGCCCAGCCATCATCTCATTGATGTATTGTTCTGCTTCATAGTCATGCAAACTTATTTCTAAAGCAAGAAACCCTAATTATTATTTAAAGCTAATCCATAATATGTTATACACTTGCCCTCACATTCCTCTAAAAATTTTCCTATTTCCCTTCTCATTTCCATTTATATTTACAATATCCCTATTCCATAAAGAAATACCATTCCTAATACATCTAAATCCTAGGGTTTCCACTAACCTAGGTTCCCATTTACATTCCCATTCCCTCCATTTCCCAAAACATTTTCCTTTCATTTAAAATTACCTCCATCTCATTACATCACCCTAGGGTTTCAAATTCAACATGGTTGAAAAGGAGAACAGAACTATTAGTGAGGAGGATCAGCCTCCAAGGCAGAGGCCAAGGACTAGAGGGTTGAAAAGAGCTCTAGCCCTAGATAAACAAAGGGAAGATGACCTAGTAGACCAGCTCACACGAAATGAACAACTTTCCCTAGAAATCAGAAAATACAGGGAACCATGGCTTAATAGAGCCAATCTGCATTTGTAGAGGTTACTTAAGAAGGCCAACAAGGACAATGAATTGTTAAGGGAAAGAGTTAAACTTCATGCACGAAAAGAGAGAATTTCATTAGCCAAGCTCAAAAGAGCTAATGACAAAACTGAAAGTTTGACCAAGAAAGGGGAGAAAGAAAATTTGGACATACTTTCTAAGGTTTCACTTCATGCCTCAATCACTCAATGAGAAATTACTCCAACAATTTTGACACATTTTTGCAATCATGTTAATTTCTGCATTTTCAACTAAGAAATTTTTCTAAAGGCGTAACGACCTGGACGTTGCGCTCTTTTTTGGGACCTCTAAATGAAAAATTGCCATTACCAATAGGTTCATAATGATGAGGATATCAACCCTAGAAATTTTTAGAATATTTAGAGGAGAAATCGTCCCTCAAACATGCATAAAACTACCTAAAAATCATGTTTTTGCCTCCTTTTTGACCTGGTCGCTTCGCGTTTACCAGTCCTGGGAGATTGGCTTTTTGACAGGGAAAATCAAAAAAAATTTGAAAAATGAATATATATCTATAAAATAGACTCAAAAATATTTCCAATTAGCTATCATGGAACTAATTTGGAGACCGGGAAGGCACTCAAAATCAATAGGCTATTTTTCCAGCTTGGACACTGTGCATTTGCCAAAAAATTGCAAATTTTTACAATCTTCAGCAAATCTTCTCCAGTTTGACTTTTCACTTTGGGAAATTTAATTTTATTGATGTAAATGTTCAAGATGAATTTAAAATTCATGTTTTTACTTGTATTTAAGGTAGATACATTAGGTAATTCATCAGTTTAGGTCAAATGAATCAGTTTCTTCTCTTTTAGAGGCAAATTATTAGGTCTTCCTAGTCTTCAAATTCTTGTTCAACATTTGATGGAAACTGATCTGCATCTTATGGATTTGACACCCTGAGGCTAGGATTAGTGGTTTGAGGTCTATTTATCTCATTTCTTCAGAGGATTCAAGGGTTGGACTCAGTTGGATGTTTGGCTTTTGAAGAGGCACACTTTTGTATCAGTTCTGAGCAGGAACATTAATCAAATTTGCAGCTATTTTTATGGGATCCATGTGGTATGGTGTTTAGCTTCAGTTTCTCCTTTTGTGCTCAGTTTTTAGAATGTTTTTTTTTATTTCATGCATCATTTAATTTCTATTAAGTGAATTTTTTCAATTTTGATGAACATAATCCATAATTTGTATGCTCTGTTTTGGGTAAATATTCATAGTCTGTACCTTCTTCAGTTTAGAAAGAAACCATTATTTCACCATGCTCTTTCTAGCTCCTCACCTGTCTTGATCATACCACCATCGAAATCCTAAAGTGCTAAATCACTGTACTTACCTTGCCCCATAGTACACCTTGCAAATTTTGACCTAATTTCCCTTGCCTTGACTATTTTTCTCCTTCTGATCTAGCACAACCCTATATAATCAAAATCAAAACCCTCAGCTACTATACCTAGCCTAATAAATTCTTTCCTCAGTCATCTTGGTTGTGATATATACGGAGAGAGCCCTATCCTTTCCTAGTAGGGCTAGCTACTTGGCTAAGCGTGGTTTGTGGTTACCTTAGAATTTCATTTTTCAGCCTAAGTTTCAATCTGAGTGATAAAATTTTGGTGACCATACTCGGAATGAAAATACAAATCTTCCATGGGAAAGAACGACAAAGATCAGATCTAATTGTTGATGTTTGTAATATCCCAAAACCGGGATTTTCTACAACAATAAGAATACCTTAAGGTATTCCAAAGTTGGAGAGCAGAAAGTAATAAAATCATGTAGTGTATTTAAACACATATCTTTCATAGAACAATCACAACAACAAACTATTCCTTTATACAATGTCACCAAGTGGGGAAAAGCAGCAGTTTTCGCCACAAAAAAGTTATATTCTGAATATTGAGTTATAATAGTGAAAAATAATGGTTGTGTCCCTTATAATAGACAATATAGGACATGCATGAAAAATATTTTCAGAAACAAATGCCTTTAGCCTAGTCAAACAGGCCTCCCATGCTTAGAACAGCTTAAAATTGACAAAACCCCAAGAATGCAACACATAGAAATTGTTGCATAAGAGACTGCGCAGTCTAATGGAGGTCAAACTCAGAAAATAGAGAAATAAATCAGATCTTCTTATTATATTACTCAATGGGGCATAAAAACAGAGATCTAATCTCTTTTATACAGATCCAAGAAGACCCGACAAGGGTTTCTTAGCATAAATAATATACATGAAAGAGTTGTTGCAGATCTGTGGCTGAATCATGCTATGTCACTAAATATATGCATAAAATGGCTGAAAATGCAAATAAATGGCTATAGATACTTCCTCTATCTTTCCCAAAGAAAGGTTGATCCTCCTCTTGGGAAACTAGCTCCTCAAAATGGGGTTTTGACCCCTCCCACTGCACACCTTAAGAAATAACGCAATTTTCTGAAGGGATTGAATTTTTGCTGAAGGTAAGTGCTTGGCCCAACACCAGGCATGGAAAATTCAGATCAAAAACCTCCTCTTAGATTTCTTATACAAGATCTCCAAGAAAGAGTAGGGAATCCCCACTCGGGAAAACCCTTGCAATAAGCAGTGTAGTAACTTAGCTAAATAGCCAAGTATGCAAGAAGTCTAAGCATACCACATAAAAATATAATCTCCAATATGTCCATATTCTTGCCATCTCTTCCCCTATATAATTGATGAGCTTCCTCACCAAGGGTCCCACCCACTATGAGGTTGCTTCCATGCAAAGATTCCTCCATCACAATTACGCTATCTTCATTAGTGAGGGTAATCCTTTTACAGTGTAGTTTGATTTATTCAAGCTTGAATGGATCAATCTTGATAGGGTCATCCTTGACTGAGTCTTCATGCCTTGTCTCCTTTCACACTCAAGGTGTCCTCATTTTAGCTAACTAGCTTGATTTTCATTCACATTGAGTTGTCTTTATTTAGGATCCACTCTTTGAGGATAAATCACATTGACTTGGTCAAAATTGACCTTTTCCACATAGTTTAGATCTTTTTCACACATGTGGATGCTTGATCTGGTTATTCCATGATCCCTTTTCACATTATGAGGGATTTTTATTCATACTTGAGAAAATTATGGGCCTCCTTGCCCATTTATTCACCATCTAAATTTTAAGAGAAAAATTAATATTCCCATTAGCTAAAGCTAATTTAGGAATATTATAGTCTCCCCCTCCCAAATTTTGCTTGTCCTTAAGAAACTACAAGGGTGCTGCAAAATCTCCCCTCCTCTTGTGCCCCCCTCATCCAATTGTCTTCACCATTGCTTCAGAATTTCAGCAAAAATTCCATCTCCCAATGGCTCCTCCCAAGTGTGCAAGTTTTCCTTTGGTGAATAACCCCAAGGGCCTTCCTTATAAAATAATGGAAGGTCTATGTGGAAACCTCCTTGCTGATCCATGGCCTTTTTAAGATATAAGTGATAACACTCATGGGGAATTTCATCATCAATGAAGGTCTCCCTCCTCCATGCTATCATCCAAATAAAATGAATCACCTTCCATCTTGGTAATTCATAGAAAATATCCTCCCAATTTCTCATGAGAGGCATGCCCCAAGTGCTAACCAAACATATGGTCCACATCAAAAAAAAAAAAAGTGGTATACAATGGTGGCCATATAGTTTCCCATGCTCCCCTCAGAACATGTAGTGCAAAAAATGTAGGGACTTTCTTCCCCCAAGGACACATCCAACAAGTGTGTCTCTCCTCCAACCATGCCCCCAAAAAATATAAGAAAATCTTCAGCATGTGGGATCATAAGTAAGATCATGCTAGCTGCCATATGCAATAAGGGAGAAGGACAATGGTCCCTCATGTGCAACCAACGCATTTTTTCTCCTAACTTCCATAGAATATGATATGACAAGCGTTCTCCCCAACACTTGTTTGCTGCCCTATCTTTCTTGCATGCTTGGAGAAGGTGTATGATGGTTGGTGTTGAGGAATCACACCATGAAGAGTACATCATCTCTCCAAGATCTCCCAAGGAATGGCCAACATTACCATATTTCATGGCCCAAAGTGGCTCATGAGGCCCATCAGAAAAAGTGCCCCCTCTTATAGCCAAGACCTGCACACGAGTGTTAAGAAAATGCAAGTATATCATAAATACATCATGAGGTTCAGCAATATAATGTTTATCATACACTTGTTTAAAATCAGCAAGGTAGCTCATGGATGAGCTCCTCCTCACACTCAATGAATAAGGAGGTGATAATGATAACTCTTCCCAAGAGCTATGTTCCTCCTCAACCAACAAATGATCCATGCACTTACTCATATGAGAGTGCATCTCCTCCTTGAAATTTTCCCACATGAATCCATCTAAGGTAGTATGATATGTTCTAATGAAACCAGTGGGGTTTGAAAGCAAGACCTCATAGGTTGTGTTAAGTAGTTTTTTCTTGAGCTTGGCACCTTTAGTTAAGTAGATCTGATCATGAACATAAATGATTCCATTAACTACCTTATACTTTCCATCCATTTCTTGCCCATCAAGAACCTTAAATGTGAATAGGTCCTTAGAATATTCCATCAAGAATTGGGACTCCCAATAAGGGTCTAGGCTTCCCAACATTGATAGCATTTTAGAAGTCTGAAATGATGCATCTGTCATATGATGGCTCTCCTCCTTGACATGCTTGATGTCAAAGTCACATGTTGGAGTATTCCCAACTTTCTTTTGCTACCTCTCTTGTAGCTGATCTTGCTCAAGACAAGATTGAAGTTCAGAAGAGTCACCCTCCTTTTGAAAGGTTCTCTTTCTCCAAAACTTCCACAATTTTTCTCCTGCATACAAAAATGAAAATACCTCTTTGTTATGTTCAGAAATTTTCATTATATATTGGAGGATCCTTTGCTGCTCCAAAGCTATGGAGTGACCTTTTGATACTATGCTCCTATCAACACATATTTTTGAATCTATCCTTTCCAACACAAATAGATGAGCGGAAGATAGCAAGGTCAATTTTAGAAATTTGCTTAGCCTCCCATCAATGATTCTCATCATTGTAGTGGCTCCTCCCAAGGTTCCCTCTCTAGATAAATATGTTGTTGCTGCATATATTTGAGAGAACACTTTATTTTTCCTCCAATCAGGAGTTCTCCCTGGTGAAATGCCCCCTTGCAAAGAGGCATCAAGGCATAGAATAGGATGTCGATGTAGGTGGAAAAATTTTCCCCTACCTTTATTGCATAGGTCCTCTTGCTTTCTTTGTTCTTTCAAGTTTTGAAATGGAGAAGGGTACATGCTCTTCATCTTGTGATGCCCTTCCTCCTATTTTCCTCCTTCTATCCTCAAGATCTCATCATTTGACAATGATGGTACATGCTGCTCATGTGTTATGCCAAGAGCTATAAGTGTGAGACCTTTTGGAAGTCCTTGCAAGAGTGCAAGAGTTTATTTTCTTGGAGAAAGTGCTCCATCCTCCTCTTCATGAGGTGCTTGAGGTGCCATTGTCATGACTGCGTTTTCCTCTCCTTCCTTCCCTTTCTCCTCTTCAATAGTTGAAGTTTCCTTATCTCCAATAAGAGACCTTAGATCTTGGTCTTATTTTGAAGAAGGAATCTTCATGTCTTCCTTTTGAGAAGAAAGCCTTTCATCCAAAGGAGATCTTGCACTTGGCAAAGTATCAATCAATCTCACCTTCTCTTCAGTGGTTTTCAGAAATGGAGTTGGATTTATAGACCCTCCCAAATCGTGCAAAATCTTTGTTTGATATGGTTTGATAGTTTCAATGGAAGATGTTTCACATGAAATTTCATCAAACCTCTCTACTAATATTTTAATTAACCTTGCATAAGTAGATGCATTTTCATTATTTAAAGAAAATGATTCGTAAAACCACCAAGCATAGGCCTTACCCTCAAAATGCAGTGCTGCTACTTTGATGGCTTCAATTTCTGAAACTTGATGTTGTTGCACAAAGGTGTATAGCTCCTTCACCCAATCCCTAGCTGGACATAGAGGTGATCCATCAAAAGTAGATAGAAAAAATCTACCCTCACCCTGCTTCTTGCTCCTTGTGCTCCTTTCCTCCATAATTTGGCAAAACCCTTGGAAATTCAAGTGATCTTTGAACTCCTCAGATTGAGCTTCATATCCCTGCAAATAATCACCAAGAGTATCTCTCTTTGACACATCTCCTTTCTTCCTCTTCATGAAGAAATTGCTGATAGAACATGGTAGATCTGATGATATCGTTGAGTGCTCATATCCATAAGATGAGGACTTAGAATCTTCCTCTTGTATAGATCTTGTGTAGGGATTTTCAGGTTTCTCCCTCCTCATTTCTTTAATGCCCTTACTTCCACCCTGCAGATTTGGAAAGAGAAGTTTTGAGAACCTCCTTTCTCCATAAAACAAGGGTTTTCTCTAATTTCTTCTACAAATATCCTCCTCCCCATGAGAATACTCCATAATTCTTGAAGCTCATAAGCTGAGCTAAGATTGTTGCTCCGATACCACTATAATATCCCAAAACCAGGATTTTCTACAACAATAAGAATACCTTAAGGTATTCCAAAGTTGGAGAGAAACAAGTAATAAAATCATGTAGTGTATTTAAACACATATTTTTCATATAGCTCCTTCACCCAATCCCTAGCTGGACATAGAGGTGATCCATCAAAAGTAGATAGAAAAAATCTACCCTCACCCTGCTTCTTGCTCCTTGTGCTCCTTTCCTCCATCATTTGGCAAAACCCTTGGAAATTCAAGTGATCTTTGAACTCCTCAGATTGAGCTTCATATCCCTGCAAATAATCACCAAGAGCATCTCTCTTTGACACATCTCCTTTCTTCCTCTTCATGAAGAAATTGCTGATAGAACATGGTAGATCTGATGATATCGTTGAGTGCTCATATCCATAAGATGAGGACTTAGAATCTTCCTCTTGTATAGATCTTGTGTAGGGATTTTCAGGTTTCTCCCTCCTCATTTCTTTAATGCCCTTACTTCCACCCTGCAGATTTGGAAAGAGAAGTTTTGAGAACCTCCTTTCTCCATAAAACAAGGGTTTGCTCTAATTTCTTCTACAAATATCCTCCTCTCCATGAGAATACTCCATAATTCTTGAAGCTCATAAGCTGAGCTAAGATTGTTGCTCCGATACCACTATAATATCCCAAAACCAGGATTTTCTACAACAATAAGAATACCTTAAGGTATTCCAAAGTTGGAGAGAAACAAGTAATAAAATCATGTAGTGTAATTAAACACATATTTTTCATATAACAATCACAACAAAAAACTATGCCTTTATACAATGTCACCCAGTGGGGAAAAGCAGCAGTTTTGGCCCCAAAAACATTATTTTCTGAATATTGAGTTATAATAGTGAAAAATAATGGTTTTTTCCCTTATAATATACAATATAGGACATGCATGCAAAATATTTTCAGAAACACACTACAAGAAAAAAGCACATTCGTGAGGGTCATGCTTGTGACGGACCTTTAAGGTCTGTCACCAATGTCACATATGGTGATGGTCATTAAAAAACCGTCACTGTAAGTGTATATAGTGATGGTCCTTTATGGTTCGTCACCAAAGAAATTTTCAATGACACTTTTGGTGAGGGTCGTTAAAGACCCATCACTAATTCTCTCTTTGGTGACACTTCTAGTGACGAACTTTTAATGACCCTCACCAATGCTCTTTTTGTTACTTTTGGTGAAAGTCAAAAAATGTCTGCCATCCTTGATCACTAAAAACTGTCACTGTAAGTGTATATAGTGATGGTCCTTTATGGTCCGTCACCAAAGACATTTCACTTTTGGAGAGGGTCGTTAAAGGCCCATCACTAATTCTCTCTTTGGTGACACTTCTAGTGACAAACTTTTAATGACCCTCACCAATGCTCTTTTTGTTACTTTTGGTGACGATCAAAAAATGTCTGTCATCATTGATCATTCCAATGATTTTTTGATGATGCTATGTGCCTGTTGATATATTTTTTGTCAAAATATAATGATTTAATACCATTATTGTGGAGCGTTTTGTATAATATGTCCAAGGCCATAGTGGTTAGGGTCAGTCAATTTTTTAAGAAGTAATAAGCGTGTATCATTTCCCTCAAGTAATGACTAGTCAAATAGATATTTCCTATGAGTCAACACATGATTCATATCTATTAAGTTTATTATCTAGCAAATTCCATTTAGATAAATTTCCACTATTGTGTGTAGGAAATATATTATTTAATACATAATCGAGCTCTGACAATTCTATTAATGAGAAAGACCTACCAATCCTCAACAATCTGGGCACACCTTAAATTAATGCTTTGGCACATACTAAAATTTCTTAACACCCCACATGTCTTGGAACATCTTTGTACCTAGAACATCTTGTGATGACACTGACGCCCAAGCACATGGTGGCATGCGCTAGCACAACATGGAATTCTTCTAGCATGTATTGGCATGTTGCATATAGTCCCTAGCATGCCCTGGAACACCTTGGTTGAATGCATTGACATACATTAGCACTTGGCACACAATGCCACTTGGCATGTATCGGGACCTATTATTAGTGTGCCTAGCATGCCCCTTTTCAAAAAGATAAATTCCTGACTTATTAACCCTCTTATTGGTTCTTCCTTTTATTGCCTTGACACATATTGACATACCCTAGCACCCTGCGCCACATCCTTAGCACCCAGCATGTATTGGCATATCTTGGCACTATTAATTGGCACATGATATAATTAGCACACTTTGGGAATTCTTAACATGCCTTGATATTCCCTAGCATGCCTTACTAATGCTTAGCATACCTTGTCACTCCCTCCTTGGCATGACAGCTAACACTGACCATTAACACTAGTCTTTAGTAGTACACGTTCCTCATATTCATTAACTTCCATGAATTTTTACCTAGTTCTCCCTTAATGTTTTTTCCTAGTACTCCTTAACACTCATCAACATGCATTATCACTCTCTAGCACACCTTAGCACTCTTCAACATTCCCTTCCACTTCATAACATGCATAACACTAGTCCCTGACACATATTGGCGCTTGGAAAGTCTTAGCATGTATGGAATACGTTAAGATGCCTTGGTATGATTTAGCATGGTTTAATATTAAATTTATTTGTGATGATCAATTGTTGGAAAGTAGATGAGAAGCAACAAAGGAATACTTGGCACTTAGAATGCACTAAGACTTTGCACTTGGCACCTATTTCCGCCTAGTGTTGGTGTGCCTAGCATGCCCCTGTTGGAAAAGGTAAATTGATGACTTATTAACCCTCTTATGTGTTCATTTCCTTGTAGTTTAAATTTTTTCTCCCTTTTGTTGTCTTGACAGTCCCTGACATGCATTGACACACCCTTGCACATCTTGGCATGCCTTATCACTTGGCACATCTTAGCATGTTTGACATGTATTCCCACTATCTGGAACATCAAGGGGGTGAAGAGAGATGCAGTCTTAAAGTAGGTCGAGTACGAGGGTCGAGTAAGAGTTGCTAAAGGGAGGTCATGATCATCCTCCAAGAGAAATATCATCACGTGAGGGTTCAGAAGAATGTTGCATATCTTAATGGTCGATTTGCACTAGGAAGTAGGATGGCATATTGTTGGTTCTCTTCTGGCAGATCAAGCTTAAGAGAGGTTTCTCATGAGAATCTGGGCATGTGATTTCAATGGTGTCTTTGTGTGAAGGCTGCATCAAATTATGAAATTTTCAAATTTGCAACAAGAAACAGTGAGATTGGAAACCAGAAAGGACAAAAAAAAATGCACCCACACTGGTGAGGAATTTTGATGCACCAGGAGTGAGGAATGTGGGGCGTCTAATTTATTTTTCCCTTAAATAAATTGGACAATAAATTGTAATTTCATCTCATAACAACTTGTGTTAGTTAATTAAGTCATGATGACCAAGTTAGCTCAAGAAATTCAAGTACTTGAGGGTCTAAGATGAGGCATCTAGAGGGATTCTAATATTTTTGGGGTCCAGTTGAAGTTGATGCATTAGTGGGGTGCAAGTGTAATTAACTCAATTAAATGAGTTAAAATTAGTTTAACTAGTTCTAACTGAGTGATGAGCTAGTGAGAGGTCCGGTGAATTAAATTAGATTTAAGTCACAATGAGTGATAAATTAGATAAATGATAATTCACTATTAATAGTTTCTTGCATGTCAGTTTCGAGGAATACCCAGTTGAGACAGAGGTTAAAGGGAACATAACTATTAGTTGTATTCAGAGAAAATTTCCCATGTGCAATTATAAAGTCATTTGGATGCCATGCTGGATTGTGTAATCAAGGAAGACTAATTTTCCTAATTAATGAGTTAATTCCCTAGAAATTGCATGAGCAAGGCAGGTTGAAGTAAGGATGAGAATTGGCTAAGTACTAGACCGATTTTTCATAGATCAACGGGAGACAATTGATAGAGTGCTGGAGAATCCCTTGAGAGATTAAGCATTGTATTTTTTAACGATTCCTTGACTTAATACACAATGGAGATAGAGGGGTTTTGATTAGTTTCTTTGCCCAAATACATCATGTTTTTTTGCAATTGATAATTTATTTCTCTTACTTATATGTGATTGTGCGATCATGTTTTGTTTCCGTAAATTGTAGGAAGGATTCAATATCTTGTTTTAGTAGATTACAAGATCAGATTGAATCTCGTTGGTTAAATTTTCTACATGGTATCAGAGCAATCATTTTTTGGGCGGCGAGTTTGTAGAGAATATCTGAAGATTTTGGTGTAAATTTTTTGAAAACAAATAGAATATTTGGACTCCTTGCGAAAATCTACCGAAATGGAAAAAAATCTGGTCAAATCAGAGCTCGGATGAGGGAGGTATCATCTATTTAAAGTCAACTATTTTTTATAAACTTTTTGTAACTTCAGGACAATTACACTATGCGTAAGTCAAGAACTTATATGCACTTGAGGTACCAGATGCATGCAAAGCTTTGAGGAGAAAGGAAGAAGTTAGAGACTTGGTGGTTTAGAGGGAGCATAAATTACTTCTCAACATGCATCCTCATGAGAAGCGGTCTCAGAAGATTGTGGAGTAGCTGCCACAATTGGAGAAGTAGAGAGGAGACTGAGTGGAAGCGTCCACTCAAGCAGAGACCTCCATGAGGGGGGAATTTCGAGCTAGATGGGAAGAGGTAGCAGCCATACCTCGAGGTGTGAGGTGGGGTTACATGTAGACATAATCCCAGGATAAGAAATTTGGGCAAGGTCCATTGAGATGGTGTGTCTCATGGATCAAACCTGGCTACGAGGAGCCCATAGTACAACAATAGTAGGAAGGATCAGTTAGATTGATGTAGTCAGATGTCAGCAAAACAGAAATCAGAGTGATAGATGTCAAATACTGGAGCACAAATAGAGTTAGCAACAGTTCAAAGGGCACATATGCAGATGTCAGCAGCAGTGCAGAGAATCCAGTACTAGACAGGTGCAGTAGCTAGTAGCAATCAGAAGACTCTGATGACAGATGCATTATACTGATTCAGTTGTTCAGAGGCTATTCAGTTTCAGGATTTGTAGGTGCAAACAACACTAGAGAAGTGTAGCATGAAGAACATTCCAAAGGTACCAGATGGGGATAGATTGAATTCCTTTCTTGTTGAGAGAGAGTGTTGAAATTTGCAACAAGAAACAGTGAAATTGGTGACTAGAAAGGACAAAAAAAATGCACCCACACTGGTGAGGAATTTTGATGTACCAGGAGTGAGGAATGTGAGGCGTCTACTTTATTTTTCCCTTAAATAAATTGTAATTTCGTGTCATAACAACTTGTGTCAATTAACTAAGTCATGATGATTGAGTTATCTCAAGAAATTCGATTTAAGGTGATCAAGGTGGATATTGGTGGCCACTGGCCTATTCCACTTGGGCCCTCGCCATTGTCCCTTTCAGTTTTTCAGTTTTCTTAATTATAGCACAATTTACTATTTTTGTCATTTTTTTGGGTCTTAAACTTTCGGAGTCATTTTGAGGCCCCAAAAGATGTTTTTTGGGCATGAAAGGTTTGTTTATTTCTTAGAAATCATATTAGTAGTTGTAGTCCTCGAAGAGATCTTTCTAACTAGGTATCATGTACGTCAAACGAAGATCATATGACCAATTTATGACCCCGAGAAGTTGGCTGCCCAACTAACCCCAACGGGGCCCATAAACTCTTGGTGTTACATCTTCTCAAGTTAGGGTTTTGATTGTTTAGGGTTTTCTCTTATTTTAAATAATAAAAATACCCTTGATCCTTATTGTAACACAGTTCAGAGGAACATAACTATCAGTTTTATTTATAGAAAATTTCCCATGTGTAATTATAAAGTCATTGGGATGCCATGATGGATTACGCAATCAAGGAAGGTTGATTTTCCTAATTAATATGGAGATAATTCCATAGGAATTGTGTGAGCAAGGCAGGCTAAAGGAAGGTTGAGAATTGGCTAAGTACTAGACCAATTTTTCCTAGATCAGCAAGAGACAATTGGCAGAGTGCTGGAGAATCTCAAGAGAGATTAAGCATTGTATTGTTTCATGATTCCTTGACTTAATACAAAATAGAAATAGAGGGTTTTGAGCAGTTTATTCCCCAGATACATCTTGTGTTGTGCAATTGATAACTTGTTTCTCTTACTTATATGATTGTGCGATTGTGTTTTGTTTCCACAAATTGTAGGAAGGATTCAGTATCTTGTTTTAGTACATGATTACAAGATCAGATTGAATCCTGTTGGTTAGATTTTCTACATGAAATAGAAGAGAGGGTTGATAATATCTTTCCTTGTGGTGGTTAGTAGGCTGCAAGGTCTGTGATAAAGAACAACATAAATGGAGGAGGGCTTTCACTGTAATTTAGAGCCATAATAGAAGTCAACGCAAGCATAATATTGACTGAGTTAACCCTAGTTTGAGGGTCGACATTGAGATTTGAAGTTCATGTCAAGATTCAGTCAAAGAAATGCCCAGAATCTATGGATCCATATGAGCTAGGTCAAGTCTCTTATGGAGGCAAGAGTTGTGTTTTTTCTATGTGTGGATAGGGTTTGTTCTACAACAATTAGAAGTACATAAGTATAATTCCCTAGTTAGGATAGTTTCCTAGCATGTTTAGTTCATAAGGTATGACCTTAAGACTGTGACAAATTTGCATAGAAGAAGATGGGTTGTGACCCTTAGAGCGAGGTTTATTTCTGCAATAAAGACTGCAGATCTGGAAGATGGTTTGCAGATTCAGTATGTGTGGAGACAACAAATCTAAAGGAGGGTGGAACCTGAGCAGAAGATTGAGCATGCAGAAGAAATGTGCCATATGAAGAATGGATTGATATGCAGAGGAGTTGATTTTGGTGGAATTTCCATAGATTTTTATACAAAGACTTGAAGAAACCTATAAAAAAATAGTAAATGGACTGTTAGACGTAGCTGATATGTGACCCTAGTTCAGTCATCTACAAATTGTTAGAAGTATGATAAGAGGAGTAGTTCATATTTGTTCATAGATTGGACAAAAAAGATCAAATTGTCGATACACGAGAACAGTGATCTTGAGAGGACTCAAACCATTGTTAGGTGGCAGATTTGAAGAGCCCTAGATGAAGACAATATTGTGGGCCCTAGATCAGTAAAAATAATTGACTGTGGTTGGGCAGATTGATGGTAAGACAAGTAGAGTTGGAGGGTTGTTAGGTTACTGTCAAAGAAAAGCGCTGACTCTTGTTCTGGTGAAGGACAACAAAATTAGTAGAAGGGAAAGTGTATAGGGCCTAAGGATGTGCAGACTTTGAAGGACTAAAGTAATAGTCAAGTGGCCCAACCAACTAGCCCTAGTTCACTATATTGTAGATTATTGATTCAATGAGAAGAAGGGCAGCCTCCATAGCCTTGGACTTCTCATCTTGGAGCTGTAGTATGGCAAAAGTGGGCCTACCAAAGAGTTGTTCACAAATGGAATTGTGAACAACTTGTTACCACTCAAACTAGTAGTGGATCTAAAAGGGGTTCCTAAGAGGGAAACTTCTAGGACAAGGGAAGTGATGGAGGCTTAGCCCATTGTCACCATAGCTAAGGCTCCTTGCTCTTTGTTACACCATTTTTTGGTCATCTAACCTATTATCATTAGATGGACCCAAGTACACCATGTAAGACCAATTTTACCCTAAGTAAAATTGCCTTCACTATGTTAAATAACTTAATAAACCACATTTATTAGGTTGTTTATGGTCTAAACAGGAAACCCAAAAAGGAAATATTAAACAAACCTATATTTGTTTGATTTTCCTCATGGAATAATTAATTAAACCATAATTTAATTATTATTCCTAATCATGTTTAACCCAAAACAAAGAAATTAATTAGATAAACCTTTATTTGTCTTATTATTTTCTAGGAATAATTATTTAAATCTTATTTAGATAATATTCCTTGTTAAATATGACCAAATCACCCACAAATAATTAAATAAATCATTATTTATTTAATTATCCTTCAACCACTTCCTTAAAAAGATAAATAAATCATCTATTTATTTATTATTAACAAATAAAGGGATTTGACCCAAGTCAAATGCTTTTTCCCTCCAACAAATATAATAAACTATTCCATAAAAGGTGGATCTAGATTTGGTTAACATTATTTTAATCATGCACCAAGATCTAGAATGACCCAATATTTTGTTATAAATAGGAGGGTTTTTCCTACCATTCTTCACCTTTTGTTGCCTATTAGATCACTCTGGATCTATACACTTGGTCACATTTTTCCACCATTTGCTGTGTGAGCTCCCTTTGAGTTCTATTCTTTGTATGGGTTTTCTACACCAACAAGAGAGAGAAATTCTAGATATGAAGTGCTGAGGACTTCCAAGAACCCATCCCATTGAGGAGAATTGGAAACATCTTATTTTTTTCCTCCCAGGTGCCCTTAATAAAAAAAATTCTTTCAAAAATTGTTCTTGTCTTGTCTATTGGATATATGGAGCAAACCCTTCTTTTTACTGCTTAATGTCTTTCTATGCATAGATCTGGTTTTTTGCAGCTCTTGTCTTGATCAACTAACTACAGATCTGAAGGTATTGGCAGCCACTTTTGATGTTAGGGCTATTAGTTATGCGTAGCTAAAGTGGTCTTTTTTTGTACGCTTCGACAAAGGATTCATACTAACAATTGGCGACTCCACACGGGTTTTCAATTACGACCACTGTCGTTTTTCATATTCCTTCATATCCAGCTACTTCAGACCCTAGGGTTTCTTTTCAGCTTTTTTTTTTTCCTATTTTCATGTTTTTTTTCTCCTATACAACCCTAAAACATTAAAATTTCTAACTTTCGTGTGTTTCTGGCCTTATTGCGCAGGTAACCGACATCAGCCACAGTTGAGACGACAACTTTTCCGAAAATCTGCCGCCGAGACATCCGGAGCTTCAGGTCGCACTTTTCAGCCCATAAACTGTGACCTGGACCTCCAGGTCGCACTTTTCAGCCCTTTTTCTGCACCCTGCACTGAAAACAGGTCAGAACCTACGACCTACCAATTTTTCTGCTGTTTTTCTGCAATTTTTCTGGGTTTTTTTGAAGCTTTTGTCGGGGTTTTCCAGCCTCTGTCTTAGCCCGATTCGAACTATTTCTGATATTTTTTTCTCGTCTAAGTGGGAACATAGCCCCTAGGGCTTCAGTACCCTCCACTTTTGGTGGAAGAGTTTTTATCTGTTTCAGGTCTATTTTTTCAGAGTTTCAGCCCCTCTTTTTCCAGATCTGATACCTCCTTTTCAGACCTCTTTTAATCAGCTCTTCTCCCTTTCAAATCACCTTCTGAAGATTTTTTTGGATCTACTTTTAGGGCCTCCTCCCTGCCCCTTCTGCTTTTTTCTGATTTCCTCCTTTTGTCCAGCCACCTTGCCTCTGTCTCTTGGCTGTGATCTGCACCTCTTTTCAGCAAGTTTTCCCTTTAGATCCCTGTCCCTTTCGACCCTAGATCTATTGGCCTCTTTTAGTGTGTTTTGACTAGATTTTTTCCCTTTTCTAGATTATTTTTGAGAGACCTGCCTTTTTGGGTTGAATCGATGCAGTAGTAGCTGTTAATTTTCTATTATTTCAGCATTATATACTGTTTTTGCAGCATTATTTTCAGTTACGCAGCACACTTTTTCTCTTGATCTCAAAACGAAAAGGGTTTAAAAATTAAAATTAACACACGCCACACACTCACCCTAAGCGAAGAAGAGCCTGGTTTACACCGCTAGGCAAAGACTTTAAAATCAATTGACACTGCACCTATCTGCCTTTGTTTCGACATTGTAATCACTTGATTCTGCACCTCCTTTCCCTTGTGGTCATTCTTCCTCCCCTTGTGCCGTGTTTGTGTTGTCATCATTGCGCCCCCAAGGAGCACTTCCCAGAGACTTCTTGGCCTTCACCCTCAGTTTCCGGTCGATCGACCTGCTCTGTCCCTCCGTCGTCGAGCCAGTCCTCCCCCAAGTCCGCACTCTGACTCCTCTTCTGATTCATTGGGTTCTCCTTTTACTGTTGGTTCTCCCCCTATCACCTTCACCATGTCTGGTCTAGGGCCTAACGCTAGCGGTAATCCCGGCCCTACTTCCGGCACTACTACTAACGGAACCGCCACAGGAACTACCTCAGCTGCCCCCTTACTGCTGTACATCGCAGGCCTCAGCCTCCCCGATTTCAATCAGTTGATCAATGACCCTATCCGCCACGATGTTGGTTGGCCTTCTATGCCAACCAAGCTCCCCTCCGACATCCCTAAGTTCGAAGGCCTTGCTGGAGAAGATCCAACCAACCATGTCCGATCTTTCCACATGTGGTGTTCTTCCAATTCCATTACCGATGACTCAATCCGTCTGCGGTTGTTCCAACGCACGCTTACCGGTGAAGCTTCTAAATGGTATGTTGACCAAGCCACCTCTTCCCATACCACCTTTGCGACCATTGCCCAAGCCTTTTTATCTTATTTACAGCTCCCTCTCCGATACGATACTGGTACGGAGCTCTTGACTTCCTTTAAGCAAACATCTTCGACCAGCCTTTCTACCCATGTTCAAGAATGCTGAAGAAGACGGAGCTTATGTCGAGCCCCCCCCTTCGAAGATCGGGTTTATATGGACTGGTTCCTTTGCACTCTCTTAGCTCCCATTGGCAAAGATGTCGCCTCCCATTTCCCTCAAACCGAAGAAGCCGCCCTCCAAATAGCCTTGAAATATGACCTGATCTATGCTCAGTCTGGTTATGTTTATACTGTCCTTCCTGACCTCCCCAGGCCCGGAGGCGCTAATGCCTCGTGGGCATCTCATTCCGCCGACGGTATCGTTGGATCCCTTTCCCATCCATATGCTCAACCTCTTATGAGCTATGGTCTTCCTCAAGGAGGGGCCAGCACCTCTAGCACTTTTCCCCCTCCAGGTAGCATGTATCTAGGATACGGCATGCCTCAACCTTTTTCCCAACCTCCTGCTTACCTCAATGTTACCCAACCTAACCATTACCCTTATCCGCAGCTTGATGCGCCAGCTCCTACAGTATATGCGCTTCCACCTCCCTTGCCTCCTCAACCCCAGCAACAGCACCTACATCCCCCTCCAGGGCATGTATTTGCAAAGCAGGGTGTGACTAATCCCCCTTCTTCTCAAAGAAGGCGGAGAGGCAATCCAAATCAATCTGCCCCTAGTACTTGTGGACCCAATCCTCAAGGTCTTGACCCTAACACTGCTAACCAGCAACAGGGCACTCAGCCCAAGCTGGACAGGCCTCTTTGCACCAATAAGCCTTGTTCGTGTTGCGGTGTTTACGGTCATTACACCCACGATTGTCCCCTTTTACCACAGATGCGGTAGATGTGGGAGTCTCAAGCCACATTTCAAGGACAACATACCTCCCCTCATGCTCCCCCTAATGTGGCCACTACTCAACCAGCTGTGTTTACTAATCCTTTCCCTCAGCAAGGATTCATGGCTACCCAACCACCTGACGGATAGGTCGCCACTCCACCTTCCCTTTCTGGTTCCTCCAATTACCATATCCTCATGATGAACTCTGATCCATCCCCAACCGTTTACCTTCACCTTCAAACTCGGTCTCACCAGTACCCCAAGTCTCCCGCTCAGTCTACCTTCGAGTCCTCTTCTTCCAGTTCTACAGATCCTCTTTCGACATCCAATGGTCCCTTACATATCCCTCAACCCAAATTTGAGGTCCATACCAAGATTCCTAAAGGACCGTTACGTCGAAATGCTGCTTCTGGTCGAGCTGCTCATTCGTATAGCATAGTAGATGATTTGGCGCAATCTCCTGCTGCCATTTCCACATTGGAACTCCTCCAATCGTGCCCTTCCCAAAAGAAGGCTCTGCTATCTGCCATGGGCGCTGTAGATCCTGCCGATGACCAAATGATTGTTTTCGACGCCCATCAATCAGAACATCCTCCTCTTCCTGCTTCCGTAGCCTTCCAAATCCCAGTCAAAATCCGGAACGCTAACGTTTCTCGGTGTATAATTGATGAGGGGGCATCCACCTGTGTGATGTCCGCTTCGGTTTGGAAGCAACTCGGATCTCCTGAGTTGGCCCCTTCCATGATCACCCTTCGAGTGTGGGACGGCCACGCCTCCCAGCCCATTGGCCTTTTCCGTAATTGTCCTATCACCCTTGCCGGTAAGACCGTTTGCGTTGACGTCGAAGTCATTGACGCCCCTCTAGACTACAACATTCTATTAGGGTGAAGCTACACCTATGCCATGTCTGCTGTCCCATCCGCGGTTTTTCGCAAGATGTCTTTTCCTCACAATGGAAAGATAGTCACTATCGACCAGTTGACTTACCATGAGCCGTCGTCTCAGACCTCCCCGGAGACAACCATCTCTTCTGTAGCCAATAAGAAAACCGTAGATTCCTTGACCAGTGTCTCCCCTGGCATTACAAATATTCCTCCCTGCTTGGAACTTTTCCTGGTCTCCCCCCTCCTCATATCTCTAATCCCAACTTGTCGAATGTTTGCATGATGCAATCGTCTCGGGCTGCCCTTAAGCGACCCGCTTCGGCTAGTCAGCAACCTTAGACTCAACCTCGCCCACCGCAACCCACTCCTAGCCCTTCATCTCCGCCAGCCGAACCTCCTCCTTCTGGCCCTTCTCCTACAGCTGGTATCCCTGAACCCCTTTATCCCCCTGGATCGGTTCCCCCAGGCCTTAACCATCTCGGAGCCGTCCCTCCTGGTCATTATCCCACTGGTTAGATACTGTTCCTGGCTCCCCCTCCCGGAGTCTATTCAGTCCCCGTCATGGCCACCCTCTCTCTCCCTAACCTGACCCTGGGTATACCCGTCTGGTACCTTGACCCTCCAGCCGCTACCCCTCCTGGTCACCCCAAACCCTATCTTGCTTTGACACCAGTTCAACTGGTCCCCCTCGCTTCCTCTGTTGCTACCATGCCCCCTGCACCTCCCCAGGACCATATCCCTGTGGTGACAGCTCCAGGAAAGAAAGGAAAATCTCGCAAGGGGGCATTCAAAGACAAGGCCACCCCGACTGACCCTGCTCCTCCCCCGCCCGCAAAGCCTTGTGCCTTGCGTGATGTCGTCGGTCACGCCACCCATACTTGTCCTGAGTTGCCCCGCATTCAACCCATGGTTAAAGTCGCGTTCCCTGAGTCTACGGTCTCCGACCCTTCTCTTCCGTCCTCGTCCATAACCAAAAACCCAAAAACTATTCGCACTAGCAAACCCTGCGCTTTGTGCGGTATCCATGGCCATTACTCCCACCATTGTCCTCACCTGACGCATTACCGCGCCTCTTTAGAAGTAGTCCGAGAGTATGAGGTTGAACAAAATCAATCCGCCTCTCCCATACTCGCGCAGTATGCTTCGGGCCAGCTTGAGGATCCCCCCGCTCCCATCGACATTCCCCCCCCTGATGTTCAGATGATGGAGTCTACTACGACCATTCTTTACCTGTCCTCCTCCGTGAGACCCTCAGAGCACTTTTCCCGGAATCCTCCACTGTTGTTTCGCTTGACCCCCCTTCAGCGACCACCGTGGGCTCCCCATCTTTTAACACTTTGTTTCCCTGTTCTTCCATCATTCCCTGTGACGATCTGTATGCGAGCCTCTCTTCCTCCACGTACGATTGAGATAACTCCACCCGTATCTCTGTTGACCTCTGCATCCCAAGTCCCCGCCTTACCTCCTACAGCCCTCCTATACCATCCTCTATGTTGTATATGAGTCATAGCCATCCTTCTCATTGCACTCCCTCCCGCAATTGCCGCTCGATGTCTTCTGTACACTCACGCTGCCGTCCTTGTCCCTCCCCCCTCCATTTTTTGTCTTGTAACATCATTTCACAGGACCTCCTGTCCTCACCCTATATCAATTACGCCGATGGTGCAAGTCGTTACTCCCGGAATCTAGCCTCGGTAGGTTGGGCCATTTTCACCCCCTTACATGCCCTTGTTCTCTCAAACGGGGTCTGCATTGGTACTGCCACCAACAATCAGACCGAATATGATGCAGTGCGTGGTCTCTTAGCTGATGCCCTCTTCCATCGCATCCTCCATCTGCATGTTCGTTTAGGTTCCCTACTTCTTGTCATGCAACTAAATGGTGTCTATCGTGTGCAGAATCCTGTGCTGTTTAGACGATATTTACGAGTGAAACTCTTGATACATGAATTTGAAACCATAACTTTCAACCATGTACCTCGAGAATAGAATCACTATGTAGATAATATTGCAAACCATGTTCTAGAATGGCATTTATCACATGCATTTCATACAAGACAATAACATTCATAATCATTAAAAAATATGCATATCCATAATATGTGTCGCAAAACATGTGTTTAGAGTCCATCTACTCTGATACATATGACATGGCCATAGCATGTTACAAAAAACTCAAAACTGGGGGCACCACCTGCCCCTACATACACACTAGGGGGCACCACATGCCCCACACCTAATCACTATCTGGCGGATCCCGAGCCAATGGCTCTGCCCCTGCAGCCTGTAGATCATGTATCCCCTGACCGGCCATCGCCATGCGCCACATGACACCTTTCCATTCCGAGGGTAGACCAATACATGGCTCTATGTACTGGTCATCTAAGTCCTGCCACCCACGCTCTGATACTCCGGTCAGCAACCTTTCGCATCTACGGTGGATGTCCTCCAGAAGGGTGGCCGCATCCTCTTTATGCGCTGCTCTCGACCCACTCGGACCTGCAGCTCCAGATGCTGCCGGTCATCCCATATATCCGGCCGGTTTTACCGGAGCTATATCTGCATACCAAAAGTACATGAATCAGTACCCTCTCTACTATTCACTAACTTTAATATGCCCAAAAAAGAATAGTTACTTATCACTTAACATCGGGCCCCCATACTCGACCAGGCGGAAGTGGTAGGTCCAAATCCCCACAATAACTCATCCCACTATAGGGATAGTCATTTATGTATAACGACATCTGATCCCAATGGGCAAAGAACTCAGGTCGAAACACTCGTCCGACTGCCCCTCCTCCTCCTCTGCACAGTAGCCACCCCCACCGGCGCATCCTGGGCTCTCTCGGGCCCCCATCTGGGAGCTGTATACGAGGCCGCAAGGTCGGGATCTTCTCAAAGAAGAAGGCGCACAATAAAGTCCCATACGAGCCATCGTGGTTCACTTGCTGCTTGTAGAGTGACAATTGTCATTTTAGCGACACCAGCATCATTTGGGCCCACCCATAGTAGGTCCCACTCAACACACTCTCCACAATCATCATCTGCCTCCCAGTGATGTGATGGAGGGCCTGGTTGCCTAGGATACGCAGGTCTCTAATCTCTCTAGATCCCCGATCGGTATCCGAGTCCCCTTGACTTGGAGACCCGGTCGACAATGTCGCTCCACAAACTCCATGATATGTCGCCCCCGCGATAATACTGGCTGTGTGTTTCCCACCATCCCCAGTGGTGGGAGACCCATCAGGAAATACACATCCTGGACTGTCAGTTCGATCTTGTGCCCCTTCACTACAAATACCTCATGATCTGGATCCCAGTAACTGATAATCCGGGCCAACAAAGGCTCTCTCGCTCTCATCAAAGGCTTCTCCAAAAACTTTAGAACCCCAAACCTGTCCAACACACGACGGACACCTTGATCTACCTAGATCTCTGCCCGTAATGTACCCAGGTCTCTCTCTCTCCAGTTAACCCATATATCTGCCATATCTGCACAAAAATATAATCTTTGTTAGCATACAGATAGGGAACACCATAACCAAACACAAAAACCCAACTCTCAGCCATAAAACAGCACTAAAACCCCCTCATCTTCCAGGTCGCACTTTTCTGCCCAATTCTGGGACAGGTCATAGTTTTTGCCCTAAAACCTGCTTCCCAGGTCGCACTTTTTGGCCCAAAAAGTGTGACCCAGCCGTAGAGATGAAGGAGGGTCTGTTACTGAGATTTTGGGCCCTAAACTGAACTTTCAATCCATCAAAATGAAAGAGTAAGGTTAGGCCTCTTACCTGCAACTGACGGATCTCAATTCCAATGGTCGGTTTGTTCGCTATGCTCACCGCAAGATTTAGGGCCTTCTCTCCACTCTACATTCACCACAGAAACACTAGCAAATGAGTGAATTTGGAGGGAAAACTGCCTTATTAAAAGAGAACCATTGTTTCTTCTTTCGCTTGCTGCGACCATACCGTAGCCCCGTTTGAAAAACCGTCTGCACCGTTGGAAAGCTCTCACCGAGCCCTCAAATGGGTATCTGTTAGTTTTTTGTGATTTGATACTTCACCAGGACACATTTTGTCCAAGTTGGGTCACTTCACCTATCCTTAAAATCACATTTCTTCACTTACAACACTTGTACTTGGGGCACCACTTTGCCTCCTTACTTGTCTTTGTTCGTGTTGATTTTCGTCGTGGGTTACCATCTTGTACTCATGTTTTCATGGTCCCCCATTGGACCTTTACTATGTGGCGGTACCATCGAGTCGCCCTTGTTTAAAGCATCCAAGTAGAGTCATCATCACATTCATGGAGTCTATCCCGAGTCCCTTTGTACCCCACTATAGCCCTCCATTCCTGATTGCTTGGTTTCTCTCTTGTGTCGCACATTATGGCCTTCAGTCCCACTGTCCCTTATCCCAGATGATATTGTGTCAGTCGCTGCCACGTCATTCATGTCGTTTATGCTCTAGCAAGGGAAGTCGTCCATTTGCTACTCAGTCCCCTCCATTCCACCATCATCATTGGTATCAGTCTGTTCGTCGCTCTACTATTTTCTCTCGTGCCTTAGTTGAGAACCTCTCATTGCCTCACCTATGGTGGACCTCCTTCTGGCGACATCATCTCCTTCATCCAGAGGACAGGTCTAGAGGGCGGTGTACCTTGGTTCCAACTTCCACTCTTGTTTGGTGCCTCGAATCAGGAAAAGGGATCTCTCATTTCCCTTTGAATTGATTGTTTCTCCACTCTAGCTCCTTTCAGCATGATCGAGATCCGTATACTTGATGGTTCAGTGATGCCCCAGTAGCTCTTGGTGATTCCCGAGTGTGTGTGAGATGTCTCAGCCCTCATGAGGGGGTGGCCCTGTAGGTAGCCCCCACATGCCTGGATGACCTCTTCATTGCAGCCCTCGATGCAGCTCCAGATATTTGATGATGTTGGCCTTAGCCACTTGCAACGCCTCTTTGATTTGCATGTATCAGTCAGATTTTGCGAGCCCTTCCCCATTTACAGGGGGCATTTGGGTTGTATTTGTATCTCATGTACTCAGATATTATTGTATAAGTCCTGGTTGTTATCCCAGGCACAGCATGTATGTGGGATTCTTCATTGTATTTTTATCTGGCTCATGATTATGCCGGCTGTACTTTATGGTTCGGTCCCTTGTTTACTGGACACACTATTCTTTTTTACTTTGTCTCGGCGGGCATAGGTATGCCTCCCCCGCCGCCTTCAGCACAGGTACCCTCTCATAAAAAGAGACTTGTTGCACCTGCGAGTCTCGTCTCCTCGGGGTCTAGTTCTTCAGCACACTATCTACCTTGCATTTCTCTCTCTGACTTCCCTTTTGTTGTCTAGTGATTGAGTTCTTACAACGTACTTCGGTCATACGATTTGCTCCTAACACTCGCATGCTGGGGGGCAATCTGTTACACCATTTTTTGGTCATCTAACCTATTATCATTAGATGGACCCAAGTACACCATGTAAGACCAATTTTACCCTAAGTAAAATTGCCTTCACTATGTTAAATAACTTAATAAACCACATTTATTAGGTTGTTTTATGGTCTAAACAGGAAACCCCAAAAGGAAATATTAAAAAAACCCATATTTGTTTGATTTTCCTCATGGAATAATTAATTAAACCATAATTTAATTATTATTCACAGTCATGTTTAACCCAAAATCAAAGAAATTAATTAGATAAACCTTTATTTATCTTATTAATTTCTAGGAATAATTATTTAAATCTTATTTAGATAATATTCCTTGTTAAATATGACCAAATCACCCACAAATAATTAAATAAATCATTATTTATTTGATTATCTTCTAACCGCTTCCTTAAAAAGATAAATAAATCATTTATTTATTTATTTTTTACAAATTAAGGGATTTGACCCAAGTCAAATACCTTTTCCCTCCAACAAATATAATAAAATATTCCATAAAAAGTGGATCTAGATCTGGTTAACCCAGGCACCCAGATCTAGAATGACCCAATATTTTGTTATAAATAGGAGGGTTTTTCCTACCATTCTTCACCTTTTGTTGCCTATTAGATCACTCTGGATCTATACACTTGGTCACATTTTTCCACCATTTGCTGTGTGAGCTCCCTTTGAGTTCTATTCTTTGTATGGGTTTTCTACACCAACAAGAGAGAGAAATTCTAGATCTGAAGTGCTAAGGACTTCCAAGAACCCATCCCATTGAGGAGAATTGGAAATATCTTTTTTTTTTCCTCCCAGGTGCCCTTAATACAAAAAATTCTTTCAAAAATTGTTCTTGTATTATCTATTGGATATATGGAGCAAACCCTTCTTTTCACTGCTTAATGTCTTTCTATGCATAGATCTGGTTTTTTGTAGCTCTTGTCTTGATCAACTAACTACAGATCTGAAGATATTGATAGCCAATTTTGATGTTAGGGCTATTAGTTAGGTGTAGCTAAAGTGGTATTTTTTCGTACACTTCGACAAAGGATTCATACTAACACTCTTCACGGAATTTCACCGATGGGTGGAGTCCTAGTAGTTTAGGAAGTCACTTGTAGAGTATAAGTCAATGAATAGGTGGGAAGTGACCCTCGAAAACCTTTCCCTAAGATAAAATAAAGAGTGGGACTTGCTTTCCTTTTAAGCAAGGGAATTATCTTCTAGGGAGAGAGGAGGGGGATTGAAGGGTTGAGGGAGAAGAATAAGACTTATGAAGGAAGTTATCAATCACTAAAATCCTTTGGGGACTTGGATTCCCAAATGGTCCTTGTTTAAAGGCCTTTGACACCAAATGGGACCACACGGGGCCAAGTGGACCCAACCCAGGATCGGGGATGGAATTTAGCAACCAATGATGTTCCTATCCTAGACAAGGTGATGGGAAAGGATCAGACAAGAGTTTTTACTTAGATAAGTCAAATTGATCCTACTAGGTTCTATCCTTGGGAACACCTAGGAAAAACTTTATTCTAGAGCTAGGGCTTGAGGTATCCGGAGATTCCACCGTCGAAATTGGCCCAAGCTATGAGGAGAGTGAGGGCACACAGCAACGCAACTGCCTCTAGGAGATAGAAGATTTTCTCTAGCTAGATTCCTAGGAAATTGTTGCCCTAGGTGACCTAATGGGGCTAGACCCAAGGAATGTGAAAATTTCTTAATCTAAGAAACCCTATTGCAGTATCTTGATTTATTTCTCCTACTTGAATTAAGTTACAAGTTAATTTATGAAATATTTAATAAATTAGCGAAGTAAATAGTAAATACAACTAGCAACCTACACATACAGATCAAATACTGAATAACATGATCATAGACAAAGTGACACATGGATTTTCTGGACAAATATTCCCAGAAAAAACCCAATGTGGGAAAACCGGTGTAGCTAGCTTTGGACGGTTTTCATTATTATGTAGAATCCAAGTACAACAATCCTGGGCACCAAAACTGGTTCACTCAACAGAGAAATAAAAACGACAGTAATACACTGCTCTGAATCCCTCTACATCAGCCTAACTGGCCTGCGTCAGCCTCTGCATTTCTCAGTAAGGGTCTGTGTCACACCTAAATGGCTTACACTTCCCCTACGCTGCCCTGACTGGGCCTGCATCAGCCCTGCGTGGCTCCTACTGCCTCTGCGCTGCCCCTACTGGGCTCTGGCTCGATTGCCTGGCTCTTGCTACCCCTGTTGCTCTGGCTGGCTGGAATGCTTAAGAAAAAAAAGCATAGGTAAGAAATAAGGTACTGGCCAAAGGTAACGCATAACAGTCAAAAAAATTGAAGAAATGAAATGAAAATAGATCAATGTCCACAAATAACTGAAATAGCTCAATGAGACTAGAGAGTAAAAGATTTGACAACAGCAATAAGTGTTTATAGAATTAGCTAAGAGAACAGAGGAGAATAGTTCATGAGGTTAAAATGTTGTATAATTGTTGGCACAGGAAAACTGTAGAATTAAAAAAAAAAAAAAAAAAATCTCAAGAGTGTTAGATTACCTAGTTGGTTCGAGTTGGTCTCACCTCAGCCTTGAGAAGTTGAGCAGCGCCAAGATTGCAGAGCTAGATTGTGGTACACCAGTCAAAAATATTCTTAAATACAACTAGAATATTATAATGACACCTTCAAGGATAGACGAATTAGTTGTTGGGTCACACCCACCAAGTATGGCACACTACTTGAGGAGATTAACACCATCATCTCAGGTGCATTCATGAGTGCACACTTATGGAATGAGGCACCTTTAGGAGAGGAGTTATATCTACAATGATAATGCACTACTCTAAAAGAAAAGCCTTGCATACAAGGCAAAGTTATGAGGGAGTTGCTCATGGTCAAGGGAGATGCACCACTAACGCTATCATTAGCCTGTTTTCTAACAACATCTTCTCTTAACTTATAAATGAAAAGGATGGGCACACTAGTTAAACATTTGTAGAAATAGATAATAAGAGTGAGTACCGTTAGCTTGTAGGTTGTATTATGAGCTTTTGTGAGATGACAACTTGCTGTGACATTCTTCTATTTGAGTAATAAAGACTTCTATGCAATTGTTGTTGGAGCCTACTCTTTTTATCTTGAATTCTTAGATTGCATATTTGTGTAGAGTGGGCCTAATATATTTGTTATTTTAATCCACTGTACATGCTGTGTTTGCACTCTTGAATTTACATCCTTCAATTTCTGCTCGAACAAAACTGAAATTTTGATAGGCAGATACTAAAGTTCAGTCCTGTTGTTAGGATTTTTTAATTCTCTAAGGGTATTCTCTTGTTTTCAATAGTATTTTCATATTTTTGCATCACAACTCATCTCTTCCATTTCATTCTACTATAATACAAAAATCATTTCTAGTATAGTTTAGTTTATATCTACTTTTTACTTAATTGATCTTTTATTTTATTTTATAGGAGTAGTACTTAGCAATCTCAATTCACACTCCCTTTGTATTCACATTGTTGTATATGTGTGGTTGTTGGACATTATCTCATCTTTATATTATCTTTGAGTGCAGACCTTTTCCCAATTGTAAATAGTTCCTGTGCTATAAATGTCATGAATTAAAAAGACACATTAACAGGAAGTATGGAATTGGTTTGTTGGCCTGTCATTTGAGTAAATACTAAATGCCCCAACAATATTCTTATGGGGCTAAGCCAAATGTTTACGTAATACTTATTGGAAACCACTACTTTTGATCCATTCACCCTTCAAAGGATTTATCATCACATGACTCTAATGGTTATTCTTGTCGAGCCTCTGCTCCCCTGAAATCTTCATGGGTATACACAAACTATTAGATATTCTAATGTATATTAAGGATTCAGTGGAATATTGCAAGATCCAAAGATGGGCACAAGTTAGACAAGGAAAAAATCTCAAATCCTAGAAATGACAAAGTACAATGGTAGTCAAAAGAATGACTGAGAAGAGAGATTGCAACAGTGGAGGCACAAGTCTTTAACATCTCTGGGACTATAGCAATATTAATGCCAATGCTAGAGAACAAGATCCTTTGAGGGCTCATTGGCTATAATATGGATGATGGTTGTCTCTGGATAAAGAAGAGAGAGAGAGAGATCCTGGTTGATGGTTGTCCCGTGTGTTTCACGACATGGACTAACTGCCTCTCATGGATCCTTATCTCTGGTGATGTGATCACTGACTAATACATGCGAGTTTTGTTTTAACAACAACTATGTTTCCCAGCAAGTGGTATCAAAGCATAGGTCACGAGTTAGATACACAACCGACTCGCGTTGTGGGGGATATTTTTGTACATTGGATAAACCAATGCTCCTTGTGTGTTTCACAACATAGAATAACTGCCTCTCATGGATCCTTATCTCTAGCAATGTGATTGTTGACTAACACCTGCAGGTTTTGGTTTAACGACAATCGTGATTCCCAACAGAATGATACCCATTGTTTCTTATTCATTCAACATAGGTTCATCAAGCAAGTGGGCCTTTACTTGGTTTCCGTTTTCTCATTAATTTCATTTCCTTTGTGGCCCTTCAACTTTTCTAGGGAGACCAAGAATGCCTTCTTTGTTGATGTGGAGTTCCTTTCCTCAATGCAGTGTAATAAGCCTTCAAAACCCTTTTTGTTGAGAAGATGACCACCAAGTATATGCCCCTTTTCCAGAGATTCATATATTTAAACACATGATATATTTTACTTTTTCTCCTGTGTGGTCAAATATTGCATTTCCTCCACTCTATAATTGATTCATCCATTTTATGCATTTACTTGTTGAATGCTCACTAGAATTTCCTCTTACTTTGATCTTCAATCCATGGCCTTTCTTTTTGTTTTATTATGATTACTTTTAGCGTCCTTCATTTAGCTTTTTAACCCTCCTTTGTGGCCTTCTTTGAGCTAAACAAAGTATCATGGGAGCTTCAATCAATGGAATACTTAACCACTTCTTTGACAAACATGCATGTTCAACAATGATGGAGCCCATAACTTTTAATTAGACTACCTAACCTGCTTGTTCATGTTGCATTATATCTCTCATTTCTCTTCAATTTTTCGACCACCAGCCATGTACTCATTGTTAAGCAATATCCATGAGAAATGAATTTTTTGCTCAGTGGGATAATTAATTTCTACCTCTCATGGTCATCTTTTGCTTAGTGCTTGTCTTGATCCCCTTGCTTGGGTACCTAATAATTTGTACTCAATAACCTATGCTTCCTCACCCACTAAGCACACGCTTTGGGTACTTGGTGAGTATGGGCACTAAACACATAACCTTTGCTCCATGCCTTATACTTACCACTTTCCTCTATTACTCTTCCAACACTTTTTTGGGGCTCACACCTTCGTCTATGATTTACTTGAACCTAGGGGATTTCACCACAAATATGGGGGCAAATAACTCATTCATTTTTCTTTGTCATTAAGGATTTTAACATCACAAGAATTTGATACCACTCTAGGGTCCATTGTCAAAGGTCATTGGACATTCCTTCTTTTTTTTGTGTTGTTAATGGGGAAAAGACCAATGGACAATGAATTTTGTTGAAATTGGGGCTTTAAAATGTAGGAGACAAATTCATGCACTAACACATCATCCTATTCAATAAATGGACCAACAATGCTTATTTCATCTCTACATTAATGTCCAATATATTGCATGTAAAGGAGTATCTCAACCACATCTTTCATCCTATTGTGCATTTCATTGTAGAATGACAAGATAATTATAGTTAAGTACAATATCACTAAGAAAATAAAGGTGCATTATCAAGCAAATGGAATTAAAGAGAAGAAATTTTCCCAAATGTAAACATAGTGAGCAAACTGGCTTTACTTGGTGAATGTGCTCAATGACAAGATGAAGCATTATGCTTAGTGAAGATTAAGGCAAAGGTCTACACTTAGCATCGAGCATAAGAACTAGCGAAGAGTGTAGGGACAAGCAAAGCAACAAGTAAAGGAATTCGCACTCTATAAAGGAAATGACCTGTTGACTATAGGTCGAGTTGCTTGATGTCTCTATGTTGGACCTTAAAGAAGACATATGAGGTGTTCAGTTGGAGTTCCCCAAGCTTAGTTTACGAATCTCGAACAAATGAATAACCTAACCACCACGTAGAGGAGAATGGATTGCCATGCAAGGGGAACAATAAACATGTTGTATTTTATAGTACTCTCACATAAGGAAATATAAGTTAAGACATTCAATTTATTCATTCATCACAGGTTAGAATAACCTAGTCCACTCACACTTCAAAAGAAAATAATAAGCTTATAGTTACACATATCAGCCACGATAGTGAAAAAGTAACTATATATATATAAGATGAATTAAACCATTAATAATCATATCATAGCATAATGACATGTTAAATGTCCACACCATTATTTTTTCTTCATTTCTAACAAGATTAAAAACCATAGTAAGATGACATTGCATTTTTTTAAGGACGTCACTTGTATTTCTCTGTTTCTAACAACATTACAAACCATAGTAAGACGACATTACATCTTTTTAGGAAGTCACTTGTATTTCTCTTCATTTCTAACAACACTAGAAACTATAGTAAGATCACTTTACACCAAATTTGTGAGTCCATAACCAAAAATTCCCATGTACAACCACAACTTTATTCAACCTGCAATTCCAAATTCCCTCACACCAGGAGGGTTGAAATTTGAATGATTTCAATTTCACAGTGAACCTACTCACAATGACCATCTAACCATGTGCTATCTTTTGCTATCTCTTCCTACAATTTGTTGTACCTTAATAATCACTCTACGAACTTTCAATCAAGGTTGTTTAGTCAAAGTTTTAGTCAAATTTGTTTAATCAATTTCGGGAAGGAATTCGGAGGGAAAACACAATCCGGAAAACCAAGCATCCAGCACAACATATCTCATTATGCAGAAGAGCATCATGGACATTCTTTGATCATTGTGAAGATGAGCATAATCGACATTCTCACGCGCTCGATATCTCATTGTGTAGATGAGCATCATGGACATTCTCTGATCTGATCATTGTGCAGATGAGCATAGTCGACATTCTCACGTGGGTGGACGCCATCTACAAGAATAATGAACCGGCGGGATGGCTTTAAGAAGAAATGAAACTGGCTGGTCGAAGAACCGAGAGCTGATCGAACCCATGAGGTGAGAACCTGATGCGTTCAGGACCAATTGTAGCCAGTTATTCGTGGGCATTGCGTATCATTTATAGGCAACTATTCGCTAGGATATTACATGTTAATGTCGATGCTTTAGTCACAGCTGTTCGCATGATTCTGGCACAAGTAGGGGAAGGTTACATAGACAGACAGATTCAAAAAACCTTATAATTTTCATTTTTCCTCTCTTGTTGGTTCATCCATTATGGTGATAAATACTGATTTGGTTCCAGCCAGGCAGCCAGTATGAAAAGTACGACATTGACGAATAGAGGGAGAATCGGATATCTGGCAATGACGCCTTCGTGAGGCTTTATACCATTTTCAAGTCCGACACTAACGCTGCTAAGCAGGTTAGTAAACCCTCCATTTCTCCTGGCTCGGTCTTTAAAATGCCCAGAAAAACTGCTAAATTTTGATGGCTTTTTTGGTACCAGAAAGTCGATGATGTCGCGAAGTAGAAGAACGGGGCAGTGGTCACGACCCTGAATGCTGAAATTCGATGCACTTAAGGCCAGATTGCATGAAGAGATTCCCAAGTTGCAAAAATTGGCTCAGAAAAAGGTTAGGATTAGCTATCCTCAATTTTATGCAAGTGCTTTTCAGGGCTTTCTCATGGTTTCGTAGATTTTCTTTTCAATTACTCGATTTTTTTGATGATTCAACAGCCTTTTCATTGTTGAATGTCGTAGTTATAGGCTGCTCAGTTTCGAGGCATTTTGGGACTTAGGATAAATGTGGTATTTCTTTATTTGAATTCCATTTTTTGTATGACCAGTGTTTTTCCAATCGGCAAGAGTCTTCAGCATGAACCTCGAATCTAGCTAATTAAAAGCTAGACTAAATGGAGTTTTAATAGATCGTAATGATACACATTGTTTTGATTACAATATAGGAAATTTATTAAATCAAATGTGATAGAAATCAATTGAAAGTTTCCCCACAATTTCTAACACATGTTTAGAATGAATTATCAGAGCACAGATTAAGTATAACATTAGTAGAAATCTCCATAAAAAATAAACACCACCACCCAAAAATAATTTTCAGGGTGATGACTAGTTATCTGGTTTGGTTTTATAAGTCAGTCTAATACCCCAATGCTTAAATGAAAGTCACACCAAGGTTTTGGTAGCCATAAGCAATGATCCTAAATTATCACACCGGTATTCAAAAAATTCCCCACAGAATCTCACTTCCAAACACTCTAGCTGTCTGGAAAATTCACCATAAAACAAAATCAGGAAACAACACCCGAATGAACTAACATGTTTCTTCTAGTGAAACTTTGATCTTCAGCCATCTTATTTGAAGTGACACTCTGAGAAGAACCATCCACTTCATCAGATGAATTGCTAATGTCTGTTTCTTCGGATGAGTCAGATAATGATTGCTCTGACTGATCTCCAAAGCTACTCATTGGATTTTGGGTTTCTCTGAATTCGGAACCATCTTGAATGGAAGGAATAACTGGGGTACTAATTGATTGTTTTCAAGAGTGAGATCCAAAATTAGGATAGTCAGAGAAGAAGGTAGAACAGTACTCTGCTACAAGCAGCTCACGTAGTAATTGAATAACTGTAGGATGTGAGAGGCTGAACATCTCTGTCCCGCTAATGGTGATCTTGCCGTGTTCTGCCAGTTCCACAAAGAACAACCAATGCACCAAATGCATAATCTCTTTCAATGACATTTTCAGGGCTGTCATCTGGAACTACATGAAAAATAGGACCTGCACTTCCACCATAAAGAATTCTACAGGTGTATGTAGTATGTCCGTCCTTTTCCACCATATTGGCATAGGTTCTTATAGATTTATAGCCAATAGGGAATATGTGTCGGTCTGTATGAAATACAACACGTTTATATTCAATTGTCCCAAGATCCACAATGGTAAGAACTTTTTTTAGAGCAAGGTGAAGAATAGGCCTCCTATCTGGAGTTCGTGGAATGCTAGGATGAGAACACTCGGAACGTCTAGGCTCTGTGGAGATTTCGTTCTCCTTGTCATAAAAAAAATGTCGCTTATGCCGAGCCTTGAGCTTACGAAGGCGACGACACAAATGACTTCCAATAAATTTGAGGTGCTTCATGCAATCTTTAGGATCCAGGTGATTACCAGCCTTTGAAAAAGAATCAGAAACTTTGAAGTTTAGTTTATTTTCTTCGAAGATAGCCTCCCAATTCCAAAAACCATGTGCCAATACACCCTTCACCAATTCCTTATCATGATGGCCTGCTTGCCACCAAGATGGCATATTGTTCCTTTGATTCAGCTGCAAACCCAAATGCCCCCAATCTTCAAATGACCTTGAAATTTTAGGGCGGCTTTATTAGGGTGGAATGAGTGTGTATTCCCAATCTTGTATTCTCGATCTTGGGTCAATGAATAAGATAGGGGCATGCATTTAAACTTAGTGTCTTACTCTTATTGGCCAATTTGAACCTGCAATTATATAGCTCCACAAATTTTTAATTTTGAGCCATCGGATTTGAGGGCTAAAACATAAATTCTTACTATTAGGCACCAAGGCACCACATACTCATTGTGGCTTGGAAGTTCTGCAATTTGAAAATGATACTGGTATATTGGCAATTGCCACTTTCCACAGTACCAATTAAAAGTCCAATTGAATAAGGAACAAATAAAATAAAAGAAAAAAGATTTTGTTTTCCTAATCAATATAACTTCCTATTGCTTTTGCTGCTAATGGGTAATAAACGGTTAAAATTTGACATTCTGAGAGCTGACATCTATAATACACCTCATTTCGTAGTTTGACCTATAGTTTCTATAAATAACCTTTATTCATGCGCACGGTTTTTTACTGTAGGAGTATTGCCAACATGGCTGGTTGGAAGGGTGTTATATATATATATATATATATATACATTCCTTTAAATCCATCAAGTAACTCGTCATATCTAAGAAATTAAGTAAATTAGGTAGAATTTACAATGAAATAATGCTCTAAGAAGTAGACATTAAGTACTTGCAATCCTTTTGCCTTGCTGATGACCCACATCTGGTACAAACTGTAATTCTCTAGGGTAAATTTTCTCTTAGGGTTTCTATTAGGTCTAGGTTTTTTCAATAAATTAGTGTTACACACTCATAAACAGTATATATGCATGAATAATATAAAGATTGACAAAAACAATACAATTCTTCTCAAAACCACAATAATAGGGTTGACTGCTCAATGAAACCATGTAATATGTTCACCAGTATAGATTTATTTACAATATCAGCAATTTAGGAAACCAGATCCAACTGCAATTATGATATGTCAATAAAAACTAGGTGAACTATATTAATCCAATATCTACTGTGTTATTCTAGCTTTATGCATAGGAGTTTGACTGTACTGAAGTCTGAAGATAATCCACAGGCTTAGAGAATAGGAGCCCAACTGCCTTTCCTGTGGGTACCTGCAGCCCAGATGGGTAGCCTGATCAACTCTCTGTACAATATATAGTTATAGAATGATTGTCGGAATGGATCAGTTGTCTGTTATAGGGTGTGGTTTCCCTAATGTGGTTGTCCACATCCCTCCTAGGCTATTGCCTTCAAAACAATCTCAAACTAATTTCGGTCATTTGTTTTTTCTCACTGTACCTGGAATGAGCCTCAATTGCACCTTTGTTGTCCTCAAACAAACCCTAGAAGATTCACAAACCAAATTCTTCTTAATGAGTAAGTGCCTTGCTATGTTGGTTAGGGTTTGTAACCTCAAGGAGGACTTCTCTTCCGCCTGATCTTCCCTTGACCAAACAAACTAGATAAAACTAGAGCTTGGATACACTGCGCAAAAATTAATAATAGCCAAGATATTGTAACACACCCCCTTACATCCTGACCCAAAAGAGGTGGTTATTAGGTTGACCCGACTCTCTGGGTGCAGTTAAATCATCATAATCTATGCCTTCTTTTTGAGAGAAGCCTCGGGCAACAAATCTTGGCTTGTACTTTTCAGCACTTCCATCGGCTCCATGCTTGATCTTGAAGAGCCGTTTCGAGGTGACAACAGATTTGTCCTCTAGTCTCGGGACCACTTCCCAGAAATCATTCTTCATAATAGACTCTTATTCTTCGTGCATAGCATCCTTCCAAACTTGATGCTTTATGACTTCTTCAAATGATATAGGCTTAGAATGTACAATTGTACTCATGACTGCTAGGTACCCTTCGTACCTATTCGGCTTCTTGCTTTCACAGAATGTCCCCCTTGGGGCAATATGTCTCTCAGCATCTTTGATAGTGTCCCTGAGCCATGAAGGTCTCCTCTTATTTGAAGGAGGTGGATCAATAGGATCCATTGGTCCTTCAACATCGGGCATAGGTTCATCCTTCAGCTCTTCTTGCTTCCATGCTTCTTCTTCTTCTTCTTCTTCCTTTGAGCTAGGAAGAATCCTAACTTTCTTGAGGGCAACATCCTAATCGAAGGTGACATCGTGGAATATCTCCACTTCTCTTTGACCAGGCACATAGATTCTATATGCCTTCGAAGTTTCACTGTAGCCCACAAACATTCCCTTCTTTCTAGAAGCATCCAACTTGCTTCTCTTTTCTTTCTGCACATGAAAATAAACAGGACTTCCAAAAACCCTAAAGTGGGAGGCATCAGGCTTCTTACTAGAGAAGACTTCTTGAGAGTCTTGGAGTCCAATGTGGAATGCAGGCATCTATTTTGAACATACACAATGGTAGGGGAAACTTCCACAATGGTTCTATTCTTCCTTTCAACAAAACCATTTTGCTCAAGAGTATACATAGTTGGATAAGCCAATCCTCCAAGTGTCACACACACACCCCTCAAAGATAGCTCCAAAAAGGTCAACACTGGTCAATAGAAAAAGTCAATGCAGAAACTCAACGCTGCGGTCTAGGGCTGTGGTCAAAGGTCACCCTTCTCCTCGATCTTTTTGTTCTCTAATGCTGCCTCAAGAGATTGGATTTTATGCAAAATAATGGAGGTCAAACTCCAAGCTTTGACCCACGGTCAATGCTGGTCAACGCACCAGCAAAGAGCCCTAAAAAAATTTCGCACTCCTTCTGCTTCAGATCCGCACATGTGAGAGAGAGAGGCCTCCAAAGGCTAAATGAACCAATTAGATCACAAGAGGAAATGTGTGATGAGTTGATGATGAAATGGGCATCATCTCTCTCCAATTTATATCCATCAATGAGGGTGTGTGACACATATATTGGGCTTGCAAGCCTTCATTACAATTCTGGTCGACTTTGACAATTTTCACATGTGTGGAAAATAAAATCAAAATATAAGTTATTCTCATCCAAACAAGATGATATTTAGATCAATCTTGCACCTCTCCGAAAGAGGAATCCAACAAAAATATCATCATCATCATATGAGCAATGCAACATGGAGTTTGGACCTAGTTGCCCAAAATTAACAAAATGATACCTGTAGTCTGATAAAAATTGATACCTGTGCCAACTCTGACCCAGTTGATCATGTAATAGAAGTCTTCATCTAGCACAACATGATGATGTAAAGTAAATAAAAGCATTCCTTCCTATTCTATTGCTCACCACTTAACAATTTCTGGAACATGGCATTGAATTTTATTCATTTCTGGTCCATTCTAATCTACTCAAGTGGTATATGTTGTCTTGATGTTACTTTCTTGCTATTGGAGATCCATTTCTGGAAATGGATACTCCACTTCCAATAGACATACCAGTTGTTGCAATACCATAAATCAATTTTCATATGTTGTTTAACACACTCACTAGGAGTATAAATAAATGATGTAGAAATACTTACAAACATTCTGGCCAATGCACCTGTCAGAGCATTATTTTCCATTTTTTGAAATGGACTCCTGGAGCTTGTTAATTGTAAATGAGTGTTTATTCCCAAATACTCAGTTTTAAGAGGGCCCGCCACCTATTTTTTGATCTATTATCAGATTTATATTTGCTATACCTATTTCCTTGAGTAGAAGAAATACGTAGTACAAACACACGCATTGAGCTATTAGAATGTCATATGTACTTTTTAGACTCATGAAACCTGGTTTGGTTAACAGAGTAAACTAATGAAACTTGGTTGGGTCTTGTATTACAAAAAATGTTGAACCATTGAGATGGCCAAAATTTTGTTGGCACCATATTGGAAATGAGGAATCCTGTCATGTTTGTATCCAATCCTTCTATGCAGTGTAAGTTTCCATAAAATGATGCATTGTGGGGTTGTTAGAGTGAAATTTAAAGTTCCTACTTGGGCACTTGAGGTGCTGTGAAACTCACAAAGGAGCAGTATGTGTAAAATAGGTTATTTTCATATTAAATTATTCTGAATTGCTTTTTTCCAGCAACTACAGTAATTGGATATAGGTACTAGAGATTTTCTTTTTGCAGTTATGGCAAGAGGTCATTGTCTGGGCATATGCATGCTAGATAATAAACATAAGAGTAACAAATTTACAGGACAGCAAAACGAGAGAAAACCAAACAAATATAATTAACTTCATTTTGAAAAGCACGATATATAGGTTCTTTGTGATCTAGATAACTCTTTAAACTTTCATTTTTACAAAGATTCATCACCAGATTCTCCAAATCCATCTTTGTACACCGATGCAATATTCTCTCCTCAACAATACACTTTATTATCAACTGATATGCAATCACTAGTTTGTCTTGGCCTATACTGTGAGATCATGATTAAGATCATAAAAGAAAAAAATGACTGAAATATAGATCATATATAATAAACTATATCTGCACTTGGAAAATTGATTCCAACCCCTGCCACCCCACTACCTCAGTTGAAATAAGAAAAGTAAAAATTTCATTATCTGGGATACTGAAGTTCTTTATTCAATGTTGCTTTTCTAATGTTGAAGTGCTCCCATCCATTCGACAATATAAAAAATATAAGAAGTTCAAGAAGTCTTCTAGTATATCAAGCATCCCTGTACACCTTGTTTCAATTGTGGAAGAACCTTTCTAATACCTGAAGCTTTCTAAATGCTCCAACTAGCATCTCAAATACCTTTCTAATGAAATCAGTCACATGCTCTTGTCCTGGGAAAATATATGATGATTTACAATCTCAAAGGAGGAGAATTTCTGGAATTATATTCAAGTATTAGTTGTAACAGGATCCAGTAGGACTCATAAATCAGGGTTTGTTGAATAGCCGTCTCTTGAAAATAAATTATGGCACCTTGTGAAACAACTACATGAAGTCTTCCATACAATGCTCAAATAACAAAAGAAAGTGGTGATTTCAATTGTCATGAAATTCGTAGAGGAAGAGAATAAATGGAAAGAAAATAATATTGTAATTTGAGATCGTGTTCCTCCCATGTTCAAGCATATATGAGATTTTTGCAATAGCTACAATAGATGTGAGGCAGCGTAGAACTACTTTCTAGAGGTGCACGAGGTCTCCATTTTTATTGAAGTATCAATAAAAAGCGTATTTGCACTTCCATAGTCTACTAGACCTTCCCAGCCTCTATTCGAATCCATATAACATCCATGGAATTCATTGCCTTTTCAGATGAGTCTTGTCATGGCATAGTCCTCAACTGAATAAGAAAGAATCCCACCTAAAAAAATTATAGTTCCTCCCAAAATGTGTTGCAGGAAAAAATCACGCACTCCTTTAGGTTTCTCTGACCACAAAAACAACTTGAATACAGACAAACAAGCCCACAAAAATATGCAAGTCTAAGGCAGCAACTTGTCATGTTCCCTTGCTGGCTACTCCATCCAATTTGCTTGACAAAGAAATTCTTGTTTTCAAACCAGTGACCCAACTTTTGGCCTCTGATAGGCAGGCCTGTTTCCCTGAAAATGTTTTTTTTTTTTTTTTGACTCCACTGATTTTCTATAACCAAGCACTGTAGAAAAAAATGAGTTAATTTCGAAATGCATCAAAACTCCTCAACGGAGTCCCAAAGTTGGCCCAAGACTTGCCTGAGGGATTCGTCTTTTACAACATAAGGCTTCAACCAAGACTTGTCCAATGCTTGGAGCTTGTCATGATTATCTATTTCTAGCCACCTTAAGGGTTGTTAAGGAAGTATGCATGGTTGTAACTCCTCCATGTCTCTCCTCTCCATGGTTTTGGAGAGGAAAAATTCAAATGAAGAGGGTGTATTATCATTGAAACTTGAGAACACTGTTGAAGAGTTTCTATGATATATTTCAAAACATCCTAAGTTAGCAGCAACTGCAATTGTCCGTGAAAATGAGATGTTAGTTCCTTTTTTTTCAATTCCCTTATCTAACATTAGCTTTCTCACGTTGACTACATCATCCCATAGAAGTAGCATAGTTGTTTGACAATGTCACATATGCTCCATTAAAGCGTCTCGAGTGGCCAAGGAGGTCAACCATGCATGCATGATGCTCCACTCTAGGCTTCACTTCAAAATTTCTACTAATTCGATTGAAATGATGCTAGCCTTCATCTACTGGTCCTGCATGGCTGTAGGTAGATAAAATAGCAATGAAGGTGATATGGCCTACTTTAATGCCTGCTTCTTGTATTTCATAAAAGAGTGTCAGGGCATCTTCCTCATGCACATGCATTCGATACCCACACTACAGAGCTACTAATCAGCACATGAAGGAAAAATAATTGCTATGGTAATAGAGTTAGGCTTCACCTCTGCAACATGCATTCAACTACATATTTCCATGGATTCAACACTATGACCAAATTGAGTATACCTCACAATATCTGCACTCCATTTAATTACATCTGGGTTCATTCCTGTCATTTTGAAGTTGATAAAAGAGCGCCAACACCTTATCACAATATCCATTCAATGCATAATAAGAAATTACTGCATTCCATGAAATCAGATCCCTCTCTGGCATATTGAAAAACACTTCATATGCATCATCCATTTTTTGTTGTTGCAGCACTGCTAATTTTGCACAAGAAGCAAGAGCACTAGCAAATAGTGACTGAATTGTATTTCGCTCCAGCCAGCTACATTTAGAAAAGATCTCACTACACCATTGTTGTGACCATTCAACTCATACTTGGATATCATCACGCTCCAATTTATCACATTGGGTTTTGACCTTCCCAGCTACATTTCGTCAAGTACCTTTCCTTCCTCTTCAAAATTTCCAATTTCGAAATATCCTGTAGTCATGGTGTTCCATGTAACTGTGGATTTCCCTTCCTTGTTCTAGGGCCACAATCTCAGCACGTGCCTTGAGGACAATTGGAAAGGTGTGTCTCCACTAAGTCCCCCCTATTGTGTTTGGTAATATAGCTTGAGGGCTTCCTGGCAGTGTCCATCCCTAACACAACCTCTAATAATAACATTCCATGCGGAAAATTTTTGCTTGGGAATTTTGTCAAACACCTGGCTTGTGCCGTTCATACTTCTACAATAATCATACATGTAAAAAGTGTAGCAGGATCGCCCGAAAAGAGGAAAATTAGTGATATGGGAATTTCAATCTGCATGAGCAATTCTGGCCTTGTATCGATCTCAGATTCAATCCAGTACACCTTTATCTACAGCTTAAGCCATTTGGGATTAAACAACTCTATCAACATCACATTGGGATTCAAGTACAACTTAATGTGCCCAATAAGCAACACCATTTGGGTGAGACAGACCCCATGAAAAAAAAGCTACCAACACCTACAGAACCTGGCTATCTTTATATCTCTTTTTTGTTTTCAAATCTATTTAAATCCCACCTTATTTAAAAGAGTCTGTTGATGTTGATGATTGTTGGATGACTCTAGTTTTCCCATCTGTTATCAAAGGACCTTCCAAAACTACTGCATGTTTTGATCCTGCTCTTTCTTCTTTTCCCTCTGCCTCAAAAGTCTCTATGCCAGAATTCAAATCTAAGTTTAGCCTGGACCAGATTCTATCATTATTGGGAGTTGGAAATTTTGTCAATCCCATTAAGGATGTCGGATATGGGGTGGAAGAATTGCACCAGAGGTAAAAATCTGAGAAGTACTTGGAGTGAACTTGAAGAGTCCGAGAAAGGTGCAAACACAGCAGGAAAATAGGCAGAGCTGCATCCAGAGAGGTGCCCAGTGTACAGAAAATAGGGTGACTGCATTGGATATGAAAATGTTGCAGTTGTAGATGACAACAATCCAGTAGGTGGCCTATATATATCTGCATGGAATGAAGAAATGTCTTGCCCTTGCCCTACATTGAATAATATCTGGGGAACAATAAAAAAAATGGATATTTTTGTCTCACAGGTGCATATGCTGGCATTGCAACTACAGGAATTGGTCCTCCAACTTGAGACCAAAGTGTCATATTTCATTTCACCAGCCAGTATACTATTGTGAACATTACCTCAGCTCAAAAACTATTTGGAATAGACTTCCTCTGCAACTTACACCTAGCCATCTTTGTGATAGTACAATTTTGCCTCTCAACCAATACATTTTGTTTTGGACCGTAAGGTGTAGTATATTGTCTTTGGATCCCATGTTTAGCACAAAATTTATTGAAATACTTGAAGTATAATTCCCCACCAGTATCATATCTAAGAGAGGCAATATGACAACCTAACTGTTTCTCTATTAATGCTTTGAACTTTTGAAATTCATTGAACACATCATATTTTAATTATAGAAAATATACCTACATTTTTCTACTGAAATAATCAAAAAATGGAAGAAAGTACCTAGCACCAATGGTTGATGTCATGTTCATTGATCCACATATGTCTGAAAGTACCAACTGAAGGACCCTCTACGCTCTCCAAGCTTGTCCTTCATAAAATGGTATTCAATGTAGCTTCTCTGCCTAACAAGCTCTGCAAACTCTGTGGATCTTCTACAGAATGTTCGGAAGTCCATCTTCTAGTTTCTCTCATGGAAACTGAGAGAGATAGGTCAAGTTGAGGTGCCCATACCTATGATGCCATAGGGGTGCTAGATTTTGCAATAAAAATTACCTTTAACTTACAATTTCTAATAAGATCAATATTCAAAAATCTGAAGACAGTGAAAGCTAAGAAATTCATCTAAAATGCATCATTATAATCTTGGACATAGAAAGCACTCATCATTGCACAGTTTCCCAAAAGGTCAACATTTTAAGGGCTTCTTTCCTAATTCAAAATCGCTGAAGATATATAAACTAACTATTTCATTTGTCCTACAATTCCAATAGTGCACATGGCTAGCTTCTCTGCAAATCTCTTTTGTTGCATATGGTAGGCCTCTGAATAGACTAAGCTTGTACTATCATAATGCAAAAATGACCTACAAGTCACCACTGTGTTTTGGTTTCTGAAGACTGCTGCATTATTGAATGACTAGTGAAGTATCAACCAGTGAACAAGTTTCAAGCTTTGGAGAAGTCACAGTATATTATAATTTTGTCTTGCAGATTGGCCTCTTGACCAATTTTTTCTAGGAATGCCTCTTATAAAAAAATGAGTTCTTTCCTAACAGGTTATGAGCCTCTTGAAAATACCAGGTTCACTAGAACATTGGAAGAAAATATCTAATGCACACATCATGCTACCACTACAAGCCATTGCAGAAAATAGAAACCAAGGTGAAAAAGGATCTACAACTACATTGTAGACGTGTTATAGTGACAAAATTTCTTGAATGTCTATTCTCCAACATCCATAGCATTACCACAAATAATAATAGTTTGTATTTAACTCCAAATAATATAAATTCCAATAAGAAGTTTTCAATCATAGTTTTACCTTGTGGCAATGATTTTCCTTATGCCCTGCTCTCATTTTCAGTCAAAAACTAGATTTCCTATATTGATGATGTTCCTACTGTAATATGACCAACTATCGGACAACTATCTCACTATAATTCTAGATAAAATGAGCAGTGTACCCAAATAATATCTTTGCAAGCATATCATTGTCACTCACAAGCTTGTGCCATGTGGACCACAACCTTGATTTATTGTCATTTTGAGCTTGGTACTCCTACAGTCTCAAGACAATGCTTAGAGATATTGTCAATACATAGAGATCACCATACACGTACTAACCAAAAGGGTCATACTGTGTTCCTCTAAGTCAGGATCATATTTTCACTGTAGTCATTAGTGTCAAGGAGATAAACTGTCATGATACATAGTGATATTTTCATACTTTGTTGTCAAGGAAATTCTGTCAATGCACATGATATTCAAATTTATTAGCATTGAAGGTACTCCTTTATTGGTGAGAGATTACAATGCACTGTAATCAAATTACTTCAACACAAGAATTTTGTCAGTCCTTGAAACAGTCAGAAATTGGAATGAAGCTTGAATGGTCCACTTCAATGAGACTATGACAGAGTATATATATAGAACCTTCCACAAATTTCAAACGACTTTGAAAACTTCAAAAGTGAGCTTTAAGGACTGAGACTTGAAAAATACTAGCCTCAGTGATTTATTTGCAAGATTTGCGCCTTTAAAAAGACATATGTTATAACCGGCCTCCTTATGAGTTTGATCACATTAGTCACCCAACCATGTCACTGTCACAGGCCAAGATAAGTTTGGACTGTTAAAACTTGTATGATTGCCACTGAATTAATACAGATTAAGCTAGGATGTAGATCAAACAACAAGGAGCTGTAGATCCAATTCCATATGGCCACAGATCAGAGCTTCGCAGATCCAAGAATTATCATGAGGTCACCAAAGATACATTGTGTAGAAAATCTTCAAACTGGAGAGTTATAGTTCAACATAAGTCCACTTCATTCCAGCAATTGACCAGATTCTCTTGAAACCAAGACTAGAATTTGAAAACTTTCAAACCACCAATCTCTTTTAAGGAAAATGACCCTATAACAAAACAGAATGAATCCTAGAAGCCCCAAAACTCACCCTAAGCCAAAATCTTTTTCAATGCCACAGGAATAGTCAAAGAAAATTCCACAATTCCTTCAACACAAGAATTTTGTCAGCCCTTGAAACAGTCATAAATTGGAATGAAGCTTGAATGGTCCACTTCAATGAGACTGTGACAGAGTATATATATAGAGCCTTCCACGAATTTCAAACGATTCTGGAAACTCTAGAAGTGAGCTTTAAGGACTGAGACTTGACAAATACTAGCCTGAATGATTTATTTGCAAGATTTGTGCCTTTAAAAAGACATATGTTATAACCAGCCTCCTTATGAGTTTGATCACATTAGTCACCCAACCATGTCACTATCATAGGCCAAGATGAGTTTGGACTGTTAAAACTTGTATGATTGCCACTGAATTAATACAGATTAACCTAGGATGTAGATCGAACAACAAAGAGCTGCAGATCCAATTCCATATGGCCACAGATCAGAGCTTCGTAGATCCAAGAATTATCATGAGGTCACCAAAGATACTTTGTGTATAAAATCTTCAAACTGGAGAGTTATAGTTCAACATAAGTCCACTTCATTCCAGCGATTGACTAGATTCTCTTGAAACCAAGACTAGAATTTGAAAACTTTCAAACCACCAATCTCTTTCAAGGCAAATGACCCTGTAACAAAATAGAATGAATCCCAGAATCCCCAAAACTCACCCTAAGCCAAAAAAAAGAAGCTTTTTCAATGCCACAGGAATAGTCAAAGAAAATTCCACAAGAGTGGCCTTCATGCAAGGTTAATGAGCTGGGAAAGAAAGTAGTGCAAGTGACACCAACGAAACCCCATAGAAAACAACTAAATCACATTAATCATTCCTTTTTGGCTATAGAGATGATTGGCTTCTTTTTGCTGGACCAAAATTACAAAATACAAGAGGTCGAGCCAAAACAAAATAACAAAAGAAGGCCCTTCGATCTTATTTACAGAAAAAACTTTGCTTATTTGCTTGCCATAAGAGAGATACCAGTAAACAGGGAACGAGAGACTTGTGGCAGAATGTCAAAGTCGAGCGAGGCTTGTATACTGACTGGGAGTGAATAGAGATTAGCGTCAGTCAACCAAACTTGAAACAAAGAGACCTGATTGTCATCTGAATCCTTAGATCACATTTGCCATCCAAATCACAAATAAAGAGCTCAAATAATGTAGAACTAATCCTTTACACATTGGACTGAAATTGAGTCTTTGAATAGGGCTATTAAAATTAAAGGGTTTTCTCCCTATTTCTGGTCTGAATATTTCGAGATCCCCTTCTTGTGCAACATTCCACAATCCATAAAGTCTAGTCAACAAAGTTCTTCTAGCGATTTCTTTCTTTTTCCACTCTTGTTTGGGCTTGTCCTCTCCTAGCTCTTATACCATGTTAATTTAGATTAACATGTTCTTGCTTAACACAGTAACTTAAAATTCCATATAAGCCCATTATAATTTTATTAGCACTGAATCATTTTCCATTGATAGAAACTTAAGAGAGAACATGTATGATTGATTCAGAAGACAAGTCGAGGCAAGAGAACACAAGTATGTGGCACAAGCCAGGGAAAAACCCCAAGATGGGGAAAACCCTTCATCAATTCTTCTTATTATTAAAATCAAATGTCCAACAGAGAAAGAGAGAGATTACAATAAGAATGACTTGCCAATTTGAAACAATCAATATGAAATAATGATCACGAGTAAGGGTTTGCTATCAGCTGAATACAACTCTCTTTTCTTCATACCCAGACCTCCTTAATCACTACATATTTCCTTCAATTATTACGGTTCAACTTTGCTGCCAGCGTAGGCTAGAAGATATCCCTTTGGCACGTCATCCACTTATCTGATCAGGAGAAAATAGGCCTGTGGCCTACCAGTGGCCTAGAATGTGAACACTGTTTGAATATACAATTGTCCTAAAACTTCTTTTGCAAGACACATTTTTAGACGAATTTCAAAGGTGAGAATGGCTTTCACTATGATTGTCCACATCTCTAAATGACCTTGAATGTGTTGAGAAATTTACGAAGCCTTCAACATGGGGCTCAATAGGGCCCCTTCTTGTGCCATGCACCATACTGATTGCTACAAGCAAAATGCTGGTTGTTGATGAGATTTTTTTTGATAAATGCTTCTTATATCCTAATGTGGCAAGCATGCACCTTTTAGATATAAGAAAATTATTTGTCGAATCAAAGTCAGATTAAAACATTCAACTACTCAAGCTTCTGTTGGCCAAGTAGCCATGAATGAGGGGTATCTATTTTCGGCAGTGTTACCCAATGCCCAACTCCAACTGTTTTCACTTGCATTGGCACAAACACGAGGATGAGCACAAGTAGAAGCGTATCATTCGAGAGGCTTCAACCTTGTGGGAGAAATATTAAAACTCTGCTTTCATTGACTCAACAAGCCACTGTTGTCTTTGAAGCCACTATTATTCATTGCACCCGTCTCTAAACAACCATTTATGGAGAGCCCAAATTAGGAGCTTGTGAACAGGAATCCTCCATAGGCTGCGCATTTGTAGACGTCTTCACCTTGTTTATTAGGAAATGTGTAAACACTCCTCCGTCTTGAGTGGGGGTTTTTTATTCTTTCTTAGCTATTAACAGGCACTCAAAGAGTTTTGCCTGTGGGTTTTTAGAAACACTTGCCAAATGGGAGAAGCCAAAAGATCTCAAAAAAATGACTGGAAATGAAATTCTAGTACCATGGATGAGTAGTTGAAGAAACTGTGGATTGGGAGAAACCTTTGCCTCTTGCTGCCACCCATTGCCAACCCCGTTTTTAGCCTTGTGATTAATAACCATGCTCACAAAATTTTCCACAATAATTTCTTTACACAGTATTTTGGTAGGCTAATTCCTTGGCTTGCATGGTTTTCAATTGCCCAACCTACTAGGTTTATAACACCTTATGTTGTAGTCAAACATTCCTATTGTGCTGTCAAACTTTCCTATTGTGCTGTCAAACTTTTACATTGTCTGAGCAATCATCAGTAAGATGACCATCTATTAAAGTCTGTCATTTATTTGTTTCGTTTGTTTATGAATTAATTTGGTATTTCTACATTCCATCTACCTAATTTGTAGTCTACCTAATTTGTAGTCTACATCATTGTGAAGATTATCCAATAGTGCTTGAAGTTCAAAATGTATTTCTAAAAGGTTGTCAATATTACTTTTAAACCAAGTAAATTATAGCTGAATTAACATGTAGATTGTAGCTAGCTTCTAAAACACATTATTGAATGGATACTTTAAAACTAGTTAAACTAAAGATGCCACTATAAGAACCATTGGTTAAATAAGAGATCTGTCTTACCCCATATGTCTCTGTAGGGAGCTTTAATATTGTATGCTATGAATAAATAAGATATCATGTGGTTTTTATCAACTAAATGAGATAAATATCAAGAGTGGAAATCTGTTGTTGTTGGTAGATGTTATATTTGACTAGATGGAAGGAGCTCAAGCATATATTATGATTGATTTAAGTTTTAGATATTGCTAAATTTGGATAAGGTTGGGTATCTCCTTGGACTCATTTATTTCTTAATGGATTGGTAATATGCCCTATTGATAGGGGAAAATGTCTTGTCAAACAGCAACAAGATTTAATCATTGACAACCAGCTTCAATGGGTTTTAATGGTTGAGATAAATTCAATCGACTAATTCAAGCTTCAAAGCACTCTACTATGAACGATATCAAATAAAACAGGCTATGTTTTAGCAAACAAGATTAGTCTGAATTCACTAGATCATAGCATCACAAACTATATTAACTGCAAAGAAAGAAAGGCTAAGTTAAATGATAGAAATCGAAATAACTAATCTATACTAAATTGATAAATGGAAATAGTTGTTATCCTAGTATGCAGAAGAATAGATGCATGTACAGAATTGGTTTCAGAATAATGAAAAATGGCAAAACATTTCACCCATAGTAGATTATCAAGACAGAGTAACATACTTGGACAACTAAAAGAAATTCTTACTAAGCATTAAAATTTAAAAGCCATCGATTCGTTTCCAAAAGGATGGTCACTTGAATGTTATCACTTAGAGTCTGTGGACAAAACAATAGTTCTAGAATATAAATTTTGATGTGGAATAAAGTCACCATAGTGATGGAATAAAGTAGGATTCATAGCATAATGGAATATTGTCCCATATATGCCCAAAGCTTGAAAGTGGTCTCTTAAAAAATTCCATTTTCAGTGTCCTTTTATTTCAACACTGACTTCCTTTCCAAATCAGAGACAAAATACAATATGTAAAGTGTTTCTCATAAGGAGGTCATGAAAAATGGAAAAATATTTCACCCATAGTAGATTATTAAGACAGAGTAACAGACTTGGAAAACTAAAAGAAATTCTTACTAACCATTAAAATTTAAAAGCCATCGATTCTTTTCGAAAAGGATGGTCACTTGAATGTTATCACTTAGAGTCTGTGGACAGTATAGTAGTGCTAGAATATAAAGTTTGATGTGCAATAAAGTCACCATAGTGACTTAGGAGTGGCAGGTGCAGGGGTGGCTATTTACAACCCTAGAGGACCACAATAATTTACTTATGTCGGGGGATTGGGAGAGACATCCAAAAATCACACTAAAACCCTAGCATTGTTTTAAGGTCCTATGTTGTGTGCAAGGCAGGTCAAAAAATTGGTGGTAATTGGAGATTCCATGGTGGTAATTCAAGAAATAATCAAGCATTCAAAAACAAGACCTTCCAACCATGTCCAGATTGCAAGACCTTTCAACGATGCTTGAACGAAGTCAAACGGACGTCATGTGAAATAGATGTTCTTAAATAGGTCTGCTAGATATATTCACTATAAAATAAACCCAATACTATTCCTCTCAAGAATTCTTTGTAATTTTATTCCAAAAACAAAGATTTGCAGGTCTGAATTTGTCTTCAAAACTGCCACTATAGATCTGAATTACAAGACTGTTGCAAGGTCACATATTTCACCACAGGTCTGAATTAGAAGGGTCTGAGTTGCAGAGAAGAGTCTCAAATCCGAACTTCTGGAAAGGCCAAAGTTACAGGCCTAAATTCAGTTCCAAAAAATTTTATTTCCACATGTGCAAATAGGTCTGCAAGAGATATATCCTTCTAGCCCAAAATGTTGTAATTATGATCTCCCTCTTAATCTCCTTGGCCTCCTGTTTTATCTCTGAATTCTCACTGTATTTTTCACCGAAATTTTCATTCCAAAATGATGAGCATGACTAGTTATTTATAGTTGTTTGTGTATGAACTGAACAGGTGTGTCTTTTGATTAAGGAGCTGAAATAATGATTTGAGCCGACCTGTGCATCATTTTTGGCATTTATTTAAACCAATTTTAAGACTGATACAGGGGGCAATTTTATGGTTAAGTCTGGGCCTCAGCGCTTGATAGGAACACCATACAATATAGCGGTACTTATTGTATCTTCTGCTGTAGTGCAGACCTGTTCTAACACCTCCTTTGCTGAATACTTGATAGTTGTAGTGGATCAACAAAATTATGTTAGATCCCTCATTTGTGGCTCAAAGACTCTTTTTTTCATATAAAATTTTGCATGTCAAAGCCTCTCTGCTCCTTCACTTACCACAGGACATTGTCAAAGCCTCTCAGCCCTCCTACATTCATTCAGATCACCAAACTCCACATATGTTACCTGAAATAGTAGTGCTTTAGACCTCCACAAAAAAACATACATATACAGAAAAAGAGAGATTTTATTCCTGAGTAGTGGTCATTATAGGGCTCTAGTTAGCTGGATAAAACATGCATGCAAAATAGAAAAGGAAGATTTTCACCATGGAGTGTGTTGTTGCCATCATTCTTAGGCAGCTGATATGTTTTCCCATTTAGTGTGAATTCTCCATCCTTGATACGGTTGGCTACATGACCCACCAAGGCACCAAAGTGTTAGCCATCAGTATTTTTTACATGTTAGTGATGACTATATCTACAGCTGAGTTTTCTAGAAACTGATTTCCTTATGTCAATATGTCATCTAAAAAACCCTCATAAAACTTTTTTCGCCCTTCTACTTTTTAGTCCACCCATGTCAAAATCAAAACCTCATTATCACTATCCTATCTAGCTTTAGCCCTATTTGTCTGCCCATCAGCTCCAAAAGGAAAAGTCCAAATCTGTTTCAAAAGTATCCCCTATGTTAGGAAGTGGCGCTTTAAGGCATTTTACCCTTGGCAATCATCAAAAGCCAAAAAAGCCTCCATCTGCTACAAACCAACCATGACTGACTTCCCACTCTGCAAATAAAGTTGATCACAGATCTAAGTCGCGCCACTTATATCCCTAGGTCTCAGCACTGCATGAACCCCAGTCTCAAGCTGAATAGTAGGTGTTTCACAATGTTTTTATGAATTCTACAAAGACAGGAAATATAACTTCATCTCAGGAGTAAATGCTTGAATCTACAGTTAGAGGAACAACTGATTCTAAATGTATCATGAGCCTGAGATATGTCTGCAAAACAGAAAGCCACTCATCAAAACCTTGCAGTTTTCCTTCCAGTATGAAAATCACAGTAAGAAAAGGACACCACTGTCACAGCAAACTGGTAAATTGTCATGGCCCAGAACCTCCTTCATTTACAAGCAGAGGGTTAGGGCGCCTCCTTCATCTACAAGCAGAGGGCACTGGCCAGTATTGACTTAAAGGATTGCAGAAGCCCAGGTTTGCCTTTTACTGAACAGTGAAACAACAACTCCAGGTTTTTCTGAGTGAGTGATGATCATAATAGGGATAGTGCCTGAAATATGCAAATTCAAAGGAGAACAGAGTTTGGTCTGATAAAGGAGGTCATTTGAAGTTTTCAAGTCATGTGAATTGTTAAACTTTAGAAAGGCATATCATTAGTAAAAACAATTCCAATCATAAGTAGCCTGCTTATCCACAAGACCAAATTGAAGAAGTACCGACAAAACATGTGCAGTTCTCCCCTGGCGCGGGAAATATGTTTGATTGGAACACAGACTTCACCTCCATAGTCACAGAGACTATCCTTCAAATAATTTGTCATGAGATGACCAAAACAAATGATGACATTTCAGTCACCCTCAGAGCAGTACAGGAAGACAGTGACACTGTGGCTAGGGTTTTTCTGAAGCATAGTGGTGATTGCAAACAGAGGTGCCAGTGTTGATGTTTTTTAAGCTGATTGCCTATCCTCATAATCCAAGCAAATCCTTATCATGCAGCATTATCAAATAATCTTCAGATACTTTTCTCAGTGAAGCGCCTCCTCCATTTATGAGCAGATGGCCAAAGCATTGCAAGTTGTTGAAAACTGATTGATCTAAAAGTGCAGTGGAAGGATACAAAGAAAGTAAATAGAAGTCATTGCACAAGTAAAAGTTAGGGTTGATGATTTAAAAGTATTGATTTTCCTATTCAAATGAAAATGTCTTTCAAGAAATACATCATGATAAACAGGAAACAATATGAATATGCATGCATTGATACCAAAAGGGAACAGTTTCTTTAGAGGAAAGAGTTAAACAACACCCCAGCCCAGAAGTCTAAGGGAACTCCTCTTAAGTAAACAGAGAAAATATGGTATGAAGAGATGCGAGCAAAATATGGCACTTACAATCCAAAAAGGAACTCATGGATCACCTAGAAGTAGAGACTGACACCATGTATAAGAAGAAGATTTTGTCAAAACCTGCTCATCAAATAACCTTCAGCAGATTAAAACAGAGGTTCTGGAAATAGGTTTTAGTAGCTCTGGAGCAGCACTCAAAGCCCATGAAGCACTTCACTATGACACATCCAATCAAAAGACATCTACAGGTTTCTGTCAAACCGAGCTTAAAAGGAGGAGGCATTTCTTCAAAGCAAGGAACAGTCAGGTCATTTTATCACAAGTCATCATCTGGTTTTGAAGAATTTGGCAAGCATGAAAAGAAATCAGGCTACAATGTGTCACCTCCAAAAGAGAAAAGGTAAAATAGCTGGACAAAGAGTTGAGCTTTGGAATATTTCTCTTACAAAAAGACCAATGCAACAGTCAAAGCAAATGGTAACTATGTTTCAACATTGTAAATAAGACATCAGCTTATGAATAGACAAAGAAGTGGTTTTGATAGAGTGTCAAGAGCTTTAGAGTTTCAAAACAAATACAGCCTTTCTCATTATTCAAATAGATAGAGACATCATGGTGATATGTTCTAAGCAGAGACAATGAATGCAACAAATTTTGGACACCTACAGTTGGAAAAGGTTGGTGAAGCACTTAGAGGAAAAATTTGTCAAACCAAGTTTAAAAGGGTAAGCCATCTCCTCTCAAATGTCAGAGACAAGTATGCCATTCAAGGATCAGAAAGTATAAAAGTTATTGAGGCAACAGTACAATTTCTTCTGCAACAAAGGGTCCTACAAGTGAGTTTACAGGTTCATCAAGTACAAGAGTGCTTTGGCATATTTTCAGTTTCTGGAGAAAGATTTTAAAACAAGTATAGGCATGTTCACCATAAAAGGGAAAAGGTACCATATCAGTGCATCTTGAGTAAAAAGAGGTGTTAAAGAAAATTCCCTTTTCAAATAGACAGAGGTGAATAGAGCATAAGAAAATGCAACTGCATTTTTCACCCACAGTCAGAAAATAGGTTTAAAGGACACTTGGCAGTCAAGTCAGTTTCAAGGAGAGGCCTTGTCACTTTTAAAGCAGCTAGAAAAGACACTTTGAAATTCAAAATCAAAGAGGTTAAATATATCTCCTTACAAAGTGGCAGAGGCACTCCATAAACTCTTTGATATATTAGTAAACAAATGTCACGTTTTGAAAAAGACACGAAAGGGTCGGCATTAACAGAAATTCCTTTTTCAAATTTATACACTCAGTAAAAATGACAAGGCCACAGTTTAAAAACAAAGGAAAACCCTCTCGAAAACAAAATCAAAGGTATTTCGATTTTTGTTTTCAATAAGATCAATGACCATGGCCCATTCATTTTTACAAGCTCCAAATCACGAGCAAGACAACCCTCTGTTGTTTTCAAGATCAAAGAAGATTTTTTTTTTTTTTAAATATGCACAAAGTTTTCAGGTTTCGAACTGCGCGGCGCGCCTGTGACACTGCACGGCGCGCTCAGGTCAATTTTTTACAAAGAAATACACTGTAGCGCGGCGCGCCTGTAGTGGCGCGCGGCGCGCCTGTGCGTGTTGTCAACCTATGCCCGACAATCGACCCGACAACCCTTTTCTTGCGCGGCACTCCTCCCTTCAAACGTGCCGTGCACTCAAAGGCCCTCAAATGTGTCTTAAGAGTTGTTTAGTGATCAGAAAAGGCTCAGAAACGATCTTCAAAGTTTTCTCCAGTTTCTCTCGCCCAAATAACAAAATGCCAAAGGGTGGTTTGCCATTTTCTCCATGAGAAAGAAATGATACCTTTAAAATCAATTTGACATGTAAAAGCACAAGAGGGATGACAAAGATTGAGGAAAATGTTGCTGGGAGGAAACCCCGCAAGAAATCTAGGGGATGTATTAAATACTGTGATGAATTTTATCACTGTGAGAGGTTAGAAGAATGATTCATCAGTTTTGAGCAACTTAGAGCTGCCCTCCAGGCTAAGACATAACCATGACCTCTGTCAGCATTTATAATGAAGAAGGCATTGCCTAGGAGGATTGACAGGGTTGTTTAAAACTCAAGTTTTGCTTTGGTTTCGGGCTACTCAAAGTAAACATAGAAAAAGTGGTGGGATATTATTGATGTCTAAAAAGCCCAGTAGCTGCCCTCAAAACAGTGATGAAAGGTAGAGGCATTGCTCAGAAGCAGAAACACAAAGTTTGGAAAATAAAAACAGTGGGCCTATTTCTATGATAACAGTGATTATTATTAAGTGTTTTCTTGTTTCAAAATGTTATCCTTAGTGTGATAAAGGGAAAAAATAGTGTTTCTCTTTGTTTCCATAAGGCAGAATTAGTGTATAAAGCTGTAAATTCTCCATTTGGGAGCATTGTCAAACTTTGAATGAAGAATAGTGCATACAAGGCCAGTGTTTTGGTTAAGGAAGAGCTTTGATTGTTTATAACTCCTACAGGCCTTTTGTTAACACCTCAGAAACTTTTCAAGCTCTTTCACCTTGTCATATGAAACAAGTGAATTCTGATCATGTGTGCACTTGGTTTAACTGTGTTTGTGTTGTTGAATCCACTAGTAAATTGGCATACTGAGAAAGACAGAGCAGGGTTTTGAGATTAAGAGGATTGTGGTTTTACCTTGGTCAAAGACACAAGAATATATTGTTGGCCTCAAAAATTTAAAGGGCAGGGTGACCTTACCACAAAAACACAGGAATTTCACTTGGACTGCCTATCCTTATTAACTGTGTTTTTCTTAAGTTTGCTTGTTGAGTAACATACCAAGTGAAAGGTGTTGTTTTGGGAGGGGGAAAAGAGTGGTGTGTTCAAAGGGTATTTTCACACTACATTTAAAACCATTAGTGTTTACAGTAAGTTAACAGACTAAGACAAAGCTGCCCAAGACAGACTAAAGAAGGAATTTCAAAGACTTGGAAGCATTTTGGTGTTTCAGGAGTACATCTAGATCAAGATGCCCCTCTAGGAAAGACAACGGGAGCAACATGACAAGAAGAAGATGAGCAGCAGTAGAACCGTAGGAGGAGAGTGCCGAATAAAGAAGAATCACAGCTTTAGACAACAAAGATAAGGATGACAATCAAGGACAATAGCTCAAGAAGAAAAGAAATAAAGACACCTTTAAACTTGGATTTTGGTCCCAAGCTTTGGAGCATGTTGCTATGGACCCTTGAGGGTCATGCATGCCAATTTTGAGCCTATTTTGGCAACTTTTTGTTTTTTGGCATTTTTTGGGTTTTGGTCAAAAACTCATAATTTCGCCATTTCAGTTTGAGGAGTTGTCAAGGGAGGAGGATGATACCGATGGATGCCATAATTCTATGAGCAGGTCTCCAGCCATTCTCAGAGTATTTGGAGATCATTTGCCCCCTCAAATTGGCGGAAAATGCCCTCTTTTTGCACATTCTGCCCGCCATATCAGCAGTCTGCTATTTCCTGGTTTTTTACACACATGTACAGTTTTGGATGACTTCTAGGCCTCAGATTGATATGATTTTAGTTGCACTGGAAATTAGACACAGAGAGATTTCCAACGAGCTATCATGAGCCTCATTTCGACACCAGGAAGGCTGCCAATTGCCTCCAACAAGTCACGGGACCTTTTTCAGACATAAATATGAAGTATTTTTGTAATTTTTGAACCTCAAAAATCTGCTTTTCCCAAATGTGCGTTAAGCTATTTTTATACTTGGGAAATGATGTAAAGTCAATATAATTTCCGTTTTTAGCAGTTTTTTAGATATTTTATGGGATATTTTGTGCCTTGGGCTTTGCAAAGCCTCAAGGACAAGTTTAGATATTTTGACTTGGCCAATGGGATACCTAGTTGCTCCATGAGGTTTTCCTCCCTCAAGCCTATTTATTCCATGGTTCTCATTGTAAATCAGAGGCTGAACTTGAGAGAAGAATTAATACATTGGTCATATGAGCTTTGAAGAATACACTTGTGTTATGATTTTTGGACTGCCTCTTGGATGCTTTTGAGGAGTGATGAAGGATTGTTGATGGATTCCATGACATGGTAGAATGGTATAGTTTTTCTTGCTTTGTTGTTGTCTTCTAGTTTTCATCCATAATACATGCTTCTTGCTGCTATAGATCAGTAGAGATTAGTTTTGAGACATGCAAATGGAGGCACCTCAAAATTCCTGAATCTTCATAGCTTGATGTCTTCTTCTTCCTTAGTTATGCTAAAGAACTCTTAACTGCTCTTTAGTAACTTAAGGATAATGTTTGCTAGTTTTATTTACAAGTTCTATGCATGTTGAGTAGGATGTATGGTGTGCCCTGCCTACCTATAAGTTGTCCATAGTTCTGTCCATAAAACTTTCTCTTTGACTGATTATTTGATCATCTTGTTGAACCAAGGAGGCCTAGTCCCGATCTAGCCCTTTGCCTAAAACTATGAAAGCTTGTTTGTCAAAGTGCCCAATGACTTAGAGACTATGTTTAGGCATTCCAGCATAGTTTATGAGTTGTTAGTTTGTCTTATGTGTTTTCCCCAAATTCTGATAGCCATTTCCCAAAGTTAGAGGGTCTTATACCTCTATGTATGGCTGGAATGTTTGATTTCAATGTTTTAATTAGCTCATAGTTATATTTAGCATGATTAATGGCTTGCTATAACATGTTTATGTCTGCTATCAACTAGTTACACTTGAAATCCCTTGTCTTTCACAAACTTGTTGTCCATTTAATCCATTTTGCCCAAAGATCCCTTCTACCGTGAATCAAATCGGCCCTACGGCAGCCTTACATCATCACTTCATAGCTTCCTTGACCTGTTTGACCCCATAGCCCAATTTATCTACATATTGTTATCCAATTTATGTCTTTGATCAGTTTTAACCCTCATGAACTTAAAAAAAAAAACCCCAAAAAATCAAAAACTCACTTCATAACTAGCCTAATATCAGAACACCATAAGCAAACACACCGATATCTTTTGCATATAATAGAGAGAGCCCTCTCTGAGTCCAGGAAGGCTAGTTCCTTGGGCTCCAAAGCTTGGTTTGATGTTACATCGTCATTTGGCTCGCCAATCGGCCAAATCACGGGACCCTAACACAAAGTAAGGTCTACTGGAGCTCATGTTCTGCATTAATAAACAATCTCATATTCCCCATGGTAACACATACATTTGAGATCCATTCCAATATGTCAGTAGAAACTGTAAATTTATCTTAAAATTCTAGCATATGATGGCAGTACTAATTTCCAAAGGGAAATGCAAATACATACCATGTATGAGGCAATATTGTCATAGCCAAGAAGTACGTCTACTAGATGGCCTGAATGCATAAATACCAATACTTAATGAGCTAGCTCCCTCTGAGTAAATGACGGTAAAGCAGTTGAAGGGTAGGGTTTAGGGATAATTACCTTTAGCATCAAGGAGAGCGAGGGAGATGAGGGTAGCTCCCCAGTTGGTTAGATTTGTATACAGATCACCTCTACGAAGTTGAAAGAAAATTGGGGCATTGATCTTTCTGTAGGGATGACCATAATGAGCCAACTTGCCTTTCCCTTCCAAATTTCTTGGATTCAATTCCCATTTGTGCCCTTGAATGCTAGCATGGAATTTGCATAGGTGAATGAAAACCTGAATGCACCAAAAATGCAAGAGAATGGATGACACTTTCACCATCATCGATTGATTGACTGATCAAGGGATGGATGGATAAGCTAAAGCAGAACATTCAATGATATATATAGAGACTCACATAGCCAATACTTGACTAGGGTGTGTATGTATGCCTTAAGATAAGGTCATGGTGTAAGACATAACATGGACTGTGTGCAACTATAGACAACCCATGCACTGTGGCTACCAAAAAATGTAATCTTTGGAATCTAAACATGTTACATTTTTGAGTTTTTGTCTTATTACCCCAAATTTTTTTTTGGCCAAATCTTAATTTTGTTATTTAAAATGGAATTTTGACTACATATATGGATTCAACACCTTGAAAAAACCCTAGTGCAGTACATTTTTGTTGTTTGTATATTGAAGGACCTAAACTAATGCAACATGGTTTTGTGGATGCCATTTCTAAAGTTGGGCTGGCCAAATTCCTTTCTGACCTTTCTACCACCTATATAACCAAGTAATTTTCTATCACCTGTACAACCTTGCCTTTTTATAAAAAAAAGAGGTTCCTACACTCAAAGAATTGGCTTTTCCTAGCCATGGGGAAATTAGAATGTTGAAATTATATAACCTTTTGGATGATTAGAAGATCCAATTTTGCCATTGCTAGCCTAAACTAAGTTCAAATTGCGGTTTTGGGTGTAAACTGTTGGTCAGTTGAAACCCATTTATCAACTGCACTGTCTGAGTAAAGCCTAGATAATATCTAAGATGAAGAGGCTGGACCTATTTCAGGCTATTGTACTCAAGCTAATGGTCAAACATAAGTTTATGCATATACATGTGGTTCAAGCTCTCCTTTTCCTCACGTTATTTTCTATGAATTAAGGAATGTATGCTGCCAAGGAGGAACACCTGCTGGTCTAGTATCTGATACAACCAACAAGTTACTAGGAACACCCAACAGATTACTAGGATCTAATACATGCTTTAGATTGCTAGGATCTAGTCTAGGAACACCCAAAAACGAGAGGTATATCCACAAACCACTCCAAGTAAGATATGAAAAGGGCTCTTGAAATGCCTCTGAATACCAAAGCACTCCAATGTTTATAATGACATATTGATGTCCAATTCAAATGCTACCTAAGGATTTCATAGAGGTTCTAGTGCCTTTGTTCAAGGGTTAGTTGTATGTTTCCATGGGTTTCAAAAAAAAAAATTTCACTAGATATTAACAGCCCTTATGATATTTTTTACCACCACCATTTTTGCCACAAAATTTTTGTAAGGTGAAGACACATGAAGATTTAAATTGGTTCCTGCTTGAAGGAAAGATGAACTATTATGATTGATGGGTATTTAGAGTTTTATTGTTGGCTATAATTTGCTTACAATGACCCTAGATGTAGTCACAAAAAAGTAATAAAGATTATTGTTGTTCACAAGGCTGAAAAGTTGTCTGAAATCCCTCAAATTATCCTACAACAAGCTTCCCAAAAACCCCACATCATTGTTGGAAACATTTTTTGATTACACCTGTATTTTTATACTTGTTTTCATGCTGCCCTATCTATCCAAACATTGGTATCAGAGCCATAATCATGCTGTCATTAACCCTAGTTCTATTTGTTGGTGAAAATTTACCATAGTTGGAGGTATCAACCATTGGAACGACCAACACTTGGGTTCCAGAGAACCACCAATCAAAGGATATATCTACTGTTGTATCTTCTATTTAGGGCTCTTCACATGCTAGCATCGAATCTGCGATCATTTTCTTCAATATATCATCTTCATATTGCCTCATAATCCTACAAGAGTATGTTACATGACCTCACATCCTCCCAGCAAAAGTTGATCTTATATGCTGAGTTATATTTATGCTTGGATGGTGATTTGTTTGCTTTGTTTGGAGAACATGGAGGATCACAACATGCTACTAAAAATGGTTGTATTATAACAAGATTATTGATGTCAAATTGTTCATGGAGACTACCACCAAATACTACAAATCCTGCAATAAGGGAGACTTTCCCATGATATTTTTGGAACCTTAAAACCATGTTAAAATTGTTTGAAACATGAGCCCTAAAAATAAAACAAATGCTACAACAAAATCACTAAAATGTGATGGAAGTTCTATTATAGGACTTCTCTACTGCTGCTCATACGCTGTCTGAAATAATCAGGTTGAAATTTAGAACCTAACTGTCGCTGGTTTAGTATGCAAAATCCAATTCTTGGCATGAGGCATATGATGAAGCCATTGGCTAGGTTACATGTTGGCAGTGTATGTTATGTTGATCTATTACTTTTTCTTTTGGTTAGAAACTGGGAACTTCACCACAACATCATACCAATATGTAATATTTGAATTAATTGTTGTGAGACAACTAGCATCTAGGATATTTGCTTCTATCCCATACTTTGCCATCAACATCTAAGTTGTATTGCATGTGCATGTGTTGAATGGAGTAGATATTTTGGCATCTTTATGATTGTCCATGTCAAACATACTATTCTGACATGTCTTCTCTTTTGTGGGGAAGGTATTGCTACATTGTATTTGCTAAGGACGCATGTTCACCAAGACAAGTCAAATACTTCAAAATGTTGGATGCGTTTTGTATTATTGTTCTAGAACATATTATCTTTGTCTTTGTTTTGTATTATTGTTCGAGAACATATTCTCTTTTTATTTGTATTTATTTCACATGTTGTTTTAGGATATTTGAGTGTTTTAGGTTATTTAGGTTTTTGGCCCTGAAATTAGTGATTGAAATTCCAAATAATCACTTTATAATTGTGGATTTGCTTGTCTAATTGAGTTATTTTACATAAGCAATCTTCATAAGTAGATCTTAAGTAGATATTCTACCCTTAGCTCTATTTCAAAGTGTTGTAAGAATTTTCGAGGACATCTTCTATTCCTTGACTCGAGGTGGTGGATTCCCCATCCTGCTGAGGCCTTTCTCTTTCATCTAGTCCTTCATTTTCCATTGAATCTAATTCAAGAGATTCTCCCACTGGATCTCTCTTGGGGGATTCTTGTGGTGGTAGTCCATGTATCATTTTTAAAAGTCCAATTCTTCCCTTCACCTACTTTTCATAACTTCCATAACCATTAGGTAGGTACCTGCAATGTCGATGGTGTTTTTTTTGTTTAGTAAAAGATTGTCGAGACTTTAATTTATTGAAAGTTGTATAATTTACAATCTATGAAGTTTCAAGATACAATTTTTAAAAGTATAATTCTTTAGAGGGCACTAGCTCAATGGAAGAGCACCTTCTTTACAAGCAGGAGGTTGGTGGTTCAATTCCATCGTGCCCTGATATTCATATATAGGGAATGACAAAGATCAATTTTTGGTGACAGATGCTCTTTTGAACATCAACAATGAGCTTATGGTGACATTTTTCGTCCCTCACCAAAATATGAAATGGTGATGGTCAACGAACGCCACCATATATATGCATCAATAGTGACAACCATTAAAGGTCCGTCACCATAAATCGTTGTTGTTGATAAGAAATGGTGAGGGTCACTGTTTGTCATTATAGTCATTATTCGTGATGGACCTTGATGTCACCAATGCGTTTATGGTGACGGTCAATGAACGTCGCCATATATATGCACCAATAGTGACGGCCATGAAAGGTCCATCACAAAAAATCGTTGCTGTTCATATGAAATGGTGACGATCACTATCCATCATTATAATCAATATTCGTGACGGACCTTGAATGTCACCACAACACATACTTTCGGCGACACCACCTTTGGTGACGTTCATTTTTTTGGTGATGGAGGCTATTTTCTGTCACCATTGCTCATATGAAATGGTGACGGTCACTATCTGTCACTATAAATCATTATTGGTGACGGACCTTGAATGTCACCACAACACCTATACTTTCGGAGACGCCACCTTTGGTGACGTTCAGTTTTTTGGTGATGGAGGCTATTGTTCGTCACCATTGCTCATATGAAATGGTGACGGTCACTATTCATCACTATAAATCATTATTGGTGATGGACCTTGAATGTCACCACAACACCTATACTTTCGGCGACGCCACTTTTGGTGACGTTCAGTTTTTGGTGACGAAGGCTCTTTTGACCCTCACCAATGAGCTTATGGTGACCATTTTCGCCCCTCACCAATGTGATTTTTTATTGTAGTGACAAATTCCTTTAGCCTAGTCAAACAGGCCTCCCATGCTCATAACAACTTAAAATTGACAAAACCCCAAGACTGCAACACATAGAAATTGCTGCATAAGAGACTGCGCAGTATAATGGAGGTCAAACTCAGAAAATAGAGAAATAAATCAGATATTATTATTATATTACTCAATGGGGCATAAAAACAGAGATCTAATCTCTTTTATACAGATCCAAGAAGACCCGACAAGGGTTTCTTGACAGAAATGATATACATGAAAGAGCTGCTACAGATCTGTGGCTGAATCATGTTGTGTAGATGAAGCTCTGCATAAAAATGGTTGAACATGAAAAGAAATGGCTGTAGATACTTCCTATAGCTTTCCCAAAGAAAGGCTGATCCTCCTCTTGGGAAACTAGCTCCTTAAAATGGGGTTTTGACCCCTCCCACTGCACACCTTAAGAAATAATGCAACTTTCTGAAGGGAATACATTTTTGTTGAAGGTAAGTGCTTGGGCCAACACTAGGCAGTGGAAAATTCAGATCATAAACCTCCTCTTATATTTCTTAGACAAGATCTCCAAGAAAGAGTAGGGAATCCCCACCCGGGAAAACCCTTGCACCAAGCAGTGCAGTAACTTAGCTAAAAAACCAAGTATGCAGGAATTCTAAGCAGACCACATAAAAATATAATCTCCAATATGTTCATATTATTTCCATATATTCCCTTATATAATTGATGAGCTTCCTCACCAAGGGTCCCACCCACTAGGAGGTTGCTTCCATGCAAATATTCGTCCATCACAATTATTCTGTCTTCCTTAATGAGGGTAATAATTTTACAACGCAGTTTGATTTAGTCAAGCTTCACTGGATCAATCTTGATAGGGTCATCCTTGACTGAGTCTTCATGCCTTGTCTCCTTTCACACTCAAGGTGTCTTCATTTTAGCTAACTAGCTTAATTTTCATTCACATTCAGCTGTCTTTATTTAGGATCCACTCTTTGAGGATAAATCATGTTGACTTGGTCAAACTTGACCTTGTCCACATACTTTAGATCTTGTTCACACATGTGGATGCTTGATCAGGTTATTCCATGATCCCTTTTCACATTATGATGGATTTTTATTCATACTTGAGCAAATTATGGGCCTCCTTGCCCATTTATTCATCCATCTAAATTTTAAGAGAAAAAATAATATTCCCATTGTTGGAGCTAATTTAGGAATATTATAATGTTAAACAATAGTTGGACACATATGAAGGATGAACCATTCACCTGGCGACTCCATTCACTAAAAGATCCAGAAAATCAACACTTCATGGCGACTCCACTACATGAAGATCAGTAGCTTCAATAATTATCAAGATTGAAGCTATTGCAAGAAGGTATGCTCCCATGAGCCAAGACCACATTCCAGGTTTCCCAAATAAAATTCCTAAGGTTGATTGTCAAGGGAATTTTCCTATGTTTAAAGATGATGATAGGAATAATGTTGCTTTACATCTGGTTAAATTTCACATGCATACACACAAGTTAAAGGTTGAATTTCCTAAAGATTGTCTTTTAAAGATGTTCATGGCTTCTCTTGAAGGAAAAGCATGATCTTGGTATGAAGGTTTTCCACCTGCAAGTATTTGTTCTCTTAGAGTTTTACATTCAATATTTTATGAAGAATACAAGGAGTCCTACCCTTCTTTGTCTTTGGTTAATAATTTTTGTGATCAATTTGACGTTTTCATTCAAAACCTAGAGGATTCTTATGATGATAATGATTTCATGGATGAAAATATCTTGGAGGCTTTTCCTGAAAATCCATTTCAACACCAAAAAGAGCAAGCATTTTCTCTCATGCAAGAAAAATATGATTTATATTGTCTTGATGTTCATAAAGACTTCCCACATGAGACAATTATTGCAGTAGTACAACAAGTTGATTAGCCAAAGGTTAAAGAAGATATTCAACATCCTTGTGAATATTTAGGAGAGAAAGAAGACAATTATTGTGTTATCAAAACAAGACAAAAAGTACTTTCTCCTCTGTCTGAAGATGAGATATATCAACTCCTAAACAGTCATCATTGTTCACATAGTCAAGAAAGTGTTGGTAAAACTTCCTCCATTTTTTAAAATGAAAATTTAAGTTTAAATCAAGACAATCTTGAAACTAGACTTATAGATCATCATGAAGAAAGATAATCTCTTTTTTCAGTTTTCACATTTGATGAAGTTTCTCCTGAACTTGATTTGACTAAGTACGATAAATATGAAGATAATTTCTATTAGGAGTTTGATGAAATTATACAGGATATTTTTGTGAGTAAAGCAATTTATGATGATGATTCCCTGCAAGGATATCAGCTAGCAGATATTATTGTTTTTCATGAACATGATAGGGTTGTCATGTTTGATTATCTTGAAGAATGTTTCTTGTTTAAGGATGACTTAGACTATGAATTTGATCAGTATGAACCAAAGAGAGACAAAATGCCATATATTGAGTCAGAATTTCTCATGCTTGAGGAATTTACAGCCAATACTCAACTAGCAGAAGGTTATACTTCCCCATGCTTTCCTATCAATCAACAACCAAGTATTCTTTCAGATCAGAATGAAGGGAGTACTTTTTTTTTGTTGCTAGATATCAAGACAAGATAATGCTTCAGGATTTTCAAGATCCCTTCGATAGTTTTTTGCAATCATTGGAGAATTTGAATGTTGTCTTTTTTTTTCAGCATAAGCCTTGGTTTCAGTTTCTATTGTGAGTTGCCTACATGTACAACATTATGCCTGCTCAAGGAAAGTGAGAGAATAAACTCAGTAAGTAACCATCTCCTGGATTTATTAAACTGGAAGGATCATTACACCTAATCAGAAATTTTGTAGCAGATTAGAGTAGGTTGGTATCATTTCAGTTTGATTTTATTTTATTTTCAGCAAGTGTTGACAAAATTCATCAAGGTTTGAAGCCCGAGGTGAAGGCCCTAAGGCTTTGATGATCTGTTAGTGTGGGTTGAAGTTTGCAGTATATTTTCAGTTTCAGTTTTAGTTTCAGTTTACAAATTGGAATCCATTTCCCAATGGATAAGGCATTGATCAATGAATTCCTAGAGGTATGCGATTCTAGACACCTCCTTCGAAGCTATCTTCCCCGACTGGAGCCGATGTTGGCACTAGTATTTACATCCCACCCATCCCACCTTATTTTAATCTGCTTTCACCTCATCTCCATCATTATCATTGACCTCACTTCATTTTCTTAAACATTTTTCCCAAGGGTGCCCAAATCATCACTGTTCACAAACACCGAACCCTAATTTCCTCTCCCATTGAGCTAGGGTTTGCTATGGAATGAGCAAAGGAGGCATAAGGTAGGTCATATTAGTGAGTATGAGGTCATTCCAAACTCATAAACATCATGTCTCCATCATTTTCCAGAAAATCATTCCAAGAGTTAAGCCATTTACAATTCATAGGGCCAGTTTCTCTTTAAACTATGTTTCCAACCAAACAGAGATGAATTTGACAAAAGTGGGAGAGGTTTTTTTCCATCATATGTCCACAAAGAAAATCCTCCTTCAGGTTTTACACAGGTGTCATGGTTTTATATAAATTTCAAAAATACAGGTGCTACAAGAGGTTTGCTATACTTCTGGAGTGATCTTGGGAAAATCAAGTTTTCTACTAGTTAAAGTGTCCAAATTAATTTTTTGATGAGTCAAATGATAACTAGACAGAAATATATTTCCAATGAGCTATCATGAGCTAAATTTGGAGTTGAGGAAGGCCTCCAAAATTTTCTTGCAACATCACTTTTCATTTTTTCACCCTCATTCAACACTTTTTGACCAGTCTTGGAAAAATGAACTTTTGACAAGGATAATCAACTCCAATCAGAAAAAAAGGCATATTTGGAAAGTAGATAGGATACGCTTTCCAACGACTATATTGGGCCCAATTTGGACACCAGAAGGGCCTCCAAATGTGGTCTGAAAAAAGGTGTTGCATGGACATTGCGCGCTTGAGAGGGGTCGTTGCGCGTTTGTAAGGGTCTCTGCGCGTTTGCTCTAGACGCTGCACATTTGCTCAGAAAGACAAAAAACCTTCTCACAGCTTGCCACTCCATCATTTCATGCCAAATCTCTGCAAAAGGGTTCTTCAAAGCTCCATTTATTATTAAATAGCCCTGCCATCATCTCATTGTTGTATTGTTCTACTTCATAGTCATTCAAACTTATTTCTTAAGAAAAAAACCCTAATTCTTATTTAACACTAATCCCTAATATGTTATACAATTCCCCTCACATTCCCATAAACATTTTCCTATTTCCCTTCCAATTTCCATGTATATTTACCATATCCCTATTCCCTAAATAAATACCATTCCTAATACCTCTAAATATTAGGGCTTCCACTAACCTAGGTTCCCATTGACATTCCCACTCCGTCCATTTCCCAAAACATTTTCCTTTCATTTCACATTCCATCCATTTCATTCCATCACCCTAGGGTTTCAAATTCAACATGGCTGAAGAGGATAACATAACTATTGGTGAGGAGGATCAGCCTCCAAGGCAGAGACCAAGGACTATAGGGCTGAAAAGAGCTCCAGCCCTAGAGAAACAAAGGGAAGCTGACCTAGTAGACCAGCTCACACCAAATGAACAGCTTGCCCTAGAAATCAGTAAAGACAGGGAACCATGGCTTGATAGAGCCAATATGCATTTGGAGAGGTTACTTAAGAAGGCCAACAAGGACAATGACTTGTTAAGGGCAAGAGTTAAACTTAATGCATGGAAAGAGAGAATTTCATTAGCCAAGCTCAAAAGAGCTAATGACAAAATTGAAAGTTTGACTAAGAGATGGGAGAAATAAAAGTTGGACATACCTGATGAGGTGTCACTTCATGCCTCAATCACTCAATGAGCAAGTACTCCAACAATTTTGGCACATTTTTTCACTCATGTTAATTTCTGCAAATTTTGATAATTTTCAACTCACAAATTTTGCCAAAGGCACAACGACCTGGACACTGCGCTCTTTATTGGGACCTCTGAATGAAAAATGGCCACCACATGCAGGTTCATAATGATGAGTACATAAAATAAACCCTAGAAAGTTTCAGAAGATTTAGAGGGGAACTGGTCCCTCAAACATGCAAAAAACCACCTAAAAATCATGTTTCTGCCTCCTTTTTGACCTGGTCACTGCGCGTTTACCCATCCTGGGAGATTGGATTTTGACAAAGAAAATCAAAACCATTTTTCAAAATGAAGATATATCTAGAAATGAGACTCAGATATATTTCCAATGAGCTATCATGGAGATGATTTGGACACCGGGAAGGCACTCAAAACTAGCTTACCAAACAGGCTATTTTTCCTACTTAGATGCTGCGCGTTTGCAAGAAAATTGCAAAATTTTTACAATCTTCAGAAAATATTCTCCAGTTTGTATTTTCACTTTGGGAAATGTAATTTTACTTATGTAAATGTTCAATATGAATGTAAAATTCATGTTTTTACTTTTATCTAAGGTAGATACATTAGGTAATTAATCAATTGAGGTCAAATGAATCAGTTTCCTCTCTTTTAGAGGCAAGTTGTTGGGTCTTCCTAGTCTTCAGATTCTTGTTCAGCATTTGATGGAAACTAGTCCTCATCTTATGGATTCGACTCACTGAGGCCAGGATGAGTGGTTTGAGGTCTATTTAGCTCAGTTTTTCAGGGGAGTCAAGTGTTGGACTTAGTTGGATGTTTGGCTTTTGAAGAGACACATTTTTGTATCAGTTATGAGAAGGAATATTAATCAAATTTGCAGCTACTTTTATGGGATCCATGTGGTATGGTGTTTAGTTTAGTTTCTCCTTTTGTGCTCAGTTTTTAGAATTTTTTGTTTATTTCATCCATTATTTCATTTCTATTAAGTGAATGTTTTCAAGTTTGATGAACATAATCCATAATTTCTATTCTTTGTTTTGGGTGAATATTCATAATCTATGATTTCTTTAGTTTAGAAAGAAACCATGAGTTCACCATGTTCTTTCTAGCTCCTCACCTGTCTTGATCATACCACCATAAAAATCCTAAAGTGCTAAACCACTGTACCTACTTGCCCCATAGAATACCCTGCAAATTTTGACCTAATTTCCCTTGCCCTGACTGTTTTGTTCCTTCTAATCTAGCACAACCCTATATAATCAAAATCAAAACCCCGAGCTACTATACCTAGCCTAATATCTTATTTCCTTAGTCATCTTGGTTGTGATATATACGGAGAGAGCCCTATCCTTCCCTAGTTGGGCTAGCTACTTGGCTAAGCGTGGTTTGTGGTTACCTTGAAATTTCCTTTTTCAGCCTGAATTTCAATCCGAGTGATAAAATTTTGGCGACCATACTAGGAATGAAAAGACAAATCTTCCCTGGGAAAGAACGACAATGATCAGATCTAATTGTTGATGGTGAACAGTGTTATCACTCTAATAATTCTCAAAGTTGTGAGATTTTTTTTTATTATAGTTTAAAGAATATCAGAGGTAACCACAAACGTACTTTTAAGCTTTAGGATCTAGCCTTCCTAATGCTTAGAGAGGGCTCTCTCTATAAGATTTAACATTGTTTTTATATTTGATTTTAGGTTAGTTATATAGGGAAAATTGGTTTTGGGGTTTTGATTTGGTTTGGTGGGAAAACACTTACTGAGATGGATAGCTAAAGATCTGTAACCCGTTGGGAAGATGGAGTTAATGTGTCAGGCAGACAGATCAGGATCAAGGTCTAAAGGAAAATATTCATAGGGCAAGATAGAAGAGTTACTTCAGATCTTCAAAGGCTGATGGTGAAATGCTTTTAATCAGGATAAAGAGAAATTAAGGGTTCTTTAATCCAGATAAGGCGTGAAAACATAGAGTTCAATCGACATCAGGGAGAAATTAAGGGTTCCCTAGTATGGATATCAGTAGAAAACATTTAAATGAAAATCAGTCAATAACATAGTGCTTTTAACAAATTCTGAGATAACAATTCCTGATTTCACATTAAAATTTAGAACACATTCATGAATGGATGGAAAACATAAGAAAACTGACAAATAACATGAGAAAATACTTCACTTAAGTGGCCCAACACATGAATCTTGTAACATTATGCTTTATTTCCTTTGATCTAGTCTGTTGACTTGAACTTGATATAAAAACCCTTCAGGTTCAAAAAATATGACTACAAAAAATCTTCAGTAATTAATCCACCCCTAATACTTCAAATGATGAAGTATTTATACAAAAATTAGTACAAAATATCCTAGAACAATCTTAGGAAATTTTCTTGGAAAATAAAATATCTTCTTGCAAGAAGATAGTGACAACCTCATAACTAATTTCTATCTTTCCTATTTATTGAAATTAAATAGCTTGTTGTTTGAATTTGGGCTGCGGCTAGGAAAATGAAGTGTCCCTCACGTTGGCAGTTTGATCTTCAATCTATTTTTATCTTTACCTTTCATCTGATACACTTTTTCAACTGATACTCTTTAACTTCTGATACACTTTGATTGTTGATAAAACTGTCTCACTGTTAAAATCTGTTTACTGTTGCAGTAAAAATAGTAACTCTATTTTTATCGTTTCTTTGATCTTCTTCACTGCAATTGGATTTTACAACAAATCTTTTAATTTCTCCCAGAACTCAGCTTCTGGCACTTTGATATTCTTTAGCTTTTTGAAGTTTTCATTAGCTTCGGTGTATCTTACAAATATTGGTTTGACCACAAAAAGGTGTTTTACTTCATGCTGTAAGTAAAACAGATTTTCAATACTCTTATGCAAAACTTTTCTTGTTGGTATGACTTGCCAATATTATTTTTTTACCTATTATTTGGCAAATTCCCTTATCTTTTTGTTATAATCTTCTTGTTTAATCAATTTATCATTGATTACTAGAATATTTGGAAGTCCTTTTTGCCTCATAATGTAAAATTTTAACATGAATCTTGTAATTTCTATATCCATGTTTTGGCATTTTTCTTCCAAATGTTTCATCAAGTTCTTCTTGGAAATTACTTTTCTTATCTCAAGTATGGTTTCTGTCCTGTCTGTTATTCCAATTTCATCTAATTCTTGCTTATTTTTGGAATAGAGAAATTTAATAATTTCCAATGTTTCTTTAGGTTTGGTACTTAGTTCCTCTTCGGTCCTTTATATTTCTTCTCTTGCTTCTTTCACTAAATCCTTCTGTTCATAAATCACTTGTATTTATGGCCAAGTATCATTGATTGATTCAATGATATTGGACCACAATTTATTTTTTGTATGTGCCATGGGTTCTTTCAAAGTCAACTCTGTTTCTAATTCTTGAGTTATTCACTCAATCTTTTAGCCTTTTGTTCTTCAGTTTTAGCATTAATCTGTGCAAGTTTTTTGGCATCTTCAAGATTCTTAATTTGTTCCTTCAACTTGTTTATTTCACTATTTTGTATGGAAATTTCCTCCATTTCCTTTATCAATTTGTTGGCCTCATCTTATTTCTAGACTGTTGTAGTAGAAGACTTAGTGGCAGAAGTGGTAGATGAAGTTACTGGCACTGTTGTAGCCAATGGAACATTTGGAGCTAATTCTTCTGCTAAAGTGGATGGCACTTCTATTGTAACCATACGAATTACAGTAGGAGGGACATTTTGTGCTTTGGCAACTTCTCTTTCTTGGACCAATTTTTCCATCTCAATCTCCATTTCTTTTATTTGTGTTGTCATCTGCAATATGAGATTCATCATCTCATCCTTCTGATTTGATTCCTGTATAATCTCCTTAGCCTGTGGATGCTTTGTAGGAGGTAATTTCAATTGTTTTCTAAGTGCTTCAATATTAGCATTTTTCTTTTTAATTAGCTCCTTTTCAACTTTTACATTATTAGGATCATAACCCATCTCAATTACTAACTCCTCCAAGGAATTGATTCTTGTATCCTTGGCTTATGAAGAATATTTTTCAACTTTAAGTTGATCCCTGACATTTATCAAAGTATTTTGGAGCTTTTGAGCACTCATTGTTTTTGTAGTCATTGTGGAATATATCATTTCTGAACCTTGTTTGTGGAATTCAATTTGGTCCAAGGGATGAATGTCTTGGACTCGTACTTCAAAATCAACCTTTTTGTAATCATCTGTTTTTTTGGGAGTTGGCACTATAGGTTGAAGTATTGTCATCATAAATTTCTTATTCTTATAATCAAAGGCTGAAAGCATCCTGTTTTGTACACCCGGAGTCTATTTCGAGTATTGAGAATAAATTTCATTCTTAATTTCCTCTTTTTTGGCTTTAATCTCTTTATACTTTTCCTTCATATCCATATCTTTGTCCTCTGGATGTTTTGATGATGATACTTACACACTCTATTGTTTCTAGATCAATTTTGCATTGGAAGTAGCAGGTTTCATTTACAATCACTGTGGAAGGCACAATCTCTTTCTCTAGAATCTCTATATCTATAATCTCCACTGTCTCTTTTTCTTTAGCTATGAGATTGATCTTTGGTTTCTTGTTGTACCTGAGTTTGATCTTTAGTTTATGTGGTAGTTTTAGCAGTGTAAGAGCCTTCTTCCCTATTTCTTTTTTTACCTCTTTCTTCCTGAGTTGGAGTCTGCAAAATGTGACTAGTATCACTCTACTGATAAACTTCTACTAGGGTATTTTATAACCATTCAGATTGGTTAGAAAATTTCTCAATTTCAATCTTCTTTTCATGAATGTAGGGAGTTAATTTACACTTCATTCTCATTTTTATGATTATACCATTAGGATCATAGTGCCAATGAAAAATTTTGTTGAATTTCTACTCTGACAACTGCTTTTCTACCTCTATACCAGCTGTTATTGCCTAAATCTACCTCAGGCTGAAGGAAGGAAGAATTCATGGTAACATCAAACCACGCTCAGTCTGGTAGCTAGCCCTACCAGAACAGGAGAGGGCTCTCTCCGGGTCAATATCAGTGAAAAGTAATCAATAGGGCTTGAGATGACTGAAATAAAAGCTAATTTTAGGCTAGGTATACAAATAAGGGAGTTTGATTTTGTTTTTGGGGGTTTTTCGTTGGATCAAAGGGAAAGGCAGTTTTGGGTGCGGGGATTAGGCCTAGTTTTTGCAGAGTTGTGATTGGGGCAAGGAAGGCAATAGTTTTGATGCTTTATATTAAATGAATGGATGGATCAGATTGGTGAGGTGCTGAAGAGGGAAAGAGGGTATCAAGAGTCCTCCTCAAACAAATGAAAACATGAAAATTAAACAAAACTAAATGCAGAGCAAAGCAAGCTATTGAATTCCACCTTTAAACACTGATTTGTTTAATTTAAAAAGAAAAGATAAGGGAAAATGATACACATAAACATCAGTGAACTTAAAAATACATAGATAAAAATACCATCAAAACACAGAGCCACAAGGATCCCAAAGAGTGCTGCAGAACCCTGGTCTATTTCTTTGCCAAAATTGCAGAATGAAATGTACAATGAAGTGCTAGCAATCGCAAGTGTCCAACCCTGAAAATGATTGAGAAAATACATCATATAGACAATCCTAACCCATTCCCATGCCTCTATGGGTTGAGCTCATCATTCTAGGAGCTGTTTCAACCATATCTAAACTAGGAACTAGAAAATAGGCCATAAAACAACTTGCCTCTATATGCTAGGAAACTGATCCATTCACTTACATTTCACCTTTTGGTGAATGAATCTTATAGAACAAGTAAAAATGTGCCAAAATTACATCATGATCATTAAATTACATCAAATTAGATTAATAATTGCATAAAAAGGTGAAACTGGTCAAAACTAGGCGAAATTCTGAGCTGCTAAGGGAAAAAGAGGCCAAAATTCTCTATGCGCCGCGCCCAAAATCTCAATGCATATCACAAGTTTGGAACTGATTTTGAGGCACTTCCCAAAGTCAAAATTTATCTCATTTTAGCTCTTTGGAAATCCCTGCCTATCTACTTTCCAACCCAAGTGGAATTTGTGGATTTGGTGTCCATTTGCCCCTCCACAAGTTCAATCTCCCAACACTGCTTCCTATGGGTGCAAAAAGTGGCAGAAAGGCCACTTTTAGGGTGTTTTTGACCCTTTAGGAAACCCAGAACTTGATGAAATCATTAGGTAATCCATGAGCATGAATAAATTTCCATGAAAAAATCATAAATGAAAATTTTTCCCCCTCAAGAGCTACCAATCATAAGCGCACGCCACGTGGCGCTACGCGTCAGGTAGAAAAACCTGTTTTGTGACCAAAAATTCAAAATTGACAAATTTTTTTCCAAATTCCTTGAAATTTGGGTTGTAGGTCCCTAATAAAATTCTATGTTTAGCCAAAGAAGCCTTGACCAATATTTGGAGCCTATCATGCCTTTTACGGCGTTTTAGTGCCCTCCTTACCCTCACTTTCAAGATCTTGATCTTTGCTTTGCAAACATGTATGTGCACCCAATAGTGATTCTTTGTGTGTCTGAGCATGTTTTTCTCCTTGTTTTCCTTCTTCATCTACGTTGCCTTAGGTGAATATGAAGAGTTTGATTTCTTTGACTTTTTTGGCCAAATAAGTGGTGATATGGGAGGGACTGTGGGGAAATAGGATAGTGGGGATAATAAACTTCAATCAAGGGATATCAAAGTTGTAGGGACAGCCACTGACTATTTGGGAATTCTTGGGGTTTGGGGATTTGGGATTTAGGAATTTTTTGCAAATGATATGGGAGAGGGAGAGTGATAAGGAATGAAGTAGCTTAGGGACAGGAAAATGAGACTTAGGAATAAATCACTTTGAATATGAAAGGGATAAGGGATGAAATAAGTATTGAGTGACTTTAGGGATATAGGGAGATAAGGGAATAGACTGCAATAATAGGATAATAGCGAGAGGGATGAAGAAACCAAGTGAGGGAAGAAAAAGTTTGGCACCAAAACAAATTTTGAAACTCCAACTTCAAAACCCTAAAGAGGCATTTCTTCAACAAGATGATAGGGTTTGGATTTTGACATTCAACTCTCATATCCAATATCCAACCACACCAAATATTGTTTAAATGGAAATTACAACATCTCATAAACTTACTTGAACAAAAAGAACCGAGTTGATTTGAGTTTTTGTGGAGCAGTGGCAAAAACTTGGTGTTTTAGCCCTGTGCGCCGTGCACTTTATATGCGCCACGCAGGAACAAAAATACACTGTACAAAGTGGACCTATGCACCGCGCACTTTATATGTGTCGCGACCTTCACCCAATGCATCGCGCAAGTGATTTCACACACAGTCTTGGTTTTCACATAGACTTTCCTTTCCTCCCAAGTTTGACTCGGCTTAATGATGTATCTTGGTGCAAATGAATTTGTCGAATATGAAAATGTCTTATATACACGAAGGACTTTGATTTTTCTTTTGAAAACCCCATTTCTAATGTTGCAGACTTTGGCACTTTATACTTTTTAAAATAAACTCTATTTTTCTTGTTTCCTCTTTGACTTTTTTGAGCTGAATGATGAAATTATTGTCTATTTTTTGCAGGGATAGCTAGCATGAGATTCGGAAAAGGCAACCAAGGCTACACCTGAAGAACTTCGCAATTGAAAAACTTTGAGAATTACATGGCATTCCTTACAAAAGACGAAATTGACGATTTTTCTTCAAAATATAATTTTGAAGAAAAGTCATGATCTAACATTATGACGATGAAATTTTTGAAATGAAAACTTATTTGAACCTTCCTCATGTGCCTGTTGGAATTATTTGACACTTTGAAGAATAAATTAGCGAAACCCTAAAAAGACTCTTTGTCAAGCCAGAGACCAAACATGATTATAAATGACTTGAAAATGATTTTGATGAATAAACACGGACCAGCAGGTACATGACATGACGGATATGAGTAAAAATCTCCCTACCTTCAGAAAATCCATACCCCTAACGGAATGTAGATGACTGAACTGAATGAGACACCTAAAATGAAATGCAACAAAAGAGATTTTGATCTCTGACGGAGGGATGAAAATACCGACTCTAACACCAGCTTCTCTGTTATTGCATATAAATGGACCCACTTGGTTCTTCAATTTAAACTAGGTTTTCTTCTTAGCAGCCAAGAAATTTATAGAATCTGAATTCAAAATATTTCTTATATATTCTAAAGAAAACAACCTCATTGGTAGATATTTTTTCAACTTGTAAGGAATGAGGGTTGTCCCATAAAATCTGATCTCAGTATGATTTTGGTATAAATACCAATCACCTATTCTGATCTATTCTGACAACTGTAAAACCCTCTTGATTTCATCACTGATACTAGTTTTCACACTATTTTTTAGCAGATTTACCAATGGATGGATGAAACAATTTGTAAAGTATGCATATGTAAAATCTGTTGACTCCTTTCTGATCAAGGATGTCCAGAAAATAATAGATTGTGCATTTTCTTCTACATCCATCTTTTGAAGAGGTATAGGAAATTTATCTGACTGAAAGTAAAGGAAAATATGAAAAATAAATGAGGTATACCTAAAGACACCTTCAGTAGGTAATTTAACAAGTTGTTCATGGATGTTATCAGCAATATACTCAGCAAAATTGTAGATAACTGCAAGGGGATGACTAGGCACAAAAATCGACAGAAAACCAAGTATAGATGCATCATTATGTTCATATGTGAAGTATCCTAGGATAAAAGACATCATATAGATAATGTGTCTAGTTCCTTCTGGGAATTTGGAAGAGGAATATGGAGGGTTGAGCTTGGGGATTTCTACATAGGAGGGCATGAATGTTTGAAATATTTGAAATCTTTTGGGAAAATCCAACTCCAAATAGAATTTTTTGAGAGCTTCAATGGACAAAGGGACTGCATTGGGCTCAGGCTACAACTGAAGCATTTGGTTTATTGTTGTATTGATTAATTTGTCTTGCAGACAAGACCGATCTCCCTAGTACTAAAAGTATCTAGAAACAAACAGCCAAACATACTAATCTTTCTCTAAGCATGTAAGGTTTACAAAAAGCTCTATAGAGGTGTAAAAGACTTACCGTTTGTCCAGTGCTTGTTTGAAGTCGTCGTTGTCCCTCGCGTGCTTGAAGGAGTTTTCCTCGTAAACCTGCAGTCACAAACAAGCAAAATATTACATAGCACCTGTATAGAAATCATCATAAACCATGCTTATCATAGTGATCAAGGAATCTATGAAATAAACCATTGATTGAAAGCTTATTGAGAAAAATGAGTATATTTGTATTAATTTCAAAAGTAGAAAATCCTTACAACCTAAGCCTTGATGTTGCACAGGACTTTCCGGGGTCCGAAGCAGGAGTCTCCTTTACTTTTATAAGCTATGCACTCCTCCAACCAAGAAAAATAGAGGTATGTAATCTCTCCTCACAAAATTCTTAGTTAACTGAGTCTAAATCTCAACAACACTTAACCTCAAAATATTCTTAAGCTTGAACTCCCTTTGAGGCTACCCAATTCCTCTTTTTATAGTGGAAAAGAGGAGGTTTTTTGTTCCAAGTATGAAGGGATAGAATCCTCCTTCAAAGGGATAAGCTCCTCACATCAAGGGGTTAGCTCCATAAGGTAAGGGATTCATGCACCTCACAAGAGCGCTTTTGCCACCGCAAAATCCATTCTAGAAGCTTCCAAAATTCACTTTTATTGAGATTTTTAGGATTTAATTGCACCTTTTTAATCTTACAGGGGTCCGCACCTAGAAAAAAGATAAAGTGCATTCAGGAATGCAGGAAAGCTGAACATTGGGTGCGGGACCACAGGCAAGATAGCCAGAAAGTGCGACACCAAAGTTTAGGATACTTTTAGGAACTTTTTCTAATTTTCAAGGCTTGACATGAGGAACTGATATGTTAGACTTGAAAAAGGGGGAAGTATGAGTAATAATGAGCTCATACACACAGCAAAATGTCAGGATGACAATTTTTAGTGTAACAGATTTCCCCCTAAAGTACAAAGTCTAGAATAGATGAAACTGAAGTCTGTCATATATGAAGAGTGCAGTACTTTATCATTTCAAGGATCATCCTGTGGACACCCCAGTCAGAACCTATAAAAAAATTCAACGCAAAATATAAATGCATTCATATCATCACTGAGGTAGGCATTCCCATACTCAGATTAAACTAACTAAAAACTGATTCAACTGTTCTGATACAGGAATGATTTTGAGTACATCACAATATAGACATGTGTGAACACAGCATGGACGCAGCCATCTGTTTATAAATATTCCACTGGATAAATGATAACAAAATTCCTCACAGCCTGGATGGTAGAAACTAGATCCAGGGTCTTGATTTCCATATCTCGAACTAGTATGATTCTATCCATGTGAATGAATGTGTCAAAGTCGACCATGGTAGAAACCACTTGATTACTAGTCAATAATGCAAACTGTTAACAAGTGTGAGAGTAACCACTAGTAATTTCAATGGCTCTCAAAGTACCCAGTACAATCCATGAAATGTGAATGAATGAGATGAAGTCGAACATCTCACGGAATCATTCGATCGAAGGTCGATGATTGAACCCATCGTCGAAAGAGAGAAACCTGCCATTAAGGCATGCATATTTCAAGGTACTGACGATTTCTAGATCAACTTCCCAGATAATTAGTTGTCGTCGATAGAAAGCGATCAGTCGTAGGCAAGCCCACAACATGAAATCATAGATCAAGTTTTGAAAATATATTAGCAAGGACTGACTCAGGGATGGTCAAAAAATGGATGACAGATATTTTGCAGATGAATGGTTTATTTGAACTGTTCTCTTGAACACATAATGACACTGCAGATGGGTTGGCGAAAATTGACCCAAAGCTAATACCCAGAAACCGGATGAAAACTTTCAATGAGGTTTGATTAACTGTTAGGCAAAGGATTTCCCAACCCAGTTGAATGAAAGTGTCGTGTTCAAGAGTGGTCGACTGAATTTTCAAAGAATCAAAATACAACAAACACACCCATTTTCCTCTCTTTTCCCCCACCATTTCTGGCAAGTACCTCTTTATTTTTGACAAGCTTGAGGAGGATAACATTTGCTTGTTTATAAGCTCATCCTTTGGATGAGTCCAACTTAGTTTGAGATTCAAACCCTAAGAAGGAGTGGTTTGTTCCTGTTTGAAATTGAACAGGTCCTTTACTGTTAAATTTTAACGAGTCCAGTATAGGAGAGACTCGGTGTTTTTCAATTTTAGGGAGTCAGAAGAAAAAACTTAAGAAAACTCCATGGGTGTGCTTTTTCGTAAATTTAGTCTCTCGAGCCTGAAAAAGGATAAAATAATGCAGGAGAGAACTCTATTGACCATATTTAGTCAACGTATACCTTTTTCGTAAATATTCCATTTCAGTCCGTAAAAGGGGTAAACTTATATTGAAGGGACGATTATTCATTTACTTTAACGAGTTCAAAAAATCAAGTACTCGGCGATATTTTGATGTTTAGAGAGTTTGAAAAGGGCTTAAAAGAGGACTCCAATGTTTCGCTTTTCCGTAAATTTTTGAAAGAGTCCGAAAAGTGATAAAAGTATGCTCTTTGTTGAAAAATGATCAACTCTCCTGGAAAATCCAATTTCTGCACAAAAACTTGAAACATTACACATACCTATTTAAGATGAGTAAAAATGCTTCAAAAATACCCTTTTTAAAGTGAAAAATAAATAAATTAAAAATTCATCTATTCGAAAAAACTTATAAAAAGGACTTTTTCAACTTCATTTTTATCGTTCAAGTTCAGAGTGAAAAGTAGAAGCTTTTGGGTAAAAAATTTCCTCTGAAGATTCTGGAAAATCCGCCCGGCGAAATCGAGAACCGTCAGTCCCAGGTAATCCACGACCTCTTAATATTGCATTTCATCTATTTACAATTCGTTTTTAGGCTTTAGATTTTATTTTTAAGGGAGAAAAATAGTTTAAAAAACCACCCGCGGGGGTTCGTAGGAAAAACACATGGGACCTACGGACCGCGACCTTTTTCTTCACAGAAAAAGGTCGTGGGTCCACAATTTTTCCATAGAGTGCATGCATTTCTACACACTGTGTACAAAGGCAAAGTGCAGTCCCCGCGCATTTAAATTTCAAAATTAAATTTCTTATTTCCCGCCCAAAAATTTTCAAATCAAATTGTTCTAATCTATCTTTTTATGTATTGTAGGATTAACAAGATTTTGATTTGGAGAGAATGTGAACATGAGGAAGTGGATGAAGCCGCAATGCTCCATATGCTCACAATGCAAGCATTAAGAGTGTGCAGTTTATATAAATTCTGGGCCATCCAAGGCATGAGAGCACAGATAGAGCTCCTGACATGGCTGGTAAACAGGTGGAACATGCAGGACCAGTGTTCCATTATTGGCGGCCACCGGCTCGAAATCGAGCTGGAGGAAATTTATTTTCTGAATGGTTTGTCCAAGAGGGGCGAACAACTCTCCTTGTTTGGGACTAGGCCAGGTGGCCAGACTATCGCTAGTCTTCAGCAAGAATTCTGTAATGATGAAGCAGACCCCAGAGACAAACGGATTGATATAAAAACTATCATCCATCATGAGCTGAAATTTATTGCATTTACTGTTACCAGGCTGTGCGGGAGTGCAGCATTGCATGTAGCTACCGGTTCTCAGATGTGCATTGCTGTGGACTGTTTTCGCGGCATCATCTTCAACTGGTGTGACGCTGTGTTGGCTAATATAAAAGGTCAACTAACTAGAGTGAAAAATGGGAAACTGCATAACTTTGGATATGGATCCATCATTGTCTCCTTTTCTCTAGAGAGGATTCCAATGCTAGCTCCACAGAGTATCCCTGTTGATGACAGTCGACTTAGAGAACCTAGGATGGTTCGTTGGTCCGCACTGATGGCTCGTCACGGTATTAAGGGCGCTGAGATTGTTCGACTTCCTTCTTCATATTTTCGTTGGCTGGATCGCCAACTTTTTGTCATAGATGACTTTCCATATGCCGGGATAGACTTCCGCGGCGACCGAGAGATGACTCTCCCAGCAGGGGAACAGTGGGATGACTCAGGTAAAAATCTTTCCTCAACAACTTCTAAGTTCTAATTTTTATTTTTTATCGTATTGTCAAATAATAACCAAAAAAAATTTAAATACAGATGTGGGCCCACGGCGACCAGCCCATCTCCAACCTTATGAAAGAAGACAACCAGTTGTAGCCGCACCAGCTCCAATAGGCCAATCAGCAGAAATCTTGACTAATTTAGAGCATCATCTAGAGCGTTTGACTCTAGATATTCCGGAGACAAACATAGATTAAATTCCACTCAGATTGCAGAGATACGTGATTGGTGTTCTAGGACCTTTTAGGAGGTTCCTGTGCAGGGTGGCTCGGGCAGTGGTTTCTTATCGTGATCACCATCAGTGATGGGATGATCGTATTGTAGACTCATATTTTTTACTTTTGTTATCATTTTCTGATCATAAGGTGTTTCGAACCTATGATCGAAGACGATGTATATTTTTTTAAAACACTTCTATCCTATGATATATTGCTATTTACCGGCAATCTGTGTACATATTATGGATGTTATTTGTTTTACTGTTTTGATCACTGCAAATGTCTATTTATCATACTAGAAGCAACTGCGTCTGCTAATGTATTTAAATGCCTTGGAATATGTTGATATTCAATGTAATCAAATTCACGTTCCAAGAGACGAACTCTTAAAAATAATCATAACAAAACTGGATTTCTAATGGCATAAACCCTGTTAAGCTGTAATACAACAAGTTCAGAATCCAACCTTACAATCAAACTCCGAATCCCAAATGATATGGACTCAGATAATAATTCAATCACTACACTATACTCGACAATGTTATTCTTTGTTTGACCAAGGCTAACCCCATGCATGGAAACTAACTCGTCAGAGGGTGAATAGATAACCCAAGTTGCGGAAGAAATGTTCCGTGTACTATGACAAGCACCATCAGCAAAACCAATGTAGGTTTGAAGAGATGTCGACATCTGCAATATCAAGAGTAAAACTCAGATAAGCAGGAATAGTGATAAAAACACACTTCTAAACTAGGCACACCTTTCTAATCTAAGACACACCAGCAGTAAAGAAATCTAACCTAAAAAATAAAAGATCTCCACACCAAGTTTAAGCATAATATCACTTTAGATATAACCCATTTCTGGGTTTATCTAAAGGGATACCATCAAAATCTATCAGCTCATAGGCCCCTTTTGCCAGCTTTCGCTTAACAATGAAAGGACCATGCCACATGGGCACGAATTTCCCAGCTCCTAGCTTATCATTGGCTTGATCATAAACTAAGACTAGGTCTCCTTCTGAAAAATTCCGAGGGGTAACACTTCTATCATACTGAGCTTTTACTCTTTTGACATGAGCCTTGTTTGCTATTGCAGCATTTCTCCGATTTTCATCCAATTGAGCCAAGTACAAAAAACGTTTCTCCTCTTCAGACGTAGCTGGGAGTAACTCTATGGCTAATTTCAAAGATGGAATTTCGCATTCAATCGGCAACACAGCTTCCAAACCGTAAACAAGTTGAAAGGGAGTGAAACAAGTTGATGTTTTTACTGAGGTTCGATATGCCCAAAGTGCTGAAAAAATCATGGAATGCCAATTCGTCTTGTGAATACCAATAATTCGTCTGATCATGGTGACTAAAACTTTATTTATGGCTTCGACCAGACCATTGGCTTGTGGATAATATGGAGTGGAACTATCGTGGCACAGGTCAAGCTGTTCTGTCAGTTCAGTCATCATGACATTCCGAAAATGGCTTCCATGATCAATAATAATGGCTTGAGGAACACCGAACCTAGCAATTATGTGATTAAATACGAAAGTTACAGCAGTCTTGCTGTCAGCCGAAAATGTAGGCATCGCCTCGGCCCACTTAGTAAAATAATATAATGCTAATATAATATATGCATGCCTCCTAGCCGAGTGAGGGTTACATGTAATAAAATCGATACCCCATTTTGCGAAAGGACCAATAGCAATTATGGGATCAAGAGGAGCGGGTCACGTGTGCATCTGACGATCAAAAAGTTGACAATTGTGGCATTTCCGGACTACATAAATACAATCTTTGAATAACGACGGTCAGAAATAACCAGCACGCAATATCTTTTTGGCTGTGGCATACCCAGACATATGACCGCCACATGCTCCAGAATGGCAGTCATTTAAAACCTTCTCAGCATCTTCATGGATAAGACAGTGTCGGAAAACCGAATCCGCTCCACGACGATAAAGTGTATCACCAATAATATTATATTGTTGGGATTGGAAACGTATTTTCCGTCGCTGAGATCGCGAGAATTCAGGCCGAAAAGATTGGTTTTGGAGATAAACGATAATATCTCCATACCATGGATCAAGAGTACTGATAAGAAACAAATATTCATCTGCAATGGGCTGCTCTGCCACAGTTTTAGTATCAGTAGAGGGGAAATCACACATTAGTTCCGCAAAGACCAAGTATTTCTTCGCCTTGGATTTTTCAACATGGGCACAAATTTCCCAGCTCCTAGCTTATCGTTGGCTTGATCATAAACTAAGACTAGGTCTCCTTCTGAAAAATTTCGAGGGGTAACACTTCTATCATGCTGAGCTTTTACTCTTTTGACATGAGCCTCGTTTGCTATTGCAGCGTTTCTCTGATTTTCATCCAATTGAGCCAAGTACAAAAAACGTTTCTCCTCTTCGGACGTAGGCGGGAGTAACTCTATGGCCTAATTTCAGATGAATTTCGCATTCAATCGACAACACGAAGCTTCCAAACGTAAACAAGTTGAAAAGGGAGTGAAACCGATTCAGTGTTTTTACTGAGGTTCGATATGCCCAAAGTGCTGAAAAAATCATGGAATGCCAATTCGTCTTGTGAATACCAATAATTCGTCTGATCATGGTGACTAAAACTTTATTTATGGCTTCGACCAGACCATTGGCTTGTGGATAATATGAAGTGGAACTATCGTGGCGTAGGCCAAGCTTTTCTGTCAGTTCAGTCATCATGACATTCTGAAAATGGCTTCCATGATCAATAATAATGGCTTGAGGAACACCGAACCTAGAAATTATGTGATTAAATATGAAAGTTACAGCAGTCTTGCTGTCAGCCGAAAATGTAGGCATCGCCTCGGCCCACTTAGTAAAATAATCTACTGCTAATATAATATATGCATGCCTCCTAGCCGAGTGAGGGTTACATGTAATAAAATCGATACCCCATTTTGCGAAAGGACCAATAGCAATTATGGGATCAAGAGGAGCGGGTCACGCGTGCATCTGACGATCAAAAAGTTGACAATTGTGGCATTTCCGGACTACATAAATACAATATTTGAATAACGACGGTCAGAAATAACCAGCACGCAATATCTTTTGGGCTGTGGCATACCCAGACATATGACCGCCACATGCTCCAGAATGGTAGTCATTTAAAACCTTCTCAGCGTCTTCATGGATAAGACAGTGTCGGAAAACTGAATCCGCTCCACGACGATAAAGTGTATCACCAATAATATTATATTGTTGGGATTGGAAACGTATTTTCCATCGCTGAGATCGCGAGAATTCAGGCCGAAAAGATTGGTTTTGGAGATAAACAATAATATCTCCATACCATGGATCAAGAGTACTGATAAGAAACAAATATTCGTCTACAATGGGCTGCTCTGCCACAGTTTTAGTATCAGTAGAGGGGAAATCACACATTAGTTCCGCAAAGACCAAGTATTTCTTCGCCTTGGATTTTTCAAATTCCAAGTCGAATTCCTGCAGGATGACTATCCATTTGGAATACTTGCCCCCTAGCAACTGTTTGGTCAAAATGTACATCATAGGGTTGCAATCAGAAATTACTATAGTTTTGCGTAACAATATGTAATGTCTAAATCGTTGGACAGCTTGAACAGCTGCCAAGGCCAATTTCTACACATGTGTGTATTTGATTTCAGTTGGGTGCAGATTCCGACTAAGATAATAAATCACATGTTCAGCGTTAGATTCGTCTTCTTAAACTAAAACCATCCCAATAGTGGAATGAGAAGCAGCGAGGTACAAAATGTAATCCTGGTTGTAGTTGGGAGGATGCAATAACGGTGCATGGGTCAACGCGTGTTTAAGTGCATCAAAAGATTGATTAGCGATCTCAGCCCAAAATAATGGAATGTTTTGTTTCAACAACCAGGTAAAACCTTTCGTAAGCTCAACATAGTTAGGAATAAATCGACGTAAAAAGTTTTCTTTCCCCTGCAAACTTTGGAGTTGGCGTAAAGTCAAAGGAGGAGGTAATTTGACAATAGCTTCGACCTTCGACGGATCGACGCGAATACCTTCTTTTGAGACAACAAATCCCAGTAAACGACCCGACTCTACACAAAAAACACATTTGTGTGGATTTAGCCGAACTCGATAATGTCGACATATCATAAAGATAGCACGTAAATGTGTGAGATGGTCAGCCCTGCGCGATGAATGAGCAGGTAAATCATCGAGATACGGTTGCACAATGTGCTTAATGTCATGAAACGCATAAGACATGGCCCTTTGAAAATTTTCTCCAGCGTTCTTCAATCCAAAGGGTAGTTTGTAGTAAGCAAATGTCCCCCACAGACAAATAAAAGTTGTTTTTGGCTGATCGGCAGGGAGTATGTTTATTTGATTATACCCTAAAAAGTCGTCCATAAAGGAAAACATTTCACTGCCGGCACAATCATCAATTATTTGATTGATATAGGGAGTTGGATAATTGTCTTTAGGACAAGATCGATTAATATCCCTATAATCGATACATACTCGTATCGTTCCTTATTTTTTAGTCACAGGAACAATATTAGATACCCAATTCGTTAAGGGAATTGGAGAAATGAAACCTGCACGAAGTAATTTTTGAACCTCTGCTTTGATACCAGCATCTTTTCTAGGATGCATTTGACATAGACGTTGACGGACAGGTTTGGCATCCGGGTAAGTCTTGATTTCATGTACGACAATTGACGGATCAATTCCTGGCATTTATTCATAGGACCAGGCAAACACATCACGAAATTCTTGAAATAGGGCTTTCTAAGTTTGAATTTCTTCTTCAGTACTGGAAGCACCTATATGAATGTTTTCAATTATTCCAGGTTTTACTAAAATTTCAATTGGAATCGTTCGGGAAATATTTTCCAAATTTAACTCAGAATCAGGATTTTTCAATGGATTCTGCGGTTCCTTGACATATTCAGCAGTAAATATTGAAGCAAAATCATCTTCAAAATGATCTAGTTCAGGTAAAAACGATGATCGGTGATGGAGATCTTCCCATGGTAAATCGTCAACAGACAAGAACTCACGAATCTTCTCATCAGTATGAACAAGTTCAGGAAATTTCGTTGTGGCTGAACTATATATAGAAAGTGATTCCTCATGGATCCCATTCACTGGATCAATTTCGGTTGAAGAGGGGTCAGAAAGTGACTGTACAGCCTGATATGCGAGTTCAAATGGACTCAAAGACATCATGCCATCAATTGAATCTAACTCAGATTCGGAAGGTACGATCCAAGGATCATAAAACATAATAGAGTCTGACGAAATCATATGAATAGTTGCAACAGAAGGTGTTATGTTAGGAGGAGGAACGACAAAATTTCCTAGCAAACCAGAATATTTAATCAAACTTACTCCAACATCCTTGTACAGGATAGTCGCTTTACCAACATGCTGGATTGTTTATGTAGAGGCTGGGTTGGAAGAAAAATAAGTTAACTGATCTATTGTAACGATCCTTCCTTGATATGGAAATTTTATGAGTCGGAAGACCGAAGAGACAACAACAGTCATAGCGTAAGACTAACTACGACCCAGAAGGAGGTTGTAATCAAGAGGGGCATCAACCACTTCCACATCTAGATTTACAATTTTACCTTCAACCCCTATGGGTAAATCCTGCAAAATACCAAAAGGGTGGAAACCTCGACCATCAAAAGCCTTAAGAATCGTCGGATATTGGTTAAGTGTAGGAGAACCAAGCGATTTCCAACACTGAATTGACATAATACACGTTGAATCCCCCTCATCAATCACAGTCCGATAGATCGGTCTGTTTTTTACTAACACTGGTATCTGGAAATCCATCTTATGACGTAGATGAGGTGTAATATTTTCTAGATCGAAGATTATAAGATTAGAATCCTGAATATCAACAGCTCCTATGGCAGACAAAAGCAATTTACGCTATGCTGGGCATGATTGCAACACTTCCAAAGCTGACATTGCTGAAGGAGAAATAGCTAAGTCTTCAACAATGTTGTACTTCTGAGCAGCTCTCGCATGTGGATTGAAAGCTGATTTACGAAGAACACCTTTAGCAGGCGATTTGATTATTAATTCTGGATTCGATTTCTCAATATGTAGAAGACTAGAAACAGGAGGAGGTTTAGTTGATGTATTTGCATTAGAATATTCTGCGTCTTTACCATCAACAAGATTCTTAGTTCCATAATCTTGCGATCGTGTCACAATCCTTACATGAGACATCATCAAAATGGGCTCTTCTGAAGCAGTCGAGGTAGAACCAACCATCTTACTATCTTGAGTTGGAAAGGGATCCTTCAAGACAACAGGTTGTGAAACTTTGACGAATTTCGCAACCTCGGCCCGATGTGGGCATTCCTTAGTAAAATGATCTTCGTCACAAATGTAACAAGGATAACGTGGTTTACGTTTTTTGTCATTAGATTCATTTTTATCAGTTTTTTCTTTCGAATTCTTTTTGTTTTTATTCTTTCCTTTCTTTTTACTACTGGATTTAGATTTATCTTTAGATGTCTCCACAACATGAATATCGGCAGGAACTTCGGGGGAAGATTCTCCTTTCGGGGAATCAGGTAAAGTTATAATTGGAGAAGAATCCTTTGAAGATTTATTCTTACTTTTATTATTGACTGTACCAATCATATCGTCAGCTGCATGAGACCCTGAAGGAGCAGCAGCTATTTGACCTTGTTTTGAAAGGTCTGGGATTTTTTCATGTAAAGTACCTGACTGCGTATAAACGAGGTCAAGGTACTGAGCTTGAGCAATTAATTTCTCTTCAGTAACAACATCAGCCTTAGCTGCATCTTCATTAATCTTTGGTAACAACGATTTAACAAACCATTCTGCCAAAATTTGATCCAGAATATAAACTTTCACCAAACGTCTCCTACGTCGCCATTCATGAATATGATCAGAAATATACATAGACATAGATTGTTTTAACGAAGTTAATAATTTCGTGCCATTGTCGTATCTGACTGGCAACTGAAAATGAGTCAAGAAGGCAGTTGCTAACTGACTGAAGTTATGAAATGAGCCTTGTGGTAACTCAATGTACATCTGGTAGCAAGACCAATAAGAGTTCTTTGGAAAAGACGTAAGCGAATCGAATCATCAATGATTGAATTAGATGCACACCAAAGGTGATAAGTCATGACGTGATTTGATGGATCCTCTCCTGACTTACCTTCGAATTTTGGTATATCACTGGGCAACTTATGCGGCATTGGCAGCCAGTACTGATAATAGAAAATTGGATCATTTGTAAGGCGCGTCAAATCAGGTAAATCCAAAGTTGCGATAAATGGTAACTGACGGTTAGGGTCACGAAAACCTTGAGTAGCCAAAGCAGTTCCAGGAGGTGGATACCCAGGATAAATGGGAATTGGATTAGCATTAGGAATTGTATAACCTCCTGGAAAACCAGGATTAATCGTACCGAACTGGGGTTGTTGAGGTTGTTGATAAGTATAGCCAAGGTATGGTTGATACTGATAGTTTGGATTTTGTGTATAGGGACCGAATTTTGGTTGTCCATGGTACGGTTGATACATGAATTGTGGCTGACTTGTGACAACTGTACTCATACCAGCTTGTCCCGTAGGCATCTGAACCAAATTCTGAACCAAATATCCTGACTGGGGTACAGATACTTGAGGGATTTTCACGGATGCAAGGATAGACGAACTCGAGGTTACAGATACTCCAGAAGCAGGTGTTACAGGTTGAACAGACGTAGCATTTGTTGCAGCAGTTTGAGGTGGAGTCTTAGGTGAACTAAGACCAGCTTGCTGAACAGCACCAGGTGCAGGAGTTTGAATAGTAGGCTGGACAAGTTGCTGAGTTGGACCAGAAATTAAAGGTTGTCCAAGTTGATAAGGCAACTGCACATTAGGCTGCATAGGTTGTTGATATTGGGATGGATCCCACACCATATTCATTCCGGGGTATTGTCCCGCAGAAGGTTGAATGTAAGGACCATAACTTGGTTGAACGTAGGGCTGATAAGTAAGTGGTACATTTCCGGCCCCTTGAATAGATGGCTGACCAGAAGGCTGTTGGGAACCTTGAATTGGGTACTAACCTTGAGGTTGATAACCCTGAGGCGCATATGGAAGCTGGGGTTGATAAGGACCCTAAGGAGCATATTGAGTTTGGGGTTGACCTTGTGGAATATACTATCCTGAAGGTTGGTACCCTTGAGGTGTGTACTGCCCTTGGGGTTGTCCCCCAAAATAATATGATTCCGCAGTTTGTCCTGGGAAAAATTTACCTTGAGGTTTCCCTCCAGGTGGAAATTGACTTCTTCAAGGTTGCCCCCTAGGCGGTAACTAACTACCTAAAGGTTGCCCCCCAAGAGGTAATTGACTTCCTTGAGGTTGCCCCCCAGGTGGTAACGAATTTCCCTGTATTGGCCCTCTAGGCGGTAACTGACTGCCTTGAGGTTGAGGATTTGAAATATTACTAGACATCATATAGATTTGTGCTGCGTTCGACGTTTCAATTTTAACACCACTATTACTAGATGACAACACTTGTTCAATTGGTTGAGGAGCTGCTCCTGAGAAAGTACCAGACAGAGCCTGATATCCCGAAGGAATAGAAGGACCACCGTGTAAAAATGATTTCGGTGTCTAGGAAAACATGGATGACTCTCCAGACATAATGGATGGTGGATAGTAACCTCTGGGTGTAGGATGAAATGTAACTCGAGGTGGAGAAAAAGCAAGACCCGGATTCTCTAAAAAGTTTGTTAAAGAGATATATCTTCGTCTGGATTAGTAAGTTCTTCAATGGAAATAAGACCAGCCGGAAGATCGTCAGTGACAATATTTCTTACCTTAGGTGAACCAAGATCGCTCGAAGTTGGTGAAATAAATCCTGAGGATGTTTCTAAAACATAAATTTTAGTTTCAGGTTCATAGATTTCAGGTTCGTCAGCCAGTTCATTGGAAGCAGGAATACTACCAGTAACTTCAGAAACTGAAATGGGCTCTTGAATGTATTCTGTTGTAGGTATTTGATGATCAGGATGGACAACTATGGATGAAATTCCAATTTCTGTTGATCTAATCCTACCACTACTGGATGATACCAGAGCACGAAGCCCTTCAAGCTGACTTGGTGAATATTCAGGGGGTTTCCCTTGTAGTCTCTAGGATTGTCTTGGCAATTCTGCCACGATTAAAGATTAACTAATCACACGCAAACAAAGAAAATTTCAATGAAAACACCTAAAGTTTCTAAAGAATCAAACATTTGAATCACACGCTTAAAAATCTAAGAGTTCAAACCACACACAAACAGTAACTTTCCGTACTAAAAACACTAGTTGGTGATGAAATCCAACTTAGTAGAAATTTAACACAAAAAGGGCGGTTGGAACAGTTACCCCGACAACCTGCTTAATGAAACAGACTGGCACAAGTTTCCTCACAAAACCATCTCATGTGAAGAGAACCCCCCAGAGACTCCAAGTGAGTCTAGTCGACGTCTGCTCCAGGTACAGTGAGATCTTTCCTTCACCATCACCTTAGGAAATAATCTTAAGATAATGGACACTAAGGTTACCAAAAATAACAAATATAACTGGGGGAACAGTCTACGATCCGATTTCACGTGCAAGGGTAGAGTAGCAAGCTCAATCCCCTTGAAGGCTCCTCGACATGGTTAATCCGAGGTTTACAGTTTGTAATACGCGCAAAATCTTCTATCTTCCCCAATGAAACAGAATTGACTGTCTCAAAGGTTCGGATATGATCTCCTGATTCACTTCTTTAAGAGAATATTCCCAGATTATACAAATTACAATTGGATTTATCTCCTACCGCAAGATTTGTCTACTTGTTTTTTTTTTATATCTTGGAGAGTTAACTACTCTCTACTCCAAGATACTAGCCTAAGCTATGTTGGTGATAAGAGCCCTAGAAAATAAAAAGATTGCTAGATGAATTTTAATTAAGCGTTACTTTTAAGAGCTATTTCTTAAGTCAATGGGTGCGGAAATGAAACTCTGATGGTGTGAAGACTCGATTTCCAAAAGACACTAAAAATGCACCTAAAAAATGATAATCAGATTGTTTTCTTTCAATGAAATTCTAATTAAGGAAAAGTTAGAGAATGCAACTCTTTTGATAAACAATTCCTATTTTAAACATAAAGAATACTTGAAAGAAAATATTTTTGTCTTTTCCAATAAATTATCAAAGCTCACAATAAAAACCCTTTCACTTTCCAAAAAATCGAAGCTACAAAACAATTTTCCTTCAAAATAAAGCTAGAAATTCTAAAAGCACTCAAAGCTACAAACTAATTTCGAGATCTACAAAGTTTAATAGCACTCAAAACTACAAATTTTAATAATCTAAATGAATAAAAGCTTTAAGATTTTTTGAAGAATGTTTTACTTAGTTGTTCAGAAAACTAAGGATCTATTCGTCCAGAATAACGAACAGATGGAAAACACTCAATTATGTTTTTTTTATAAAAAATGGAATTCAAAAACCAATAACAAAGTTTCTTTTCGAAGATTTGCAAAGAAATAGGTAACTCTATTTCTCAATAAAGGATGATTTCAGGTCAAATTCAGCAAAAGAGAAAAGACCATTGTAATCTTAGGTGCTTCAAAATGTCAAATGCTTCAAATTGCTACAAAGACCAAGTGAAAAGCAATCCAAAATGCAAAACTTCTAGAAAATCATCAAAACACCAATACTGCTAAGATTTATTAACATAAAGCTTTTGACAGAAACAATCATCAATCTGGGCAGAAAACAAAAACTGAAAATCAAAATCAAGATAAACTAAAGAAAGAAATCTGAAGTTTTTCAAAACTTTAACAGGGTCTGCAGGCTCCAAGATATCACAGGTGCGGTCCCGCACTGTTTACATGGGCAAAGTGCGAAACTGCCCGCACTGTAAAAACAAGGCAAAGTGCGGTCCCAGGAAAAATTAGAGAAAAACCTAAAGGATTTCAAAATTTTCAAAAACAGAGAAAACCTAAGCTACCTAGGCAGATGTCCATCAATCAAAAACCAAGAAAAACATTTCCACAAATCAAAATAAAAGAGAACCAAAAACAACAAGTTCTTTCCCTAGTGGAGTCGCCAATTTGTTGTATGGATTAATCCGTCTTGTGGACAAGACCAATCTCCCTAGTACTAAAAGTATCTAGCAACAAACAGCCAAACGTACTAATATTTCTCTAAGCATGTAAGGTTTACAAAAAGCTCTATAGAGGTGTAAAAGACTTACCGTTTGTCCAGCGCTTGTTTGAAGTCATCGTTGTCCCTCGCGCGCTTGAAGGAGATTTCCTCGTAAACCTGCAGTCACAAACAAGAAAAATATTACATAGCACCTGTATAGAAATCATCATAAACCATGCTTATCATAGTGATCAAGGAATCTGTGAAATAAACCATTGATTGAAAGCTTATTAAAAAAAATGAGTATATTTGTATTAATTTCAAAAGTAGAAAATCCTTACAACCTTAGCCTTGATGTTGCACAAGACTTTCCGGGGTCTGAAGCAGGAGTCTCCTTTACTTTTATAAGCTTTTCACTCCTCCAACCAAGACAAATAGAGGTATGTAATCTCTCCTCACAAAAGTCTTAGTTAACTGAGTCTAAATCTCAACAACACTTAACCTCAAAATATTGTTAAGCTTGAACTCCCTTTGAGGCTACCCAATGCCTCTTTTTATAGTGGAAAAGAGGACGTTTTCTGTTCCAAGTATGAAGGGATAGAATCCTCCTTCAAAGGGATAAGCTCCTCACATCAAGGGGTTAGCTCCATAAGGTAAGGGATTCATGCACCTCACAAGAGCAGTTTTTCCACCGCAAAATCCATTCTAGAAGCTTCCAGAATTCACTTTTATTGAGCTTTTTAGGATTTACTTGCGCCTTTTTAATCTTACAGGGGTCTGCACCTATAAAAAAGATAGAGTTCATTCAAGAATGCAAGAAATCTGAACATTTGGTGCAGGACTGCAGGCAAGATAGCCAGAAAGTGTGACACCAAAGTTTAGGAGACTTTTAGGAACTTTTTCTGATTTTCAAGGCTTGACATGAGGAACTGATATGTTAGACTTGAAAAAGGGGGAAGTATGAGTAATAATGAGCTCATACACATAGCAGAATGTCAGGATGACAATTTTTAGTGTAACATTTATGGATTCAGCTGTTATTGTGAACAATACTTATTTTTCAGCATTGAAAATGGCTCTTTGATCTGGAGAATAATGAGTTTGACACAATTTGATGGCTTCTGGGCATTGATGGGTGTGAGGAACAACATACTTATGAAAATTAGATTCCCAAATAAGCACATCATCTACTTGGTCCAAGGATTTCTCTTGGCTCCAGTAGTGGAGCTCAAGGAGGTTAAATTTAGTTAAAAGATCTATGATTTTGTAGTCTGCATTAGTCAATGGGGTATGTGGTTGTAGAGGATTAATTACAATTGTGATTTTGGATGCCATTGATAAGTTTGTTTTATCAATTTTAACACTATTGATCTTTAAAAACACTATTTTTAGGTCTGAGACACACTTCTATAAGATTAAACTGTTTACATAAGGACTTTAAGTATAACAGAGGTTCAATCTTGGACTGCAAAAGGTATAATTTTGATTACTATGACTCAAACTGTCAATTCTTCTTTAAAAACCAATTTCTTAATATTTATAGACTTAGGAAAAGATATCAAGGGTTTCTTTTGCAAATTTCTTTGATGAAAACAATCCTAAAACATCTAACCTTATGTAAAAAGGGCCTCTGAGTATTGTAGAAAGGCTTTAGATAACTTAGAGGGCTTATTAAGTCTGCATATGCCTAAATTCACTTCAAATATGCTTTTAAAACATATTACAGCTTTAGAAACTATGGAAATGCTCAAGTTTATAGCAAGGATAAATTTATGAGGCAATATGGTTGTTCTTTAAGCATACAGGCACTAAAATTCTTCAATTTAATAGTATATTTCTTTCAGATGGATGGATATCTATTTTTCTAAAGAATACTTGTGAATTTTAGGAAATTTGCTGTGGAAAAGGTTTTTTTGTGTGTTGAAAGCTTTCAAAATCTTGTTCTGGCCTTTAAATGCAGTCTAGAGGCTTTTGAGTGATCGTAGCAATGAATTTGGTTGAATTCTATTGGTTTATGCACTAAAACAGGGGCAAAAACTTATTCTTCTCGTTCTGGAGAGGTTTATAAGTAGAAAGGGAACAAAAAACTTAAAATAAGCGCATTCCGTTGTTTTTATAATGAATTTGAGTTTAAATAGTAATTGCATTAACTGTTGGTCATTTCAAATCATCGGCAGTTTGGGTGCGGGGGGAAGAAATATCGTTGAGCAGTTTTCACAAAGGTTAAAGGCGGTAAATGGTATTTGTGGAATGGTGTGGATGTGATCCAATACAAAGGCAATGCATGGAGGAGAGAGGGAGGCTCAAAACAAATTTTATCACAAATTTTATTTTGGTTAACGATCGCGCTATGAGATTTGAGATGGGAGATATGTGCCGTTGGATCTAGTGGAATGGAGTGAATGGTTGAGATTTAATGGTGAAGATGCGAGGTAATGGGTGTGGGGCCCGAGTTGTATTTATTGCAGCGGGATTGAACTTAAATATTAAAACATAGCTTTAATATATAGTTTTATATGTGAAATGTGATAAGTGGGTATAGTTTATTTAACCAATGTAATGTATGTATGTGTAGTGTAAACATTGGGCGGGCTAATATAAAAAGGGATAGTTTAAATCTATGGGGAGCGGGAAAAATATCACGTGGGGAAAATATACCATAGGATAAATGTAAAATATGGGTTTGGGATATGTAATATACAATTAATTAATATACTATGGGCTGAAGGGTATTTTGGGGAATTAATACATTATATTAGTGCGTTAATAATGAAATGTATGAGCGAGAATGAAAAAATATTCTAAGCATAGTGTAAAATATGATGTTAGGCAGGATTTTCATAATGGGGGCCGAATATTAACATTTTATACTTGTAAACATAGGATAACTGAATTTTTAGAGGTTTTTTACATTTCCAAAGGTGAATATGCATTTTGACTTAGGAAAAGGGGTTTTAGTAGGGTAAAATCAGTGATGTTAAGGGAAATGGTTTTTTATGAAGGGGAGGGGTTTCAATGAGGTGGAATCCAATACCTTGATGCGAATCAGTCATTAAGACGTGGGTCCGGTCCCACCAAAAGTCAGAGAAATGCTCTGAGTCTTTATGACTGAAGGATTTAGTACTGGAACACATTGTAAGGAGGGAAATTAGTAATGTGTTAAATGATTTTTATCCATGCCTTGTGAAACTGCTTTCTTCCTACCCATCATTTATTCTACCATTTTTTCCTTTATTTGCATGGGTTCATTTGAGCTTGCAAACCCTTATTCATTTTTCTTTTAAAACAGGAAACTATCTAATTCTAACCTTATTTCATCCAAGGGCTTAGATTAAACTATTGAGATCCTCATTTATTCTCTACCTAACTACTGATCTACCAAGTTTAAACTGTTTAGAAAGATCTTTATTCTTTGTCTATTAACATGAAATTTAAAGCATGAAAAATTCTAGATTAAACTATCTAACTCATCATGGATTATGGCATTTTGAACAAGCTACGTATAATCATTTATTTTGCAGTAAAAAGTAACTAGTAGTGGAATTTTGACTTGCATTACTTTCATCTCTTATTCTTATCTCTTTTTTTCTATTTGGGGTCCATGTTTCCATTCTTTTTGATATTTTTCTTTTAAGTCCTTTGATTTTTCTTTTATGACTTTTACCCTCTTTACATTTTTTATTTTCTAATATGGGAAAACAATTTGCAGAAATCAAAGTATGTACATATTAAAAGACTAATTAAATTTAATTCAAAAATTATTAATCCTATTATTATAGGACCCTAACAGTGGCTCCACATGGGGATGGCATTTCCTGGTGAAATTCAAGAACTTTGAGACTAGTAGCCTTTGAATTTTGACTATGTTGGCCTTGGAAATGTCTTTCTGGGCTCTGCAATTATTCATACTTATGATATTTTATCCTTCAAAGCTTAGGGCCTTCTCTCCGGGCTTCAAATTTGTTAGGAAAAACATCCAATCCAATCTAAAATCTGCAATGTTATGTACAATGATTAAAGTAAACAAAATTAACTACTTGTTTTTATGAAGAATAGTAATGCTTCAGCATTCTTCCATTGACAGGTCAACCTAGCAAATTTGATCCATCCATCTCTTTAAAAAAGAAAGCATTGTTACCTCTGTATCTATAAATAACATAAGGTAATTTCCATTGGAAATCAAATTTCCCATGTTTACCTTTCTCTTCTCTCCTTGAATCCCACTTTAGAACTTTGTCACCAATATAGAAATCATCTTCTTTACTTTTCTTGTCAAAAATATTCTTAATCTTGTCTTGGATAACGTGATACTTAAGGTAAACCTTTTCTTTGGTTTACTGCAAGTGTATGGTTTGGTTAATTCTTCTTTGAATGTCATTGGTCTCAACTTGTAGAACTTCTTGGATTATCTTCATAACAGGTACTCCTAAGGAAGATGGGAAAACAGCATCCAGCCCATAAAAAAGTTGGTAAGGGGATGTACCAATATATTTCTTAGTGGTAAGTCTATCTTCCCATAAGGCATTAACTAAAATTTTGTTCCAAGTTTTCTAAAAAGGAGATTATGAAAATGTTAGTGGCTTTCATGGAGGGTATGGCTTCTATCCACTTAGTGAAATATTTAGTGGCTGTCGGAATCTACTTGTGTTGGGCTAAGGATGGAGGGTGAATTTCACCAATGAAATCAAGACCCCATTGTTGAAAAGACATTTCTGTTGAGATGGGTTTTAAGGGCAAGGGTAGCAATGTTTTCTTTCCTTCAAATATTTGGCACTTGTGACAGGAGATCACATACTTTTTTACATCTACAAACAAGGTAGGCTATTAAAAAATAGCTCTCAAGATTTTGTCTGCAATAGTATTCCAGTAGAGGTGTCCCCCACAATCACCTGCATGAAATTCTTCCAAAACTTTGTCAGCTTCTTCTTTAAGCAAAAAATTCAATAAAATTACACCATGATCTTTCCAAAAGAGTACATTGTCTATGATGCAAAATCTTATTTCCTTTAAATTTAAAAATCTAGCTTTTGTTCTTAATAATCCAGGAGGAGCTTGTAAATTTAGTAATACAAATACAATATTTTCATATCATGGTGAGTTTGAAAAGGCTTCACTGATCTCTGGAGTTGCCATCTCTTCCTGGTCATCTATTTGGGTAATAAAATTAATTTCTAAAGCATGACAATTTGATTCAACTATGATTTTGGCTAAACCTTGACCTTTTATGAGTTTGGTGGGTTTGTTTTCTATGTAATATTCCAAAATTGTGGCAATCCACTTGCCTCTTTTATCATCGGGCCCATTCTATGTTAGATTGTCCTTTACAACTACATTTGGAACATAAGCAATGATATTTGAATAAAAAATGTACACTCTAAAGTATTTGATGGCCTTCGCTAAAGCTAGGGCCTATTTTTCCATTATGTTATATTTTAAAGTGGCGTCTTTGAGTGATTTTCTAAAGAAAGAAATGGGCTACTCATAGCCCTCGTCATTTTTCTACAGCAACAGTGTGTTCTGAAGCAAAGGAGAAAATAATGAAATATTTTTTAAAGTCAGTACTTATAAGGACTAGTGTTTTTGTTAAGGCTTGTTTAATAGATTCAAATGATTGCTTTGCCTCAATATTCCATTTAAGTACTGAGTCTTTTTTCAACATATTTTTAAGTTCTCTAATTACTTCAGATATATTTGAGATGAATCTTCTAAGGAAGTTAATTTTACCTAAAATATCTTGCAATTCTTTAATATTCCTAGGAGGACTAATGTTTAGAATGGCCTCTATTATTGTTGGATTTATCCTAATTCCCTCTTTAGATATAATATGTCCTAATAATTTACCTTCTTCCAATCCAAATAAAGTCTTCTTAGGATTTAGAGAGATGCCAAATTTCCTTCATTTGAGAAAGACTTGTCTAAGATGATCTAAATGTTCATTATGAGTCTTTGAAAATACAGTAATTTCATCTCAATAAACCACAAGGAATTCATGAATTTCCTTTGCAAAGGATATATCCATGGCCTTTTGAAAAGTGGTTCCTACATTCATTAATCCAAAAGGCATTTTCACATACATGAAAGTGCCCCATGGAGTAGTAAAAGAAATTTTGGCTTGGTCTTCTATTTGGACTAAAATTTGGTTATATCTAGAGAATCCATCTAATAATGAAATTTTGGAAGAACCAACCACCCTCTGTAAAATGTGATTCATCTTTGGTAAGGGGTAGTTTTCTTTTAAGGACACTTTATTTAAATTTCTGAAATCAAAACACAGTCTGATTTCTCCTGTCTTTTTCCTAGTGGGAACTAGATTAGAAACCCAATCAGAATATCTGATTGGTGCAATTATTTGGGCATCATACATTCTTTTTACCTCTTTCTCTATTAAAGGAATCAAAATAGGATTGATCCTTCTAAGCTTCGGTTTAAAAGGTTTTTGGTCTTCTTTAATAGGTTTTTTATGTTGTATTATGCTAGTGTCATAGGATTTTAAATCCTCATAACTCCAGGAAAATACATCTTGAAATTCCTTAAACAGGGCTATGTATTTTACTTTTTCTTCCTTAGGTAAGGCTTTTGAAATTTTAATAATCTTAGGCTTTAACTATGTACCTATATTACACTCTTCAATATCAGATCTTAGTGGCTCCATCTTAGGTTTTCTTGCAATGTCATTAAAGTCAAACATGTCTTCTAAAGGGGCTAATCCATTAGGTAAAAATTTATCTTTGGGGTTTAAAATATCAGATTCATCATCTGCTAACTCTTCAATTTCTAATTTTTATAAATTATCTATGTCTAATTCACTAAATTTAGTAGGTTTAGCAAGATCCAAATTATTTACATCTACATTTTATTCAAATCAATCTCACTATCTAAGTTCTAATCTGTTGTACAATCTGTGTCTATATTACAACCCTGAAATTCTCCTTCATTGTTCATGAAATGATAAATCTGTTCATCCTATGATAAAATTTTCCAATACTTAAGATTTTTTGGAATTTTAGGTCCGTGTTTAACTTTTGCAGTATATCTATGATTTGGCTGAAATGGTAGATTACATGTACTAGCAAAAGTTTCTAAGCAGTGAGCCTATATATTCTATTTTCTTGGGATTGCAGAAAAGTCACATTCCAATAGTTCCTTAATCACATCTAAAACAATATCTCTATATTGGCTTAATCTTGGATTATAGACAGAGTATTCTCTAGTTATCTATTTCACAATTAACTCTAAGTCTCCCATAATTGACACTCTTTTACCTCTTAGATTCCTAACAATCTGCAGTCCTAAAATAAGAGCTTCATATTCATCCATTTTTTTTGTGCATTTGAAATTTAGTCTAAAGGCATGCACTCATGCATGATTGTTTTCCATATTATGTATCCAAACTCCTTCTCTTGATCCTAAGTTATTGACTGACCCATCAAAATCTAGGTGCCACAACGATTCATGAAAAAAAATTCATTGTCTGGTGCTTTATTTTTCTCTTTTAGTTTAGTATTGTTTTCAATTCCAGTTTCAGATTTACATAAAATGAATGAATCCATGTCAGTAGGTGTATATTAGATAGGATAATTTCTTGGTCTTTCTACACTACTCACCATATACTTCATCAATGTTTCTCCGTAAAGTTTCTTTGGTTGGCCAAAAACTTATATTGTTGCATAAGACATATCAAGTTGTAGAGATCCTTGCAATTTAGCTCCCCATGAGCAAGGTAAGAGCATTCCATACTTGGGAGGGATGTCAGCTACTACAATGTCCATGACTATGATTTTTCCAGGATATTGAACTAAAGTAACACATAAATCTTTAATCAAACCTAAGCATTTCACTTTGTTGGAGTCAAATGAGAAGAGATATTTGTAAGGTCTAGTGATGTCTAAATTCAGGGTTTCCATTATTGCTTTTGGCATTAAATTGTGTGAATCCACTAAATCTAGCATTGCATTATGTAAAATTTTATCATGAACAGTTAAGCTAATGTAGAAAGGTGGAACTGCTCCATCTTGGTGTTTCCCATTAACATCAGGACCAAAGATTAATTTTGGTTAATCATCACTTAGATTTACTGAATCTTCTCCATCATTCATATTAAAATTTTTAGTGATAGGTGTTATGTATAAGTCATGTTTTACCAATTCTTTCAAAGGAATTGGTATCTTTAATTTGGCAATTTCAACTTGGATATTAAATGGTGCTTGTGATTTTCCTAGATGAATTATCTCTTCTTTAGTAACTGTAGTTTGGGTAGGTTTGTCTTCTTTTTATAAAGTTGTTTTCTCATTCTCTATTTTTGTTTCTACTGTATTACTATTTTTAGTTTCTTTTCAGGGACAATTTGAGAAGCAGTAGATGTTTTTGCAGATTTGTATTTTCAGCAGCTGCTTTAGTAGTGGCAGCTTTTGGATTAGCAGTAGGTGTTTTAGAATCTAAAATTGTTGTTTTAGCAGAATTAGTTGTCCTGGAAGCAACATATTTTTGTGAATCTATTTATTTTTGGACAACATCATTTGTGATGTCAACAATTTTGGGACTAGGTGAAATTTTAGGACTTGAAAGTTTCTGAGTTAAACTAGAGTTTTGCTTGTTTTCCCTAAGGAGAATTTGTAGAACTTTAGTGGTAGGAGCCTCTATTGTTTTATTTGTTTATGTTTGGACAGATTTCTTAATATAAGGATCTATATTTTTCTTTCTCCTAAGGTTATATTGCTTATGTACTTCATTTATAGCAAACTCGTAACCTTGCTTGTAATCAAAAGACTCACCAGAATCTAATTGCAGTTGTTGTAATTCATATAACTCCTGGTCTTCTTATGTATGAAAAATGGTGTTATCATAATTAATACCCATTATATTTACGGTGTCTTCATAATCTTCATTTTGATGAGAACTTTCAACATAGTTCTCTTGGAAAGGTGGTTTTATTGTTTAGTCAGGTGTTGATTCTCTAGATTTTCTAGTGTTGGTGTTTTTCTTGAAATTGGGATTTCTAATTTGAGGTCCTTGTTGTTGGTTATCCCACCGTGGCTTCCTTTCCATATTATCTAACCTATCCATCACTCTCTCTAATTTTTTTTCTAATTGATATATTTTTAAATCTAAAGTAGATGTCTCTTCTTTTATTGTTACTCTCCTTTCATTTCTTAGTCTAGCTTTTCTAACCAACAAATTTTCTTCTACACTAATAGCATTACTTTTCATCTACTCTAGGGTCTCAGGATTTTTCTCTCTCAATTGATAAGCTATATCTGTATCAAATCCATCAATGAATTTGACAAGAACAGAGTCTGGAGGAGGCATAAGATTAGCAAGAATTTCATTATAAATACAGTTATATCTAGTACAATAATCTTGGACTGTTTCATTTGGTGCTCTTTTTATTCTTTCAAATTCAAATAAGATTTGTAGTGGTTTTTTCTTATTTTCCCATCTATTTTAAAATAATCTATGAAAAATTGCTAAATCAGCGATACTACCAGAATTTAAACCTTTAAACCACTTTTTTACCTCACCAATTAAATTTTGGAAAAAAATTCTTACTTGGACATCAGCCTCATGAATTTCATGCAACTCAAAATAATCTGTCATTTTATTAATATGTTGTTGTACATTATAGTGAGTAGTTCCATCAAATTGAGGGATTTTTCTTTGATAATCTTGGGGCATGTCATGTAACTGTGCTAGAAGAACCAAGGGAGCATATCTTGAAGACATGGTTTGAATTCTAGCTTGGCTAGGGGGTAAGTTGGATGTACTTCGTGAAGAACTAGAAGTACTTGCTGATGTAGTTAAAGAAATTGTAGATGAGATTGGGATATAAGAAGATGTATTGGAAAATTTGGTTGAGATGCTAGAAGATGAAGTTGGGATATATGAAGAGGTGCTTGTGAATGAGAATGATGTATTGTAAAATGCATAATAAAAACTAGTGGGTGGACTTGAGGTGGTGGAGGATTGTAATAATATTCTAGGTTCAAATGGTTGCTTAGGAAAAAATGAATCTGTGGAATGAAGTGTGGTGGAAATAATGGATGAAGTAGTAGTGAATAGAAATGAACCTACAGATTCTATAAGTTTGGTATCTAAATGAGTGGTAGAAGGCTTAGAGGTATAGGCTGATAAAGCACTCAATTCAACTGAATGTTGTAAATAAGCTTCATCTATTTCCTTAATCAAAGTAGCAATTATTGCATCAAGCTTATCATAAACTTCAAAAATATTTTCTTCGGAATCTACTGAAACAATTTCCTTCTTAGTTTCAATAAATGAAATAAAATCAGGATCTATTACAGTGTTATGTAAATCACTTTTTGATTTGGTTTTGAATAAATATTGTTCAAAATTTAAATCAAATTCTATGTCTTGTAAACTTGATAGTTGTTTTGGAAGGGAATTTTCTTTGACTAATGAAACTTTATTACGTAAATCTTCTACTCTTTTGTTTTTCTTTCCAATTCTGTTAGGATTATCTACTATGACAGCAGGTTCTAGATCTAGATTTGACCTGGTATAGTAGACTCTTCTGGAAGCCAGAATTACATTTTTTTATGAAAATCTACTCACAACTTATTAAAATAGTCTTAAGGTGAAAAGATAATGAAAATATTTCCTTTAAGATCTATTTCAAAACTGAGGATTGGTAAGTTCCCCAGTGGAGTCGCCAGTATGTTATCACTAATAATTCTCAAATTTGTGAGATTTTCTTTTATTATAGTTTAAATAATATAAAAGGTAACGACAAACCTACTTTTAAGCTTTAGGATCTAACCTTCCTAATGCTTAGATAGGGATCTCTCTATAAGATTTATCTTTTTTTTTTTATCTGATTTTAGGCTAGTTATATAGGGAAAATTGGTTTTGGTGTTTTGATTTGGTTTGGTGGGAAAATCACTTACTGAGATGGATAGCTAAAGATCTATAACACTTTCGGAAGATGGATTCAATGTGTTAAGCAGACATATCAGGATCAAGGTCTAAAGGCAGATATTCACAGGACAAGATAGCAAAGTTACTTCAGATCTTCAAAGGTTGATGGTGAAATGGTTTTAATCGGGATAAAGAGAAATTAAGGGTTCTTTAATCCGGATAAGGAGTGAAAAGATAGAGGAAAATCTAAATTAGGGAGAAATTAAGGGTTCCCTGGTCTAGATATCAGTAGAAAACATTTAAATGAAAATTAGTCAATAATAGAGCGCTTTTAATAATTTCTAAGATAAAAATTCTCGATTTCACATCAAAATTTAGAACACATTCATGAATGGATGAAAAACATAAGAAAATTGACAAATGTAATATTCCAAAAATTTAGACTTCATCGAAATGGAATATTATAGTTGTTTTATCACTAGGTAGATGAATAAATGGGTGGGGAGACTCATAAAACCCCTTTTAGAAGGAATAATAACACTCCTAATGTGAAAAGAGGAAGAATAAGCAGCTGGATTAATCACCTTTGGGTGTGAACAGGTATTAGATCATGTTGATTCAATCAACTTTGACCAAGTCAACAGCGCTGTCTAGATACATTGAATCTCCTTGATGAATAGTGCAGTTTTAGTGGAGGATAACTTGCATGAGCTTGGTGGAAAATATGGATGGGACCCAATGAGAAGAGGTTCACTTGCTATATATGGAGATGATGGGAGCCTTTGTTAATTATGTTTTATATTATTATTTTGATATTGGTTTGTTTAGACTTGCTTCCTCTTGCTGTTTAGCACAAGGGTGTTCCTCATCGGGAATCCTTACCTTATCCTCAGGGAAGGAGAGCTTCTTTGGGCTACAATTCCTCATTCCAGAATTTTGGCCAAGCTACCTCCTTTAGCTACAGCATTGTTGTGGAGGTAAATCCCCTCTGCGGACAGAGGCGATCCCTACTAGCCCAGACCAGGTCTAGCAACAATCGTTCACGCTATAGTGCAGGTTCCTAATTGCAAACAAACCAGCTAGAGAAAGAGGCTTACCTGGAATCCAACGTTGTCACTCATAGAGAAAGTAGTGCTCCCGTTCCTTAGCTTCGGCAGATCACAATCCTCACGATCTCCATGATCAGACACCTGCACACGCAAGAAACAAAACAAACGCAAGCGTAAAATCCAGTATATGCAACTATATGTCAGTCAGAGAAGACATAACTCATCATTGTAATAAATAACAGGAGTGGAACCATAACCAATAGTCACTTATCATTAATCAATCAAAGAAGAATACAACCATAGCCCTGACGCTAAATTCTCCTTCGGAGGGTCGCCAGTGGAACACGTCTCGAAAAAGCCTGTTGGGGATGGGACAAGCCTCTCTCTTCGGATGTCTCGATAATAATATCCTTGCTTGGATTTGGCCTTAAGGGAATGAATCAAGGCTCTTGCAGCATAAGGCTCTGATGGCTCTTGGGAACTTGGAGACTATCTTGCAAAGGGGATGAGCGAGCTTTTATAGATAGAGGAAGGGGAGTTGGGATCCCTATAATCATGGGATTGGCGCTATCCTCAAGGAAGCTTCCATGAGAGGTGGCAAACCACTTCCTCTACATGGAGATCCAGAGCCAAACCTCCCAACTCAAATTAAATACCAGTTTATGGATTGGTTAAGATGAAACTTCTACCATTTATTTTTTTAAAACACTCCTTAAAATGGCTGGCGTGAGTTCGACTCTGAGACAGAGCGCGAGTTGGCGTGCCCTCTTTGAAGGATTTCCCCCATTGGCGGTGGGTACTGAACTGGCTTCCCGCGCCAATGCAAAAGGGGTGTTTTTAGGGTTTTTCACAAGGAGTTGTCTTCAGGGAAATGAAAGTACATGTTTAGGGGAATGCCATGAAAGTGTTTTCAAGTTATGTCACTGCTCACAGGTCACGGAATGAGCCCTCCAATTGTGCGGGATGGGGAATTGCAGGGACGGTGACAAATTTTTTTGTAACAGATGCGCCCTAAAGCATGAGGCCCGAGAGAGAGAGAGGGGTTAAATGCTTTACAATAACATGTCCAACTGAAAACACCGCCGTCGGAAAAACCTACGTAGAGAAGTACAACTGATATCTCAAATACATGATATATACGTGGTATGGGCATAGCCATCCATAACAGAGTATGTAATAATCTAGATCTGAGGCATGGATGCAGCCATCCAGTGAGGATTGGTAAATAGACTCAAGTATGGTCGCAGCCATCCAATCAGTGAGTCATGTAACTAATCATAATAATCCACAAAATCGTAGCCTAGATTATAACAGGCAGAATCCAGGGTCTTGTGCTCCATCTCGACCCAAACAAAGTGCAAGTTCAAGCACGGGAATATGTGAGCTGAAGTCGAACATGCAAGAACATCGCCTGATTACCAGCAAATGATGAAATTTGTTAACAGACACGAGAGGTACCACCAATGATGACAATGGCCCTCAAGGTACTATAGGTACAATCTACGGCATGTGAATCAATGAGATGGCGTCGAACACCCGTAGAATCACTCGATCAGAGGCCAATAATGAAAACCTCACGTCGAACGCGAAGAACCTGCCATTGAGGCATGAAGGCTCCAAGGTACCGAAAGAGAGTCTCTAGATCAGCTTCCTGGATAATGAGCTGAAGTCGACAGGAAGTGACCTTGATCAAAGGTGGGCCATAGTGTTTCCCACATCATCGATGCGAGACAAAGGAACATAATGTTTTTTTGAATCAGGATTAGATGAGAATCAGAGGAAGGTTGGAATCTGCAGAGGTCAACTTCTCTTGAACATATCGGCGGCACGACAATGGATTTGGCAGTATTTGACATCAAAGATCAAGGGTCATGATGACAAGGCAAAGAGAAGATTAGAGGTCAAAAAGGATCACCCAAACCCATGGATGCAAGTGGAAGAAACGAGATGAGATATACCCAACTCGACACGAATGCAGACAAGTGCCATGTTCAAGAGCGACATACTGCTGACACGACAATGCTGTTGGTTCCATTTTCCCCACCATTTCTGGCAAGTACCTCTTTATTTTTACACAAGCTTGAAGAGGATACCATATGCTTGTAATATAATTCCATCCTAGTACATTTAACGAGCCCTAGGAAGGAGGAACTCGGATACCGTCATTATGGCTGAATCAAATGTCATCAAGGTTTAACGAGTCTGACAAAGGAAGAACTCGACGTCTTTTCATATTTAGAGAGTTTGAAAAGATAGCAGAAAAGTAAAATCCAACAGTCCTTTTTCGTAAATAGTCCCCCAGACCCTAAAAGGTAGAAAACAAAATCCAAGAGAACCTCCTAGTCAAGATAGGCTAGGGTATTCCTTTTTCGTAAATAATCTATCCCAGCTCGAAAACGGGGTAAACGTATACTGGGTAGATGTCGTTTCGTGGCCACTTTAATGAGATCGAAATGACAAGGGCCTCAACAATCTTTTCATGTTTAGAGAGTCATAAAAGAGCTGAAAGATGACTCCGAAATGACTTTTTCATGTATTTACCGAGTCCGAAAAAGTATAAAATACAACTCGCGTCATTGTTTAAGTCGCGTAAAGACCTGTTGCTGCACATAAAGGCAAGTGTAAAATCCATTTTTTACAAAAATATATTCAAAAAATGACTTTTAAAACCTAATTATATTTCAAAAAGTTACAAATAAGTCTCAAATGGTAAAAAAAAAATTACTTTTACTATTTACCTCATTGGAGAGCAACAGTGGTCCATTTGTGTGCAAACTTCTAACGGTGACTATGACTAATCTGGGCTACCATTCAGTTCCCCGTTTGTTCCAGGTAAGGGGCGCTTCCTTAAGCTCCATTCCAATCCATTTTTTGTATGTTTTTATTATGTATTAGACTTATGGGCAAACCATTTTTAATTTTTAGGGCTTGCTCCATTGGCGCGGGTATCGGGCACGGACCCGTGCCAATGGACATTTCCTCACAAAGAGGTCGCGCCAATGGAGCAACACAATTTTCCGCTAAATTTTTTGAAAATGTGAGCTATCTATGTGGATTTTCAAATGTACAAGAGATCTAATAATGTATTTTGATTGTGTTGATGCAGATATAAAGGCAAAAATGGTTATCGAATGGAAGGAAAGGGAGCATGGAGAGGAAGATGAAATGGCTATGGAGAATGAGACCTATATGACTGCACTCAAGAACTGTGGTCTTCAAAAATTCTTCCTCACGTCCTGCTTACGAGCTCAGGCAGAGCTGTTATAGTATTTGGTCAGCATATGGGACGAAAATGAAGAAGTATTTAAACTTCGGGACCAAGTGTTGGAACTCGAGGTTTCCGACGAATATTTCATAACCAGACTATCACGCAGAGGTCCGTTGCCCATCTTAACAGGCAACAGACCATTTGGTGAAAATATGGAGCAGGTAATGGCGAGGGTGTGCCCAGGGGCACGGACCGGATCCGGAAGCAGGAAAGTGGACATCCACACTGTCCAGGATCTAGCACTAAGAGTAGTGCTACACACCATCACATGAGCTGCAGGATCGCAAGCTGCACATGAGGCAACCAAGGCCCAACTCCTACTAGCCTCCGTGTGTATGAGCCCTACATTGTTTGATTGGGCTACTGCAGTGACAAAAAATATCCAAAGGCAGCTTACAAGGTGCAAGCAAGTCAAACTAAAGCAGTTTGGCTACGGTTCCATTTTGGTATCGTTCATCCTGGAATGACTACCTATCTTTCAGGGCAAAGGGGCCATAGTTGCTGAGCCGATACCAAGAGAGCCAAGGATGGATCGCTGGGCAGCACTTATGCCCAGGTTAGGAGGAGGCCAACATATGTCTTGGAGGTTGGAGTTTTTTTTATGGTTACGGCGTCAGTTGATCGTGGTTGAGGATTGGCCCTACGCTGGGACAAATTTCACTGGAGACCCAGATCTCCCACTTCCAGAGGGGGATGACTGGGACGAGGAGTTGGGTATGACCTCTCTTTTTTATTTTTATGTTTTATGATTTTTTTTTTTTGGGTAATACATGTCCGTTCTAACAACCGTTTTATATGCATGTAGATTTTGGCCCAGAGAGACTTGCCGGTATGTCTCCTATTGCACAGAGAACTCAGCCCGTAGCTGACCCTCAGGAGGAGGGTGCCGAGGGGGGAGAGTTGATCCAGAACCTCGAGGGGATCGCCCGGGGGATTCCAGACTACGCCTCGCTGGCAGATGTCCCAATGGCGTATCAGAGACATATGGTGGGAGTGCCTAGTCGCCTCCACCGACTTTTGAGACGCTTAGTGCGTGCGGTAGCATGTTACCACGAGCACCATTCAGATTAGACGCCTAGGGCTTCTTTCATGCATATTTTTTTTTGAGAGAGACATGTCGTCTCCAGATGTATTAAGACGAACATGTATATTTTTTTATTTTATGTGATGCACACTATGTAAAAATTTCGACACATATATATATATACATACCTATTTCTGGATGGATCTTTTTACATGTGATGATGTTTTTATTTATAAATTGCACAAATGTCTATTTAGAACCAAAGTAGCTACTACATCTATTAATGTATTCATATGTCTAGGTATGTGTTGATATGTAATATATTCAAAATTTCTTTCCAGCAGATGAATACGCAGATACAGACGTGGATGGATTTCTTACAGAATAATGTCCGTTAAGTTGTAATACTACAAGTTGTGAGTCTAGATACACAAGTAATTCACGAATGCTGAGGTCCACAGCCTCAGTTAATAATTCCAATACAGCACTATATTCTGCGATATTATTTTCAGTAGGACCCAGACACACACCTTGCAGGTTAACCAATTCACCAGTAGGATCATAGATTACCCAGGCTGTCGAAGACAGATTCCCGGTACTGCGAGAGGCACCATCCGTGAAACCCACAAACGGAGTAATGGACATCTGCACAATCAGGAAGACCCGATCAGCAGAAAGATGCTTACATCGCACACCACACCACACATGCACACAAATGAAAATACACACCTATGTACACACACCACACCAAAAATGACTTCAAGCATAGTATTTCTTAAGGTACAGCCCATTTCTAGGCTGCACCAACAGAACTCTTTCATAATCAATGAGCTCATAAGCCCCATTTTTCAATACTCATTTTACTATGTAGGGCCCATGCCACATGGGTTGGAGCTTTCCTACCCTAAGTTTATTGTGCTCTTGGTCGTATAGGAGGACAAGGTCCCCTTTGAAAAAGGAACGTGGAGAGACTGATTGATCAAAGTGCGCTTTGACCCGCTTTTTCTGTTCCTCAATAACTAAGGCAGCCAAGCGACAGGTTTCATCCAGCCATTCCAAATACAAGAGACGCTCTTCTTCAGGAGAAGTGTCGGGTAAAAGTTCCACAGCCAACTTTAAGGAAGGAATTTTGCACTCAACCGGAAGAGTTGCTTCCAGACCATACACCAATTGGAATGGTGTGAATCTGGTCGCATTCTTTGCTGACATCCGGTATGCCCATAGATCTGAGAACAATTGGAGGTGCCAATTGGACTTATGAATACCAACTGTTCGTTGAAGCATTGTGACCAAAACCTTGTTCACAGCCTCAACCTGGCCATTTTCCTGGGGGTAATATGGCATTGAGCTGTCGTGTCGTAAGCCCAATCTTGATGTCAGCTCGGCCATCATGTAATCTCGAAAGTGAGTACCATGATCGGTAACAATGGCCTGAGGGACCCCAAAATGTGCAATAATATGGTTGAAGATAAATTGGGCAACTGTCTTACCGTCAGCAGCTAGTGTAGGCATCGCTTCGGCCCACTTAGTAAAGTAGTCGACAATGACTATTATATATGCATTCCCCCTAGCTGAATGAGGGTTACATGACATGAAATCTATGCCCCATTTTGAAAAAGGGTTGACAGTAATGACAGGATGCAATGGGAGAGGTGGCGCGCGCATCTTGCGCTGAAAGACCTGACACGCATGACATTTTCGGACTGCAACAATGCAGTCTTTAAAGATTGATGGCCAGAAGTAACCCGCACGCAGAATCTTCTGGGCGGTGGCATATCCAGACATGTGACCGCCATAGGCACCACTGTGACATTAATTCAAGACTCTTTCGGCCTCTTCCAGTGTCAAGCACTGGCGGAGCACCGAATCTACTCCAACCCGGTATAATGTATCTCCTACAATGCGGTAGGGTTGACACTGATGCCGAATCCGACGTCAGGCATCTTTGGTCAACTTAGATTGAAACGTTGACGTCTGAAGATACACAATAATATCGCCATACCACGGGTCATGGGTGCTGATAAGGAAGGGGGTTTCGTCTGGGATATGATCTTCAGAGTGAGAGGGTGTGGAGTCTGTCGGGACGGAGCAAATGAGATCCGCAAAAACTAGTCATTTGGTCAACTTAGAAGTGGTAAACTCTAAGTCGAGCTCCTGAAGGATAACGATCCATTTGGAGTATTTCCCCCCCAATAATTGTCGAGATAGAATATATGTCATGGGGTTGCAATCCGAAACCACAGTTTTTGTACGCAGCAGGATGTAGTGGTGAAAACGCTACACAGCTTGTACGGCTGCTAATGCCATCTTCTCAACATGCGCGTAACGTGTCTCTGTGTCAAGAAGGTTTTGTGATAGATAGTAAACAACATGTTCATTGCCATTATCGTCATCCTACACCAAAACCATAGCTATGGTGCTAAACGCTGCAACCAAATATAGAGTGAAATCACAGTGATAGTTCGGAGGCTGAAGCAACGGAGCATTAACAAGTAACGTTTTCAGCTTCTCAAAGGATTGTTGAGAAATGTCGTCCCAATGAAAGGGAACATTCTGCTTTAAAAGACGCGTGAATCCTTTGGCCACTTTCGCGTAGTTCAGTATAAAGCGTCGTAGGAAGTTAGCTTTTCCCTGCAGACTCTGCAATTGATATAACGAAGAGGGTGATGGGAGATTGATAATGGCCTCGACCTTTAGGGGATCGAGGTGAATCTCGTCCTTGGAGACTATGAACCCCAAAAGATGGGGAGAATCTACGCAAAAGATGCATTTATGAGGGTTGAGTCAGATATTATAGCATCGACAGCAGAGGAAAATCTGGCGGAGGTGTTCTCGGCGGTCCTCTCACTGAGCTGAGTGAGCTGGCAGATCGTCTAGATAAGGCTGAACGATATGGTGTATGTTGTGGAACGTGTAAGACATAGCACACTGGAAAGTAGCTCCAGCATTCTTCAAGCCGAACGGGAGCTTTTTATAAGCAAAAGTACCCCACGGATAGATGAATGTAGTCTTGTGTTGATCAACAGGTAGAATATTTATCTGATTATATCCGGAAAATCCATCCATCAAGGAGTAAATCTCACTCCCAGCACATTCATCAATGATTTGATCTATGAAAGGAGTGGGGTAGTTATCCTTCGGACAGACACGATTAATATCTCGTTAATCAACACAAAATCTTATGGTACCCTATTTCTTATCTACAGGGACAATATTAGAGACCCATTCTGTGAGGGGAATTGGGTAAATGAAGCCTGCATTCAGAATTTTTTCAACTTCTGCTTTAATGGCAGCGGGTTTTCGAGGATGCACTAGGCGTAGGCATTGGCGCACGAGTTTCACACTAGGATAGGTAGGAATCTCGTGCACTACTATGCTGGGATCAATCCCTGGCATTTCCTCATAGGACCAGGCGAACACGTCTCTGAATTCTCGAAAAAGATCAGTATAAACTCGTATCTCATTAGGAGAACAAGTCACTCCCATGTATATGTTCTCAACTATCCCTAGTTTAACGGAGATGTCGATTGGAATGGTTTGAGTAATGTTGCTCAGGTTTCCCTCTGAAAGCACCTCATGTGTCAATATGGGTGTCTGGAGAGGTGGAGTGGGAACCTGAGATGCAAAATGCTCTAGAAAATATGACATTGCCCCCAAGCTAGGCATGAATGAGGAACGATGATGTCCATCGCTCCAAGGCAACTCCTCAAGAGACATTTTTTCAACAATGGCTTCATCAGAAGGGAAAATCTCTTTAAGAGGATCAGGCGAGTTGGCCTCGCCGAGCCAGGGGGATTGAGAATAGATGTCTAAAGCCATGCTCAAAGGAGCATGCTGAGGAGGGGGAGGATCAGATGTGGCGACAATTTCACAGTATTTAATCTCTATCAGAGTTAAGGGAATCGATTCTCCAAACTCAGCCACTTGCTCAAGTGAAGGGATGAGCCATGAGTCGTCAAACCTAGAGATCATATTAACTTGAGCAGTGTGCGGTGGTGGTGCGGGAAAGATACCCATGAGGACAAGGTCCTTGAAGAGACTGGGTCCTACACTGTCAGGGGGATTTGGAATCTGATCCATGTAAGGAACGTTTTTCTCAGAGGTGGAGGTGAAGAAAGACAACTGATCCACAGTAACGATTTTTTCGTCGTAGGGAATTTAAGAAGTCGAAAAAGGGTGGACGGCATGCATAACATGGCGTGAGTCCAACTGCAGATGAGAAGTATATTGTAGTTAAGGTTGGCGTCAACTACTTATACTTCTACGTTGACTGTCTTCCCCTGTAAGGTAATCGCTAAACTCTCGAGAACACCCAAGGGTTTTGATTCCCGACCATCGAATGCCTCTAGGGCATTAGGAGACGATGAAAGGGCCAGAGAGCCAATGGCCTTCCAGCAAGCGGATGACATGACATAGGTAGAAGCACCTTCATCCACAACGGCCCTATGGATGTTGAGACCGTTGATCCCGACTTGAATAACAAGAGCGATCTGATGTGGAAGTCGGAGGGTAAAGTTCTCTAAGTCGAAGGTGAGAATATTAGAATCAGTGGGATCGATCCCACCGATTGTAGACAACAAAGATTTTCGTTGTGACGGGCAACTTTGAAAAACTTCCAATGAAGACATGGCAGAAGGTGCCTGTGCCAGATCCTCAACAATACTATAGTGCTGAGCAGCACGGGCATTTGGGTTGTAGGAAGATCTTTGTAGAACACCTTTGGAAGGTGGCCTCACAACGGGTTCAGCAGTAGGCTTCTTAATTTCCAACGAACCGGAGATAGGTGGGGGAGGTGGACTGTCCACAACTGCCTTCCCAGATGCCTGACGCGATTCGTTGTAATCCTTCGAATGCGTAGCAATAGAGATAGGTGTAGCACCACTCATCATAAAGACCTGGGACCCAAATGGTACAGATGGTGAAGGTTTTTCAACCATCTCGGTCTGTTGAGACAGGAACGGTTCTTTAAGAACGGTCGGAGTCCCTTTGGAGCCTTTGAGAAGTTGACTAATTTCATATCGTCATGGACAATCTTTTGTATAATGATCTCCTTCAAAAATGAGGCAGGGGTACTTCGGTTTGCGTTGGAAACCATCCTCGGTACGAGGTTTGGAAGATTCTGGCTTTGGAGCATCGGATTTGGATTTACCTTTGCTCTTCTTCTTTCCTTTGGAGGCCTTTTCCGTAGGATTGGCCTGAACGGCGTTGACCTCCACAGTTTTGCCAGAATCTTGAGGGGCGGGAAGAGCAGGATTGTTGGAAGAATTAGCCTTCTGCTTCCCGTTTGAGGATTTTTGAGAATTCTGTGATACGGAACCAATAAAACCATCCAGCGCAGGGGTAGGTGGAGCTTTAGATGTTCCTAGGCGTGGAGCATCAGTCAAAATATCGTACAGCGTACCAAATTGGGAGTATACCAGATCAAGATACTGAGCACGCACTATGGCTTGTTCTTCGGTCACACATGCCCCCATAGCAATATCTTGGGCGATTTTGTTAATGAAGGACGTGGTGAACCAATGTGTTAATAGCTGATCAGGTATATCAAACTTGATCAGTCTACCATGACGTCGCCACTCATGAATGTGATCAGAAATGTGGGTGGCTTTATCCTACTTCAATGAAGTGAGGAGATGCGTCCCAGCCTCATAACGGACCGGTAACTGGAAGTGAGTCAAAAAAGCCATGGCTAATGTATTGAAATCTTGAAAGATGCCACGGGGTAATTCAATATACCACTTGGCAGGAGCGCTAGTAAGAGTGCATTGGAAGAGGCGCAGATGAATTGAATCATCCACCCAAGAGTTGGACGAACACCAAAGATGGTAAATCATTACGTGAGCTTGGGGGTCCTCTCCATCTTTACCCTCAAATTTTGGGTAATCACCGGGTACCTTGGTCGAAACCGGAGGCCAATAAGGATTGTGTAGAATTGGATCATTAGTTAATTTTGAAACATTCCAAGGGAGCCAAGAACAGTAGCTGTGGATTGAATGGCATGCCTGGCCCCCGATAAGGACCAATACCTGTAGTCCACACTGGTTGAGAATATCCCTGCCCCCATGGGTTCTGTCCGGCAGGATTCTAACCGTAGGAGGTATAGGGTGTAAAACCAGCCTGATTTGGTTGCTGGTAACCAACCTGATTCGGTTGCTGGTAACCAATGTACGGGGCTTGATAACCAGATTATGGACCCTGATTGTAAGTCGGCCCCGTTTGAGCAGTCTGTGGATTTGGCTGCTGAGTATAGGTGTAGCCGGGTTGTTGAGTGTAATAGTTAGAACCTTGGGGCTAGCTATAATTCGGTCGGTATTGACCATGAGAATAGTAACTGCCTTGAGGTTGAGTGGGCTGCTGATAGGTGGGACCCTGCTGAGCCTGATAGTTAGGGTGCAGCGGTTGATTCTGCTGCGGCATGCAATAAGTCAGCTATTGGGCAGGGTTGACAGGATGTGCAGGCTGGCCTGGCTAAACAGGCTGCCCTGGTTGAACAGGTTGACCCGGATAAATAGGTTGTGCGGGCTGCGAAGGTTGACTTGGTTGTTGAGGAGCACCAGGTTGTGCCGGATAGACCGGTTGTCCTGGTGGAGGACCACCAGGTTGCGTCTGATGGGCCAGTTGGCCTGGTGGTGGAATGGAGCCAGGTGGTGGCTGGTAACCGGTTTGACCTGCAGCAGGACCATAATATGGTCCTGGCTGTTGTGCAACGTTTAGACCAAGAGGATACTGTGGTTGCATGGGTTGAGAAGGTTGGACTTGCCCCCCAGGACCATATACCGGTCCCGGTTGGTACCCTGGTTGACCTGTGAGTCCTTGAGGTTGCCCAGGTGGGACTCTAGGGAGTGGCTGCACGAGTTGACCTGAAGGGTTATAATACTGTCCTTGCAAACCGTACAATGGCCCTTGCTGGCCCGGAGGGTAGCCCTATATGGGCTGTCCCTACGGGTCATAAAGATAGCCAGGCTGGCCCGAAGGTTGGCCTTGAAAAGGTTGTCCTTGCGGGTTGTATGGCTATCCAGCCTGGTTATACGGTAAACCCTGAGCATGAAGTTGAGCCTCATGAGTGGATAAACGTAAAAGGTTCCCATGCTCGTCGTACTGATATGGAAAGACATACACGGGTGTACTATCCTGTGCATAATGCGAAAAATATGAGCGGTTGGGATCTTGAGGGGTTTGTCCGGCCTCGGGGTTTGATTGCTGGAGGGACAATCGATACTCCTCCGGAGAGATGTTCTCTGGCATAGAAGATGCTATGTAGATGTCTTCGGGGGATGATGTGGTCCTTACAGACTGAGTGGTAATAGTGGGTGTAGATGTGGCTACACAAACAGTGGGCCTGATGGGCACATAAGTGACCTGAGGGGATGACGTAATGGGTGTCTTAGGAGACATCCCCAATGAAGGAACAACCGGCCTCATAGAAGGAGCTGATACCCCCATAGAGGCAGCAGTGGTGATAATCTGACCCAAGGATCTATACCCAGCTGGTGGTGAGGGACCGAGTGATGACATAACAGATGGTTCATGGTTGTCTTCTGGAAATAACTGTCGAGGGAATAGCTGGGAATCTTCACCAGAAGTGGGGATTTCCTCGCTAGCAGAATCACTCATATTTGAACCTGCCGCTAGATCTTGTAACAGACGGCGGGGACTAGGAGGAATAACAGCAGCTATAAAAGGCAAACCCGATGTAAGAGGAGGGAAATCTTCCCCTACTCCAAATCTAGAAAAAGGGTCGGATAAGGGCCAATTGAACTCAACCAGTCCTCCAAAGGGAAGTTCAGACAGAACCGGTCCCCCATTGGGAAACTCAGAAACGATGGGCTACTAGGGTTCAGCAGAGAGCTGAGAAGTCTCTGATGAATCGTCTGTATATGGACTACCAGTAGACGAAACGGAAGGTTCTGCCACGGTGACAAAAATGAAAAAAGATCAAGCACAACACACATGGGCTGAGAAAGAGTCAAGACACATAATCAAATGGCCAACAAGCAAAAACTAACAGGGCATGTGATCGCAGGTGATTTATTTTACCACATTGAAACTTAGAAACTTCACCATTTCATGTTTTAAGAGTCAAGAAATGGATGAAAGGTGACTCTATCTATTTCATTTTTGAAGCAAGCGTGAAAGGACAAGCGCTTGGTGATCCTTTCAAATTTAAAGAGTCAGAAAAGATCAAATGAATACTCAGGAATACTAGGCAAAGGGTGTACCAAATAACCGTGAACTGCAATATACACCTTGGTTTCAAAATGAAAGAGAAATCAACCAAGGACTTGATGTACGTGCAGGCAATCTCCCCGAATGATGTGTCCGGTGTATCATGGGTATAGGGCGGCAGACTCGACTTCCTATGGATGAAGGATAGAAACCTAGTGGGGTCTCCATTTATATACTTGACGGTATGGGGAGCACAAGTCCGTACTAGTGTTGTCTAAAGCCAAGAGGCGAACGACAGCTACTAGGTTTAAAGACGCCAGAACACGTCTCTATCCTAGACCACTAAATGTTGCGTTAATGTTTCAACGCTGCCTTAGTTTCAGTTTTCAGGTCCTAGCGAGTGTGATGTCTCAAAATCTCCTAAATGCACACTATATGCCACAGTATATCATTTCATTCGATGAAAGCTGATTATGAGAGAGTTGAGAGCTTTTTCACACAAACAAAATGATCAGAAAACAACCAATATAGTCTCTAATGCAGCTAATGGAAACCAAAATTTTTTCTCTTACAGTCACTAATCACTAATAACATCGAAAATATTTTAATTTGCACTAACTAAAGGAAAAAGAGATTTTTTTTTTGTATTTTCAATGTTTAAGAGCAACGTGCACTAAACAAAATGAAAACTAATGAAGAGCAATTTGAGATGCGATACTAAAAGAGCAAAGATAAGAAAATTCACTCAATGAAAAACATGCAATCAAACCTCAAATTGACAAAACAGTCCCTCAAAACCAAAAGAATCCCAAAGACTCAAATGGACCATGTAATCTAGGCCCAAAGCGAGACAAAGCGAAATTCAAATGAAGAAGAAATCAATTAATCAAACAACCCAATGAAACGATATACAACCACCAAACGAATGTAAAGAAGAAATCACAAGGTCGACTGAACCGATAAAAACCAAAATTTCCCAAGGGAGGCTCGACACACAAGAGCACCTAGATGCCCTAGGGCTAGAATGTGCAATCGATGGAAATGGGCAAAAAACCAAAGGACGAAGGTCACAACCAGTCAAACAAGGCTCCAGAACACTCAAGCAGTTGAAAAAACAAGACCAAACACACTGATCAAGCTCAGGAAGGTCAGAACAGAGAAAACCCTAGTACCTCACAGGATTGGCGCAACTGTGAGGCTGAAACTAGCGCCAGAAACGAATTGGCGCGGGTAATACACAAGCAACCTACGCCAATGGGCACGACTGTCAAGCTGTAAAGCGCACCAGTCGAATTTGCTATGCAAAAATAAAAATAGACAATCCAACAAGCAGAACAGTGATGATCAAGCTAACCAAAAGCCAAAATCACAAAAAGAGCAAGCCAAAAGAGCCGAACAAGCAAGCAGAATCGAGAAACAACTAAAAATTCAAGACAATACTCCAAGTGTTCAGTTCATAAACTAAACCGGAGATTGACTAAAGCAGATTTGATCTACTTCGCAATTGCAGAGCAAGAGCATTTTGAAGGCTATCTGGCTAACTTCAGGCTCCATCTATAGCTTATAAAAAAAACAACAACAAGCTAGACGTCCCCAGCGGAGTCGCCAATTTGTTGTGGAGGTAAATCCCCTCTGCGGACAGAGGCGATCCCTACTAGCCCAAACCGGGTCTAGCAACAATCGTCACACGCTATAGTGTAGGTTCCTAATTGCAAATAAACCAACTAGCGACGAAGGCTTACCCGGAATCCAACGCTGTCGCTTGTAGAGAAAGTAGCGCTCCCGTTCCTTAGCTCTGGCATATCACAATCCTCGCAATCTCCATGATCGGACCCCTGCACATGCAAGAAACAAAACAAACGCAAGTGTAAAATCTAGTATATGCAATTATATGTCAGTCAGAGAAGACATAACTCATCATCATAATCAACAACAGGAGTGGAACCATAACCAATAGTCGCTTATCATTAATCAATCAAAGAAGAATACAACCATAGCCCTGACGCTGAATTCTACTTCGAAGGGTCACCAACGGAACACGTCTCGAAAAATCCTGTCGAGGATGGGACAAACCTCTCTCTTCGGATGTCTCGACGATTATCTCCTTGCTTGGATTTGGCCTTAAGGGAATGAATCAAGTCTCTTGTAGCATAAGGCTCTGATGGATCTTGGGAACTTGGAGACTAGCTTGCAAAGGGAATGAGCAAGCTTTTATAGATGGAGGAAGGAGAGTTGGGATCCCTATAATCATGGGATTGGCCCTATCCTCAAGGAAGCTTCCATCAGAGGTGGCAAACCACTTCCCCTACATGGAGATCCAGAGCCAAACCTCCCAACTCGAATTAGATACCAGTTTATGAATTGGTTAGGACGAAACTTCCGCAATTTATTTTTAAAAAACATTCCTTAAAATGGCTGGCACGAGTGCGACTGTGAGACAGAGCGCCAGTTGGCACACCCTCTTTGAAGGATCTCCCCCATTGGTGCGGGTACTGAATTGGCTTCCCGTGCCAATGGAAAAGGGGTGTTTTTAGGGTTTTTCACAAGGAGTTGTCTTCAGGGCAATGAAAGTACATGTTTAGGGGAATGCCATGAAAGTGTTTTCAAGTTATGTCATTGCACACAGGTCAGGGAATGAGCCCTCCAATTGTATGGGATGGGGAATTGCAGATACAGTGACAAATTGCTATGTAACAAGCATAGTTTCTATTTAGAGCTGGGTTGTGTTGCAGGGTGCAGCAAAGGAGGATCACATAGAGCTGTTTCTGGGCTTGTTTTTCAGTGGAGAGGTAGCCTATCCATTGGATGATCAGAAAGGAGGGCTCCTGGGAATATTTTATCATTTTGGGCATCAAGCCAACCATATAACATCCCTCAGAGTGAAATTCCAGTCCATGACTGCGTTATTTTAGTGAGATGTTGCAATGGGTAACCAAAAAATGGCTGAAAATCCAAAGTTAATATCTGGCCAAACCATTTCTGGGTTTTTTTGGGTTTTTTGATTAGAATCCATGGCTAAAATCCTAGATCATTATAAGCACGTTAACAGCCTTTTGAACATGGTTATTTTCCTCATAAGTAATAGTTTCTAGTAGCAGCAGCAGTAGCAGTACACATTTCCAGTGCTTGGTTCTTTGGTGTATTTCAGCCATGTTGTGGCTTGAGTGCATTCCTTTTGGATCACTGTATTTTCTTCTTTGCTGGACATTTATTTTTCTTCTATCAACCATATATCATTTATGTATGTACACGACAGCAGCTACACTGATATAGACAGCACTGTCACTGCTCTCTGGCATTCTATACATTTGTAACAACTCATATGCTGATTGTTTGATCATTGGAGACTTGTTCCTATTGCTTGAGTGGCTTGTCCCTCATGATTTTTTTGTATTTTTCCATTGATATACTAATAAAATGATGGTTGCACATTGATCCCTCTCATGTCATACTCAGATTTGTTGTGTTTTACATCATTATGTTTTATATTGCTGCTATTTCCAATTTGGAATATTACAGTGGTATCAGAGCGTAATCTTGGCTCAGCCTGTGCATTCAATACATTATACCATTAGAAGGAGAAGATTCTTCGCACAGAAAAGAGAAGATGTACAGAAGAAACCAAAGTAAGACTCCATTATTTGGAGAAATGAAGGAAGAGAGGATCTCCCAACTTCTTTTCCAATCTATGAAGAGCATCAAAGAATATCTCAAGGAGATGAAAGGGGAGACGTGTAGAAACACTTCAAGAAGGTTTAAAAGTGAAGCAATCCCTAGATATTCACATGATGAGTGTGAGCATTCAGCCACACATGTAGATCCACAACGCAGTTTATGGCCCACAATCACTACAAGAAGAATGGAGGAAGAAGGTGCACCAAGGGAGGAGACCTTGAGTGACTATCTTCAGGAGTATGAGTCTCAATCATGGAGATTCAAAGAGCACTTGGACTTCCAAGGGTTTTGCTGACTCAAGGAAGACAGAAGATCTAGAAACCATAATAGAAGCAAGAGAGGTAGAATCTTTCTATCTAACTCTGATGGATCAGCAAAGTGCACAGCCAAAGCTTGGGTGGAGGAGCTAGATTCCTATTTCCAGCTACACCAAGTTTCAGAAAAAGAGGCCATTAGAGTAGCAGCGCTACACCTCAAAGGTATGGCCCATGATTGGTGGTTTTATAGTTTTTCTTCATTTTATCATGCAAATGTAAACACTTATGTAAGGTTCACTAAGAAATTAGTGAGGAGATTTGATCTTAAGCATTGTAAAACAACTCTTGTTGAACCCAAAAACTCAAAACCTTTGCATGAGTTGGAGATATTTATTTTTCCAACTCCACTCCATAATTTTGTTGAAGGGGATATAAACATGCATGATACCTTTCCTAGGGAAAGATCCCCACTTCTTGAAGAGCCCTCTTCTATAGATGAAGACATGGAGGTTCCTCCTTCAAGGGAAGACCAAGATCAAGGGTCTCTCATTGATGATGAGGCATCCTCACATATTGATGAAGAGGATAAGAAGAGAAGAGCTAACAACAATGTACCATTGGGATAAGATCCATCACCATATGGAGGTGGAAAGGGAGCCATTGCTTCCAATAGAGGAGCCCTTGTGTCTTTCCAAGGAGTCTCAAATGATTCAACATGTGGGAACCAAAACACAATTCAGGAGCAGCATGCATATTTTTTTGTGGATTGTGAGATGGGAGGGGAAGAAAGGAAGGATCAGCATCAAGGGATGATTCACCCTTATCTATTTCATGGGGTTTCTGCACAAGAGAAAGAGACTATATTGCGCAGTGAAGAGAGGGACAAATCAGTCCACTCATATGTACAATCCACTTCAGATTTTAATGTCTCACTACATGGGGGCATTCCACCTGGGAGGCCACTAGATCTAGAGTTGGTGGGAGACATTTTGCCTTTTGGTTCACTACTCTTAGATTCCGGAGGGGTGAAGACTTTGGAGGAATCTAGTACAGCACAAAGAGTTTGGGATAGACTCAAGGAGGTGGGAGACATTCTCCCATTTTCAGCATCACCCACTCTCACTACACATATTGTGTTGATAGAAGTTGTTGTAGTGATGAAGGATGGCACCTTCATGGTGCAAGGGATTTGCTTCATAGGTTTGGAGAGACAAAGGGTACTTCCTTTGTGGAAGGAATCCTCCATACATTGGAGTAGATGGAGGCCACTCATGCTTACATTGGTCAAGATCAAGAGGTTCTTTTTGGATGGTAGCTTCTCATGGGAGGCCAACTTCCAAAAGTCACCACTTCTATTTGAGCATGAGCAGTTGCATGATGGGCATGGCAACAATTTGGAGGAGGAATTTGGCACGAGGGATGTCAAAGGAGAAGACAAAAGCATGCGGGGAGCTTCACATTTCAGATCTTTAGCGTTGTCTCTTAGGAGGATTGATCCATATGGGAGATCTCAACTATCGATAGAGTACTCCAAGGATCTTGGTGCTTGCATGATTCTTGATGACCTAAATGGAGATGATAGATATGTGGTGGTATGATGTGGTTATCTATTCTTATGGCAAATTCTTCTTGACTAAAGCTTCTGATCCCAAGGAGAAGTTGCTACATGCAGCACATGAGGACTTCCTTTCTATGCACTTTGATGCATATCATTCTTTGATGGAGGAGTTCACTTGGGAGGGCATCCAGTATGATATATTTCAGCATATGGAGAGATGCATAGCCCAGATTATAATGGAGAGGTTGGCATAGCCACTTCCCTACTCATTGAGAGTGAGGGAGAATTTCCAATTGAGCCATTTCAGCTCAAGGACCAAAGTACATGGTGGAGAAGGTACAATTTTGCATTATGATTTGTACTTCTTTACCTTTTATGAGAAACATATTGTATTAAGGAGGTTCATTCCTTATTATAAATTATATTATGATTTACTTGAGGCAAAATGTAGCATTGAAATTTTCTATCCTTTTGGTGGTTTGTGGGGAAAGCCACATGATTCTTGGTGTGCACCATTAGCACCACATCTTACTTTCATGATCCTATCTTGTAGGATGATTGTGGCAGCAAACAAGTGGCTGGAAAAGCACTTGTTGTTCTTTGATTTAAGGAAGGCAAGGGATGCACTGTGTTGGTTCCATGTGTGGAACTATGATCCACTTTCCGGTTGTCATATGGAAGCTTGTTTTCATTGGTTTTTGCTTCCATATATTGCTGATATTTTTATATTCATGGGGAGCTTTGTTTGGAGAGTGGGACAAAAGTTGGAGGTGCCCATTGGAAGTATGATTCTCCCTACTTTACATGTTGTATGTTTCGGGAGAAACAATGGGCAAACCATGATTGCCATACTACATCTCTTTTCTTCATGTGGGAGGAGCCATTTGGAGAACTTGAGTTCTTCTTGGAGGCACTTCATGGCTGAATTGTTTGGTGGGGTAACTCGAGCCATTCTTGGAGGCCATGTTATTTCAGCCCAAGATCAACAACAACCCCACACTTACCATAAATGCAGAGAAAAAAAACTTTGATGGGAAAATCTAAACTCTCCATGCAGCCCCAACACATTGCATAAACCGAGGGTTGATGATTTCTTTGATGAGCTACTTAGAATGGCTCATTTATTTTGGATGATAGCATGGGTATGGGAGACTCTCATTGGGGATGAGATTCCCTATGTTCATCATCACTTCTACCTTGAGGAGGCCATGGGACAGCAAGAAGGTTTCCACTCACACCTTCCACTTTCTCATGACGTACACCATTTGGTTTTACATACTTGGGAGAAACCATTGGAGGACAAATTTATTGCAGATTATGTTGAGATGTGGTGGGAACTATTGATGAAGAGGCCACAAGAAGAGGAAGGGAGGAATTTTGCTCCACCTTTATAGTTTCTTGAGGACAAGCAACATGTTGGAGGGGAGGACTGTAATATTCCAAAAATTTAGACTTCATCTAAAAGGAATATTATTGTTGTTTTATCACTAGGTAGATGAATAAATGGGTGGGGAGACTCATAAAAACCCTTTTAGAAGGAACAATAACACTCCTAATGTGAAAGGAGGAAGAATAAACAGCTAGATTAAGCACCTTTGGGTGTGAACAGGGATTGGATCATGTTGATTCAGTCAAATTTGACCAAGTCAACATCGTTGTCTAGATACATTGAATCTCCTTGATGAACAACGCAGTTTTAGTGGAGGACAACTTGCATGAGCTTGGTGGAAAATATGGATGGGAAACAATGAGAAGAGGTTAAATTGCTATATATGGAGAGGATGGGAGCCTTTGTTAATTATGTTTTAGATTATCATTTTGATATTGGTCTGTTTAGACTTGCTTCCTCTTGCTGTTTAGCAGGGTTGTTGTGTTGTTTAGCACAAGGATGTTCCTAATTGGGAATCCCTACCTCATCCTCAGGTAAGGAGAGGTTATTTGGGCTAAAATTATTCATTCCAAAAAAATTTCCAAGCTACCTCCTTCAGCTACATCATATTTTCTGTTTAGAGTTGGGTTGTTTTGCAAGGTGCAGCAAAGGAGGATCACATAGAGTTGTTTTTGGGCTTGTTTTTCAGTGGAGAAGTAGCCTATCCATTGGAGGATCAGCAAGGAGGGCTCCTAGGCATATTTTCTCATTTTTGGCATTAGGCCATCCATATACCATCCCTCAGAGTGCAATTCCAGTCCATGAATGTGTTATTTTAGTGAGCTGTTGTAGTGGGTAACCCAAAAATGGCCAAAAATCGAAAGTTAAGATCTGTCCAAACGATTTCTGGGTTTTTCTGGGTTTTTTGAGTAAAATCTGTGGTTAAAATCCTGGATCATTTTGAGCACGTTGGAAGCCTTCCACACATGTTTATTTTCCTCAAAAGTAAGAGTTTCTAGTAGCAGCAGCAGTAGCAGTACACATTTCCAGTGCTTGGTTCTTTGGTGTATTTCAGCCATCTTGTGGCTTGAATGAATTCCTTTTGGAGCACTGAATTTTCTTCTTTTCTGGGAATTTATTTTGTTTCTATCAACCATATATCATTTATGTATGTACACAACAGCAACTACACTAATATAGACAGTGTTGTCACTGCGCTCTGGCATTCTATACAGTTGCAACAACTCATATGCTGATTGTTTGATCATTGGAGACTTGTTCCTATTTCTTGAGTGGCTTGTCCCTCATGATTTTTTTGTATTTTTCTATTGATATATTAATAAAATGATGGATGCACATTGATCCCTCTCATGTCATACTCATATTTGCCGTGTTTTACATAATTATGTTTTATATTGCTGCTATTTTCAATTTGGAATATTACAACAAATAACATGAGAAAATACTTCACTTAAGTGGCCCAACACACGAGTCTTGTAACATGATGCTTTATTTCCTTTGATCTAGTTTGTTGACTTGAACTTGATACAAAAAACCCTTCAGGTTCAAAAAATATGACTACAGAAATCTTTAGCAATTAATCCACCTCTAATACTTCAAATGATGAAGTATTTATACAAAAAGTAGTACAAAATATCCTAGAACAATCTTAGGATTTTTTCTTGGAAAATAAAATATCTTCTTGCAAGAAGATAGTGACAACTACATAACTAATTGCTAGTTGTCCTATTTATTGAAATTAAATAGCTTGTTGTTTGTATTTGGGCTGCAGCTGGACAAATGAGGTATCCCTCATGCTGGCAGTTTAATCTTCAATCTGTTTTGATCTTTTCCTTTCATCTGATACACTTTTTCAACTGATACTCTTTAACTGCTGATACACTTTGACTGCTAATAAAACTGTCTCACTGTTAAAATCTGTTTACAGTTGCAGTAAAAATAACAACTCTGTTTTTATCTTTTCTTTGATATTCTTCACTACAATTGGATTTTACAGCAAATCTGTTAATTTCTCCCAGAGCTCGGCTTCTAGCACTTTGATATTATTTAAATTTATGAAGTTTTCATCAGCTTCAGTGTATCTCACAAATGTTGGTTTGACCACAAGAAGGTGTTTTACTTCATGCTGTAAGTAAAACAGATTTTCAATACTCTTATGCAAAAAATTTCCTGTTGGTATCCCTTGACAATCTGATTTTCTTACCTGTTCTTTGGAAAATTACCTTATCTTTTTGTTATAATCTTCCTGTTTCATCAATTTATCATTGATTACTAGAATATTTGGAAATCCTTTTTGCCTTAAAATGTCAAATTTTACCATGAATCTTGTAATTGCTATATCCATGTTTTGACATTTTTCTTCCAATTGTTTCATCAATTTCTTCTTGGAAATTACTTTTCTTATCTCAAGTATGGTTTCTGTCCTATCTATTATTCCAATTTCATCTAATTCTTGCTTGTTTTTGGAATTGAGGAATTTAATAATTTCCAATGCTTCTTCAGGTTTGGTACCTAGTTCCTCTTTGGTCCTTTGTGTTTCTTCTCTTGCTGCTTTCAGTAAATCATTTTGTTCATAAATCACCTGTATTCATGGCCAAGTATCATTGACTAATTCAATGATATTGGACCATAATTGATTTTTAATATGTGCCATGGGTTCTTTCAAAGTCAACTCTATTTCTAATTTCCTGAGTTGTTCACTCAATATTTTAGCCTTTTGTTCTTCAGTTTTAGCATTAATTTGTGCAAGTTTTTTGGCATCTTCAAGATTCTTAATTTGCTCCTTCAACCTGTTTAATTCATTGTTTTGTATGGACATGGCCTCCATTACCTTTATCAATTTGCTGGCCTCATCTGATTTATGGACTGTTGTAGTAGAAGACACAGTGGTAGAAGTGGTAGATGAAGTTACTGTCACTGTTGTAGCCAATGGAACCTTTGGAGCTAAATCTTCTTCTAGAGTGGATGGAACTGTTGTTGTAAGCATTGGAATTATAGTAGGAGGGACATTTTGTGCTTTCTCATCTTCTCTTTCTTTGACCAATTTGTCCATCTCAATCTCCATTTCTTTTATTTCTGCCGTCATCTACAATATGAGATTCATCATCTCATCCTTCTGATTTGATTCCTGTACAATCTCCTTGGGCTGTGGATGCTCTGTAGGAGGTAATTTCAACTGTTTTCTAAGTGCTACAATATTAGCATTTTTCTTTTTAATTAGCTCCTCTGTAGCTTTTACATTATTAGGATCATAACCCATCTCAATTACTAACTCCTCCAAGGATTTGATTCTTGTATCATTGGCATACGAAGAAGCTTTTCAACTTTAAGTTGGTCCCTAACATTTATCAAAGTATTCTGAAGCTTTTGAGCACTCGTTTCTTTTGTAGTCATTGTGGAATATATAATTTTTGAACTCTGTTTGTGGAATTCAATTTGGTCCAAGGGATGAATATCTTGGACTGGTACTTGAAAATCAACCTTTTTGTAATCAGCTGTTGTTTTGGGAGTTGGCACTGTAGGTTGAAGTACTGTCATCAAAAATTTCTTATTCTTATAATCAAAGGCTGAAAGTAGCCTGTTTTGTATGCCTGGAGTTGATTTCAAATATTGAGAATAAATTTCATTCTTAATTTCCTCATTTTTGGCTTTAATATCTTTATACTTTTCCTTAATATCCATATCTTTGTCCTCCTGTTGTTTTGATAATGATACTTCCACACTCTGTTGTTTCTGGATCAATTGTGTATTGGAAGTAGCAGTTTGTTGTTCATTTACAATCATTGTGGAAGGCACAATGTCTTTCTTTATAATCTCTATATCTATAATCTCCGTTGTCTCTTTTTATTTATCTACATGATTGATCTTTGGTTTCTTCTTGTACCTAAGTTTAAACTTGGTTTCTGTGGTAGTTTCAACAATGTAAGAGCCTTCTTCCCTATTTCTTTTTGTACCTCTGTCTTCCTGAGCTGGAGTCTACAAAATGTAACTAGTATCACTCTATTGATTAGCTTCTACCAGTGTATTTTCTAACCATTCATATTGGTTAGAAAATTTCTCAATTTTAGTCTTCTTTTCATGAATGTAGGGAGTTAATTTAAACTTCACTCTCATTTTGTTGATTATACCATAAGGATCATAGTGCCAAAGAAAATTTTTGCTGAATTTGTACTCTAACAACTACTTTTCTGCCTCTATACCAGCGTCTCTATTATTGCATATAAATCGACCCACTTGGTTCTTCAATTTAAACTGGGTTTTCTTCTTAGCAGCCAAGAAATTTACAGAATCTGAATTCAAAATCTGTCTTATATATTCTAAAGAAAACAACCTCATTGGTAAATATTTTGGCAACTTACAGGGAATGAGGATTGTCCCATAAACTCTGATCTGAGTGGGATTATGGTATAAATACCAATCACTTGTTCTACTCTGTTCTGACAACTATAAAACCCTCTTGATTTCATCACTAATTCTAGGTTGCACACTATTTTTTAGTGTATTTACCAATGGATGGATGAAACAATCTGTAAATACTACATATGTAAACTCTGTTGACCCCTTTCTGATCAAGGATGTCCATAAAATAATAGATTTTTCATTTCCTTCTACATCCATATTTTGAAGAGTTATAGGAAATTTTTCTGACTGAAAGTAAAGGAACATATGGAAAATAAATGAGGTATACCTAAAGACACCTTCAGTAGGTAATTTAAGAATTTGTTCATGGATATTATCAGAAATATACTCAGCAAAATTATAGATAATTGCAAGGGGCTTACCAGGCACAAAAATGGACAGAAAACCAAGTATAGATGCATCAGTGTGTTCATCTGTGAAGTATCCTAGGATAAACGACAACATAGAGATAATGTCTCTGGTTCCTTTTGGGAATTTGGAAGAGGAATATGGAGGATTGATCTTAGGGATTTCTATATAGGATGGCATCAATATTTGAAAGATTTGAAATCTTTTTAGAAAATCCAACTCCAATTAGAATTTTGTGAGAGCTTCAGTGGACAAAGGTAATGCATTGGGCTCGGGCTACAACTGAAGCATTTGGTTTATGGATTTAGCTGTTATGGTGAACAATACTTATTTTTTAGCATTGAAAATGGCTCTTTGATCTGGAGAATAATGATTTTGACACAATCTAATGGCTTTTGGGCATTGATGGGTGTGAGGAACAACATACTTAGGCAAATTAGATTCTCAAATAAGCACATCATCTACTTGGTCTAAGGATTTCTCTTGGCTCTAGTAGTGGAGCTTAAGGAGGTTAAATTTAGTTACAGGATCTGTGATTTTGTAGTCTGCATCAGCTAATGGGGTATGTTCTACATCTACAACAAGAGGTTGTAGAGGATTAATTACAATTGTGCTTTTGGATTCCCTTGATAAGTTTGTTTTATCAATTTTAACACTCTTGATCTTTAAAAACATTGTTTTTAGGTTTGAGACACACTTTTGTAAGATTAAACTCTTTACAGAAGGAATTTAAGTATAACAGAGGTTCTAAATTGGACTGCAAAAGGTATAATTTTGATTACTCTGACTCAAATTGTCAATTCTACTTTAAAAACCAATTTCTTAATCTTTATAGACTCAGGAAAAGATATCAAGGGTTTTTATGCAAATTTATACAATCCTAAAACATCCAACCTTATGTAAAAAGGGCCTCTGAGTATTGTACAAAGGCTTTAGATAACTCAGAGGGCTTCTTAAGTCTACATATGCCTAAATTCACTTCAAATTTTCTTTTAAAATAGATTACAGCTTCAGAAATTGTGGAAATTCTCATGTTTACAACAAGGATAAATTTATGAGGCAATATGGTTGTTCCTTAGGTAGATTGTAATATTCCCAATTAGTCCCAAGATAATGGGAATATTCATTTTTGTTTTATTTTTCTGTTTCATGAATAAATGTGTAAAGGAGGATCAATAAAACTCCTAAACAGTAAATAAATCAATGCCACATGTGAACAAGGCTAAATATGGGTTGTTTTAATAAGCACCCTTATGTGTGAAAGGGTTTGAATCTTTTGATTGTGTCAAACATGACCAAATCAACAGTGTTGTCTTGGAGGAGTGGCCATCAATTGTGACACAACACAGTTTTAGATGGAGGTAGCTCATGTGAAAGGAGATATTTCATTGAAGGTGGTTTAGGGTTTTACAAGCTCTCAACTTATAAAAGGAAGAGGATGGAAGCATGAGAAGTTTGTTGAGTGTTATTTGATTTCAGAATTATTGTTTGTTTAGACATATTGCTTTCTTTGGTTGCTTATCCTAGATTGCAAATGTTGTTTAGCATTGGGCATTCCTAGTCATGAATCCCACCTCTTTCCTTGAGAGGCCTCTTGGAAGAGTATTGCATTTCTTGTCCACTATCTGGTTGAAGGCGAAGCTTCTTCTTCCAACTACAATGCAGATCCTATTGAGGGTTTCTTTATCTTTGAAAGTTTCCACAAGTGGAGGCTAGATCTACTCAGATCTAGGAATTTCTAGTGCTCCTTTTCAGTGGGGAAATCTTCTATCCCATTGGAAAGAGAGTATTGGATCATTGGAGCTACATTTTCATATCTTGGCATCAGGAAAAATATGTTCTAAATCCTACAGTGCAGTCTTTCTTCCAGAACTTCATTATTTGTGTGGATATTGTTGTAGGGTCTTTTGGCACACTTTTTGGAGGAGTGGTTTTCATGTCTTGGGGATCTACCCTTCACATTTGAGATCCATTGGAGGGGATCATCATATTGTATATTTCAGATCAGATCTATATTTCGATGAATTTATGAATATTTCTGCAGATCTTCTACATTAGATCTCAGATCTACTCCTTTTACTTCATCTTTTGCTAAAAACCCCAAGGGGAATTTGAAGAAGAGCCTATAAAGAAACCCTAGGGTCTGAAGTAGCTGGATATGCAGGAATATGAAAAATGACAACGGTCGTAATTTAAAACCCGTGTGGAGTCACCATTTGTTAGTATGAATCCTTTGTCAAAGTGTACAAAAAAGGACCACTTTAGCTACGCATAACTAATAGCCCTAACAACAAAAGTGGCTGCCAATATCTTCAGATCTGCGATTAGTTAGACAAGAAAATAGCTGCAAAACACCAGATCTATGTATGGAAAGACATTAAGCAGTAAAAATAAGGGTCTGCTCCATATACCAATAAACAAGACAAGAACAATTTTTGAAAGAATTTTTGTATTAAATGGGGCACCTGTGAGGAAAACCAGAAGGAGTATCCAATTCCCCCCAATGGGCTGGGTTGTTGGAAGTCCTCAGCACTTCAGATCTAAGATTCTTCTCTCTAGTTGATGTAGAAAACCCAATGCAAAGAGTAGAGCTCAAAGGGAGCAAAATGGCAGAAAATGGTGACCAAGTGTATAGATCCAGAGTGATCTAATAGGCAACAAAAGGTGAAGAATGGTAGGGAAAACCCTCCTATTTATAACAAAATATTGGGTCATTCTAGATCTTGGTGCATGGGTTAACTAGATCTAGATCCACTTTTATGGAATATTTTATTATATTTGTTGGAGGGAAAAGGTATGTGACTTAGGTCAAATCCCTTAATTTGTTAAAAATAAATAAATAAATGATTTATTTATCTTTTTAAGGAAGCGGTTAGAAGATAATCAAATAAATAATGATTTATTTAATTATTTAAAGAAGTGGTTGAAAGATAATTAAATAAATAGTGATTTATTTAATTATTTATGGGTGATTTGGTCATATTTAACAAGGAATATCATCTAAATAAGGTTTAAATGATTATTCCTAGAAAATAATAAGATAAACAAAGGTTTATCTAATTAATTTCTTTGATTTTGGGTTAAACATGACTGGGAATAATAATTAAATTATGGTTTAATTAATTATTCCATGAGGAAAATCAAACAAATATGGATTTGTTTAATATTTCCTTTTGGGGTTTCCTGTTTTAACATAGTGAAAGCAGTTTTACTTAGGGTAAAACTGGTCTTACATGGTGTACTTGGGTCCATCTAATGATAATAGGTTAGATGACCAAAAAATGGTGTAACAGATTGTCCCCCAGCGTGCGAGTGTCAGGAGCAAATTGTATGACCGAAGTACGTTGTAAGAACACAATCACTAGACAACAAAAGGGGTGTCAGAGAGAGAAATGTGAGGTAGATAGTGTGCTGAAGGACTAGACCCTGAGGAGATGAGACTCCCAGGTGCAACAAGTCTCTTTTTATGAGAGGGTACCTATGCTAAAGGCGGCGGGGGAGGCATACCTATGCCCGCCGAGACAAAGTACAAAAGAATAGTGTGTCCAGTAAACAAGGGACCGAACCATAAAATACAGCTGGCATAATCATGAGCCAGATAAAAATACAATGAGGAATCCCACATACATGTTGTGTCTGGGATAATAGCCAGGACTTGTACAATAATAACTGAGTACGTGAGATACAAATACAACCCAAATGCCCCCTGCAAATGGGGAAGGGCTCACAAAATCTGACTGATACATGTGAATCGAAGAGGCGCTGCAAGTGGCTATGGCCAACATCATCAAATATCTGGAGCTGCATCGAAGGCTGCAAAGAAGAGGTCATCCGGGCATGTGGGGGGCTACCTGCAGGGCCACCCCCTCATGAGGGTTGAAACATCTCACACACACCCGGGAATCATCAAGAGCTGCTGCGGGATCACTGGACCATCAAGTATACGAATCTCGATCATGCTGAAGGAGCTGGAGAAACAATCAAGCTAAAGGGAAAGGAGATATCCCTTTGCCTGATCCGAGGCACCGAACAAGAATGGAAGCTGGAACCAAGGTACACCGCCCTCTAGACCTGGCTTCTAGAATAAATGAGCTGATGTCGACAGAAGGAGGTCCGCCATAGTTGAGGCAATGAGAGACCCTCAACTAAGGCACGAGAGAAAAGAGTAGAGTGATGGACAGACTGACACTAATGATGATAGTGAAGTGGAAAGGACTGAGTAACTAATGAACGACTTCCCTTGCTAGAGCATAAAGGGCATGAATGACATGGCAGCAACTGACACAACATCAGTAGGGATGGGGGACAGTGGAACTGAAGGTCATAATGTGCGACACAAGAGAGAGACCAAGCAATGACGGATGGAGGGCTATAGTGGGGTACAAAGGGACTCGGTATAGACTCCATGGAGGGAATGATGACTCAACTTGGATGCTCTAAATAAGGGCGACTCGATGGTGCTGCCACACAGTAAAGGCCCCAATGGGGGACCGTGGAAACATGAGTACAAGGTGGGAACTCATGATGAAAATCGACACGAACATGGACGAATATGGAGGCGAAGTGATGCCCCAAAGAAAAGTGTTGTAAGTGAGGAAATTCGATTTAAAGTGTAGGTGAAGTGGCCCTTCTTGGACAAAATGGGTCCGGGTGAAGTAGCAAATCATAAAAATGAAAAGACAGATGTTGGCTATCTAAAAGAAAATAAAACATGCATTCCAGAAGGGAAATGCTAAGGGTAATATTTCTTAAGATAGAGTGCATTGCGAGGATTAGGAAGGGGGTGGCCTTCGAAATCCTCTAAGAGGTATGCCCCCTTACCGAGATCCTTACTAATGATGTAAGGGCCTAGCCATAATGAGTCAAACTTCCCATGACCAAGGACATCATGGGCTTGGTCATATACTAGAACAAGGTCGCCTTCGTGAAAAGTGCGAGGCTGGACTTTTCGGTCATACTGAGCTTTGGTGCGCTTTTTGGCCGCTTCCATGGTTTGCAAGGCAACACGACGGTCTTCGGAAGCGCGCTCGAGCATGATAAGTCATTGTTCTAGAGGTTGGGTGTCAGGGAGAAGTTCAACGGCTAGATGTAGAGAAGGAATTTCACACTCGATCGGTAAGACTGCCTCCTCTCCAAAAACGAGGTGGAAAGGAGTAAACCCGGTGGCGGTTTTAAAAGAAGTTCGATAGGCCCACAAGGCAGGGAAGAGCATGAGATGCCAGTTGGTTTTGTGCTTATTCACCATTCTTTGAAGCATAGTTTTGAGGATTTTGTTGACTGCTTCAACTTGGCCATTACCTTGGGGGTAATAGGAGGAGGAATATTGGTGCTCAAAACCCAACAGTGAGGATAGCTCACGCCATATCTCATCTTCAAAATTTTTGCCATGGTCAGAGACCAGTTGTTTGGGAACCCCGAATCGAGCTATAACATGGTTAAAGAAAAAAAGGGCCGCGGTAGCTGCCGTGTTGTTGAACATTGGCATGGCCTCGGCCAATTTGGTGAAATAGTCAACCGCCATGATGATATACTTATGGTTACCAGCGGATGGCGGGCGACACTCCATAAAGTCGATGGCCCATTTACAGAAGGGGCCGGTTGAGATGACCGGATGGAGGGGAGCTGGTGGAGCTCGCGCCTTAGGGGCGAAATGTTGGCAATTGGGACAGTGTTTGACTGCCTCAATGCAATCACTAAAGAGAGAAGGCCAGAAATACCCAGTGCGCATGAATTTCTGGGCAGTAGCGAGACCGGAGAGGTGGCCACCGCAAGCGCCGCTATGGCAGGCATTAAGGACCTGTTCAGCTTCAGCATGTGTGAGGCAACGACGAAGGACGGTGTCAATCCCACGATGATAGAGGTCGTCACCGATAAGGAGGTATCGGGGGGCATGGTGTCGGATACGTCGGCGAGCCTCACGATCAAGGTGAAGGGCGAAATTTTGGGTTCACAAGTAAGTAAGAATGTTGCCATACCATGGGTCGTCGGAAATAATGGCAAATAAGTGTTCATCAGGAAAGTCATCATTAACTGGGGTATCTGGCGCTCCGGTAGGTAATTCAGAAATGAGCTCAGCGAGGGCTAAGCCTTTCTTACTCTTTGGTGTGACAAATTCGAGGTCGAATTCTTGGAGAATAACGACCCAACGGGCATATTTCCCAGTGAGGATACGATGACTCAATAGGAAAGCCAAGGGGTTGGAATTAGTCACAACCTTGGTGGAGCGCATGAGGATATAATGACGAAGTTTTTGGACTGAGAACACTACAGCTAGCGCTAATTTTTCTTCGAGTGAGTAGGAAACAGGGGGTCCTACAAGGTTCTTACTGACGTAATAGATCACATGCTCGATACCATTGTCATCTTCCTGGATAAGGACTCCAGCGACAGAATAGGTGGAAGCGGAGATATACAGGATGAAGTCCCGATCAAAGTCGGGAGGGCGGATCAAGGGAGCGGATGTGAGAGCCTGCTTGAGGGCATCGAAAGACTCGTGAGCATAGGAATCCCAAACAAAAGGGATAGAAGATCGGAGGAGTCTAAGGAACCCATGTGCAGTGGTGGCGTAGTCAGGGACGAACCGTCGAAGAAAATTAGCTTTGCCTTGGAGACTTTGGAGCTGGCGGAGGGTACGTGGAATGGGAAGCTCAAGAATGGCTTGAACTTTCAAAGGGTCAAGAGTGATACCATCCTTAGACACGATGAAGCCTAAGAGACGGCCGGCAGGAACGCAAAAGACGCATTTCAACGGGTTAAGGCGAATATTATACTTGCGACATCGGAGGAAAATGGTACGCAGATCGTGGAGGTGCTGCGCCCGATGCTTAGAACGCGCGGTGAGGTCGTCCAAATAAGCAAGGATAATGTGAGCTAAGTCATGGAAACAATAAGACATGGCCCGTTGAAAAGTGGCGCCGGCGTTTTTGAGGCCGAAAGGCATGACCCAGTAAGCAAAAGTTCCCCACGGACTAATGAACGCGGTTTTGAGTTGATCGGCAGGACGGATAGCAATTTGGTTGTATCCGGAGAAACCATCCATAAAGGATAGAACCTCATGCCCCGCACACTCGTCAATGATTTGGTTAATGAACGGTGTGGGGAAGTTGTCTTTGGGACAAGCTTGATTCAAGTCGCGAAAGTCCGTGCAGACATGGATGGTGCCTTGTTTCTTAAGAACGGGAACTGGGTTGGACACCCAAGTGGTGTATTCAATGGGGTAAATGAAACCAGCCTGCTTAAGCTTGTCGATTTCGGTTTTGATAGCGTCACGTCTGGAAGGATGAATGGGTCTCAACTTTTGACGGACTGGTTTGGCGTCCGGCCATGTATCGATGTGGTGTTCGACAATGGCGGGATCGAGTCTGGGCATCTCAGAATAGGACCAGGCGAAAATATCGTGGAATTATTTGAAAAGCTTGGTGTAAGCTTCGATTTCTTCTGGGGTGCATTGAGCACCTACGGTGATATATTCCTGGATACCTGGGGTGACTGAAATGTCAATTTTGATGGTAGGAGCTATGTTGGCCATGTTTCCTTCTTCGAAAGCATCAGAGGCAGGGATGGGGTTTTTGAACCAATCGACAGCATTGGGGATGAAGTCTTTGGTTTCCACAGCAAATTGGTCATGGGACTGCTGTGGGAGGAAGTATGCGCGATGGTGCATATCATCCCAGGGAAAATCCGGGTTGGTCATGGCTTCCATAATGTCTTCATCGGATTGGAAGATGGGAAGACTGGAGGAAGAGGGGTCACCCGAGGAAGTAGTGATGTGTGACGGGTCATCAGGAGGAGAAGGGCTCAGATGTGCGATATCAACAGATCCAAGGTCGGCTGAGGAGTTGAGAGGATCGGCGGGTTGAAGGGAAGGTGAACTACCTCGCAAGGATGATGACAGGTACAAAATGGTGGTTGACGGTTCCGTTGGCTCGATTGCGGGAGGAGGAATGTGAATGGGAGTAGGAGGGTCCTCTGGTCCTATCGAAGTGGCCTTGAATTGGCGGTACATGTCCAAGGAGGAACGATACTCGTCAAGGCAGGGACAGAGGTGGGTGTAATGGCCATGAAAATCGTACAAGGCACAAGGGTGGTTTGTGTGCAAGTTTTTGAGTTTCGAGATAGAGTCAGGGATAGTGACGTAGACTTCTGGGATGTCAGAGTCGAGGAACGTTTCGTTGACCAGAAGCTTGAGGTGCGGCAATTCAGGACACATGTAACTGGAGTGACCGACGATATCACACAAAGCGCATTGGATGGTGGGCTTTGGTGGTCGCGGAGGGGTAAGAGTTGTCGGGGCGGCCTGGTCCTGATGGGTTGCCCCCTTACAAGCTTTGCCTTTCTTTCCGGGGGTTGGTACCACAGGGGTAGGGTCCTGTGGAGGTGCTGGGGGCCCGGAGGAGGTGAGGGGGACCGGTTGAACCGGTGTCAAAGCAAGGTAAGGTTTCGGGTGACCAGGAGGGGTAGCGGCTGGAGGGTCAATGTACGAGACGGGTAGGCCGATGGACAGGTTAGGGAGAGAGAGGGTGGCCATGACAGGGATAGAAAATACTCCGAGAGGGGGAGCCAGGAAAGGTATCTGCCCAGCAGGGTAATGACCAGGAGGGACGGCTCCGAGGTGGTTAAGGCTAGGGGAACCGTTCCAAGAGGATAAAGGGGTTTGGGGATACCAGCTGTAGGGGGAGGGCCAAAAGGAGGAGGTCCGACTGGCTGAGAGGAATGGCTAGGAGCGGGGTGCAGAGGGCAAGGGGGAGGTTGCTGACTAGCTGAGGCAGGCCGCTTAAGAGCAGCCTGAGACGATTGCATCATGCAAATATTTGATAAGCTGGGATCAGTGATAGGAGCAGGAGGAGGGTTAGGGAAAGTTCCAAGCAGGGAGGAATCCTTGTAGACGCCGGGGCAGACACTGGTCAAGGAATCGACGGTTTGCTTGTTGGCTACAGAAGAGATGGTCGTCTTAGGTGAGGCCTGAGATTGTGGCTCATGATATGTCAACTGGTCAATGGTGACTATCTTTCCATTATGGGGGAAAGACATCTTGTAGAAAACCGCGGATGGGACAGCAGACATAGCATAGGTGTAGCTTCACCCTAATAGAATGTTGTAATCTAGCGAAGCGTCGATGACTTCGACGTCAACGCAAACAGTCTTACCGGCGAGGGTGATAGGAAAATTACGAAACAAGCCAATGGGCTGGGAGGCATGACTGTCCCGCGCTCGAAGGGTGATCGTGGAAGGGGCCAGTTTAGGAGATCCAAGTTGCTTCCAAACCAAAGCGGATATCATGCATGTGGATGCCCCCTCATCAATGATACATCGGGACACGTTGGCGTTCCGGATTTTGACTGGGATTTGGAAGGCGACGGAAGGAGGGAGAGGAGGATGGTCCGATTGAGTGGCGTCGAAAACAATCATTTGGTCATCAGCAGGATCTACAGTACCCACGGCAGATAGTAGAGCATTCTTTTGGGAAGGGCACGACTGGAGGAGCTCAAGTGTGGAAATGGCGGCAGGAGATTGCGCCAAATCATCTACTATGCTATACGAATGGGCAGCTCGACTGGTAGCAGCGTTTCGACGTAGTGGGCCCTTAGGTATCTTGGTATGAACCTCAACTTTTGGTTGAGGGATATGTAAGGGGCCACTGGGTGATGAAAGAGGCTCTGGAGAACCTGAAGAAGGAGGCTCGGGAGCAGACTGAGCAGGAGGCTTGGGGTACTGTCGAGACTGAGTTTGAAGGTGAAGATCGACGGACGGGTTAGGATCGGAGTGCATCATAAGGATCTGGTAATCAGAGGAACCAGAAAGGGAGGGGGGGGTGGCTACCTGGCTGTCGGGCGGTTGGGTAGCCATGAATCCTTGCTGAGGGAAAGGATCAGTAAACACAACTGGCTGGGTAGTGGCTACATTAGGAGGAGCATGAGGGGAAGCGTGATGTCCGCGCAATGTGGCTTGAGACTCCCACATATGCCGCATCTGGGGTAATAGGGGACAATCGTGGGTGTAGTGACCATAAACACCGCAACACGAACAAGGCTTACTTGTGCGAAGCGGCCTGTCCGGCTTGGGCTGAGTGCCCTGTTGCTGGTTGGCAGTGTTAGGGTCCATACTAGGATTGGGTCCACGGGTACTGGGGCAGATTGGTTTGACTGGTTTCCACTGGGTTTTTGAGAAGAAGGGGATTGGTCGCGCCCGCCGTGGCAAATACTTGCCTAGAGGGGCCGAATTACCGAGCTGCTGAGGAGGCAAGGGAGGAGGAAGCGAGAGTGTCGGAGGAGTCAAGACTAGCCGGGCGATGGCGGTAATGTGTAGGCTGGGCAACATTGAGGTGGCAGGAGGTTGGGAAAAGGAGGAGGCAGCGTGACCGGGACGTTGCCACTGAGGGGAGAGTGTTGGAGGAGCCGGCCCCTCCCTGAGGGGGACCATAGCCCATAGGAGGTTGAGCGTACGGATGGGAAAGGGCTCCAACGATACCGTCGGCGGAATGAGATGCCCCCGGGGCGTTAGCGCCACCGGGCCTGGGGAGGTCAAGAAGGGCGGTATAAACATAACCAGATTGAGCGTAGATCAGGTCATATTTCAAGGCTATTTGGAGGGCGACTTTTTCGGTTTGAGGAAAATGAGAGGGGAAATATTTGCCGATGGGAGCTGGAAGGGTGCGAAGGTACCAGTCCATATAAACCCGATCTTCGAAGGGCGGGGCTTGACATAAGCTCCGTCTTCGTCGCCATTCCTGAACATGGGCGGAAAGGCGTGTTGAAGAGGATTGCTTGAAGGAAGTCAAGAATTCCCGTGCCGCATCATCGGAGAGGGAGCTGAAGTACGACAAAAAGGGCTTCGGGCAAGAGTCTCAAAGGTGGGTATACATGAAGTGTGGCTTGTTCGAATATACCACGAGAAGTCACGGTAAGCGTGCGTTGAACAAACGAAGACGGATGGAGTCATCTAGAATGGAATTGGAGGAACACCACAAGGGAAAGATCGACATGATTGGTGTCTTTCGCCATTAAGGCCTCAAAGTTAGGGATGGTCAGAGGGGAGCTGGTTGGCATAGCAGCCACAGCATTGTGGTGTGAATGAAGGCTGATCAACCGATGGAAATCGGGGAGGCTGAGGCCTGCAATGTACGGCAGCACAGGGGTGGCCGGAGTAGTGGTTGTGACGGTTCCGCTAGAAGTAGGGCCGGCATTGGGGCCGGGAGAACCGCTAGCGTTAGGCCCCGGTCCAGACATGGTGAAGGTAAAAGGGGGAGAACCGGAAGGAGAAGGGGGACCCGATGAATCAGGAGAGGAGTCGGAGTGCGGACTCGAAGGTGGACTGCTCGACGACGGCGGTGGAAAGAGGTCGGGACGATCGGAAACTGAGGATGAAGGCCAAGAAGTCTCCGGGAAAGGCGCCTTGGGGGCGCAATGATGACAGGAAGAAGGAAACCGACAGGGGCAGAAAGGGACAGAATCAAATAAGGTCAAGGGCAGAAAAGGTGCAGTGACATTTGATTTTAGAGTCTTTTCCAGGCGGTGTTAACCAGGCGCTTCTTTGCTTAGGGTCAGTGTGTGGCGTGCATTAATTTTAATTTTTAAACCCTTTCCGTTTTGATAGCAAGAAAAAAGTGTGTTGCATAGCTGAAAATAAACCTACAGAGAACAGAATATAATGCTGAAATAACAGAAAAATAACAACTACTTGTGCATCTATCTAACCCAAGAAGGTGGGTCTCTCAAAAATATTCTGAAAAGAAAGGGAAAAATCTATGTAAAACACACGGAAAAGAGGCCAATAGATCTAAGGTCAAAAGGGACAGGGATCTAAAGGATAAAGCTGCTGAAAAGAGGTGCAGATCACAACCAAGAGACAGAGGCAAGGTGGCTGGAAAAAGGGAGGAAATAAGCAAAAGCCAGAGGGGGCAAGGCGAAGGCCTTCAAAGGAGGTCCAAACAAAATGACAGGAGGTGATTTGAAAGGAAGAAAGGCTGATTTCAAAGGATCTGAAAGGGAGGTAACAGATCTAGAAAAGGAAGTCGAAGCTCAAAATAGACAAATTAAATAGCTTAAAATCCACAAAAAGTGGAGGGTACTAAAGCCCGAGGCTAGGTTCCCACTTAGATGAGTAAAAGCCGTATCAGAACTTGTCAAACAGCCGGGAGCAGAGGGCCGGAGGACCTCGACTGTAAGCCGCAGCAACCTTAAAAAAAAAATTCATAAAAATAGCTGAAAAATGGCAGTCAGCTTCGACCGATTTCAGCAGTCGAAGAAACAGCTCGAAAGTGCGACTGAGGTCCAGGCTCTGTGTTTAGGCCAGTGCGACCCCCGTTCCGGCTGTCCTCGCCAAGATTTCGCAAAGTTTCCGTCCCGCTGCGTTGGTGTCGCTAATTGCATTAGGGCCAAACACACTGGTTAGAAATTACATAAGTTTCTAGGGTTTATGAGAAAACAACATGTAATAGGAAAATAAATAATTAAAAAGAAACCTCAGGGGTCTCAAGTGAATGATATGTGAATATGAAAAACGACAGCGGTCGTAATTTAAAACCCGTGTGGAGTTGCCATTTGTTAGTATGAATCCTTTGTCGAAGTGTATGAAAAAGGACCACTTTAGCTACGCATAACTAATAGCCCTAACAACAAAAGTGGCTGCCAATATCTTCAGATCTGCAATTAGTTAGACAAGAAAATAGCTGCAAAACACCAGATCTATGTATGGAAAGACATTAAGCAGTAAAAATAAGGGTTTGCTCCATATACCAATAGACAAGACAAGAACAATTTTTGAAAGAATTTTTGCATTAATGGGGCACCTGTGAGGAAAACCAGAAGGAGTATCCAATTCCCCTCAGTGGGATGGGTTCTTGGAAGTCCTCAGCACTTCAGATCTAAGATTCTTCTCTCTAGTTGATGTAGAAAACCCAATGCAAAGAGTAGAGCTCAAAGGGAGCAAAATGGAAGAAAATGGTGACCAAGTGTATAGATCCAGAGTGATCTAATAGGCAACAAAAGGTGAAGAATGGTAGGAAAAACCCTCCTATTTATAACAAAATATTGGGTCATTCTAGATCTTGGTGCATGGGTTAACCGGATCTAGATCCACTTTTTATGGAATATTTTATTATATTTGTTGGAGGGAAAAGGTATTTGACTTGGGTCAAATCCCTTAATTTGTCAAAAATAAATAAATAAATGATTTATTTATCTTTTTAAGGAAGCGGTTAGAAGATAATCAAATAAATAATGATTTATTTAATTATTTAGGGAAGTGGTTGAAAGATAATTAAATAAATAGTGATTTATTTAATTATTTATGGGTGATTTGGTCATATTTAACAAGGAATATCATCTAAATAAGGTTTAAATGATTATTCCTAGAAAATAATAAGATAAATAAAGGTTTATTTAATTAATTTCTTTGATTTTGGGTTAAACATGACTGGGAATAATAATTAAATTATGGTTTAATTAATTATTCCATGAGGAAAATCAAACAAATATGGGTTTGTTTAATATTTCCTTTTGGGGTTTCCTGTTTTAACATAGTGAAAGCAGTTTTACTTAGGGTAAAACTGGTCTTACATGGTGTACTTGGGTCCATCTAATGATAATAGGTTAGATGACCAAAAAATGGTGTAACAATGGTACCCAACTTTCATGGAATTTCCACACATGAAACAGATTTAAATTTGCGCAATGGAAGCAGGACATGAGGATCCCATCTATTATGCATATGAGGATGGTCCATGAGACATCACTATCTAGTGGCAAACCACCTGGGAGGCCTCTTGATTCTGTTCTTGTGGGGAAGACCTCACAACATTATGCTCCAAGCTTAGATCCAGGAGTAATTACAGCACTAGAAGACAAAGCTACAATGTTGGGAGTCCTAGGTAAGCTCTAGAAGAAGGGAAATCTTCTTCCCTTATCATCATCATCCACTCTCATGTATGATTCTGCATTATGGGAGGATAATAATGGAAGGAGTGGCATTCCAACACACACCTTTGGCATGGGAAATGTCAAAGAGAAGAGCAGCAACATGACAGACATTTCTGTTGATATACGATCATCGTTGTCATTGTTGAGAAGTTTAGATCTGTATTGGAAATCCCAACTATTGGTGGATTATTCCAGATATCTTCACACTTGTATGATACTTGATGACCAGCTGCATGAAGAGGGCTATTTAGTCCAAGGAGGAGTCATCTATCATCATGGTAGGATTTTCTTGTCTAGAGCCTCCAAGATCAAGGAGAAGTTACTACAAAGAGCTTTAAATAAAGAGTTATGTTTTAGCCATATGCATTCCATGAAGATCTACAACATCATCATGAGGAGCTTTGATTGGGAAGGTTTGAAAGAAGAGCTATATCAACATTTTCAAGAATGCATGAAATATGTGGAGTTGGGGTAGAAACATGACTCTATGAAGAATCTATTTCAGCCATCTCTTCCTTCTTTTGAGAGAGGAGATAGATCCATGCACCACTCCATTTGTATGAGGAGTATTGTTGGTGAAGAATATCATGTAAAGCATGTTTTATTTTCTGATTTTATATATTCTTTCACCATGCTTATGCAAGCCATGGATCCAAGGAGGAGCAATATATCTTGTAAATCTCATGTCCAACAATGGGCCCCAAAAATTTCTTAATTTGGCCACTCCTTTGATGAGAAAAGGGAAATTTTCTATCATGATGAGTGCTTTCCTAAAGCACCAAACATACCTCACACTTTCATCCATAGTGTGATAACATGGGCAGAAAGTAAGTGGTGAAAAAAACACTTACCATATCTTGATCTGATGCAGGTAGGAGATGCACTATGCTGGTTCCATATGTGGGACTATGACCCACCTCCACATGCTCAAAATTATGTTTGTACGTATGTAGTTCGGCTCCCATACATTGATGATATACTTGTACTTTTTATCGGAATTTATGGAGGGAGGATGGGAGGCATGTATATACCACATGGGATGGAGGTTCTCCATGCACCTTATGCTACATGTTTCAGGGACGACATTGGCCAAGCCATGCTTGTTTCATTTGAGCTATTGTCTCCTTATTGGATGCATTATTTACATCTCACGAGAAATTTGGAGGAACAATTCATGGTGGGCTGGATTGGTGAACACTTAGCTTATGGAGGAAGCTTATCATATGAAGATTTCACCAATGGAGGAGGAGAAGAGTTGCAACACTCACCTTATCAGTTGCTTGAGGACAAGCAACATTTTGGAGGGGAGGACTATAATATTCCCAATTAGTCCCAAGCTAATGGGAATTTTCATTTTTGTTTTAATTTTCCGTTTCATGAATAAATGTGTAAAGGAGGATCAATAAAACTCCTAAACAGTAAATAAATCAATGCCACATGTGAACAAGGCTAAATCTTGGCTATTTAAGTAAGCACCCTTAGGTGTGAAAGGGGCTGAATCTTTTGATTGGGTCAACCATGACCAAATCAATAGCGTTTTCTTGGAGGATTGGCCATCAATGAGGCACAATGCAATTTTAGATGGAGGTGGCTCATGTGAAAGGAGTTATTTCATTGAAGGTGGTATAGGGTTTTTCAAGCTCTCAACTTATAAAAGGAAGAGGATTGCAACATGAGAAGTTTGTTGAATGTTATTTGATTTCTGAAGTATTGTTTGTTTAGACATACTGCTTTCTTTGGATTTTTAGCCTAGATTGCAAATGTTGTTTAGAATTGGGTGTTCCTGATTGGAAATCCCACCTCTTTCCTTGAGATGCCTCTTGGAAGAGTATTGCATTTCTTATCCACTATCTAGCTGAAGGCCAATCTTCTTCTTCCAACTACAACGTAGATCATGTTGAGGGTTTGATTGTCTTTGAAAGCTACCGCAAGTGGAGGCTAGATCTACTCAGATCTAGGCTATTCTAGTGCTCCTTTTCAGTGGGGAAGTCTTCTATCCCATTGGCAAGAGAGTATTGTATCATTGGAGCTACATTTTCAAATCTTGGCATCAGGCCAAACATGTTCTAAAGCCTATAGTGCAATCTTGCTTCCAGAACTACGTTATTTGTGTGGGTACTGTTGCAAGGTCTTTTGGCACACGTTTTGGAGGAGTGGTTTTCATGTGTTGGGGATATTCCCTTCACATTTGAGATTCATTGGAGGGGATCATCATATTGTATATTTTAGATCAGATCTATATGTCCATGAATTTCTGAATATTTCTACAGATTTGCTGAATTAGATCTCATATCTACTCCTTTTACTTCATCTTTTGATGAAAACCCTAAGGGCAATTTCAAGAAGAGCCTATCTAGTGTACATATCTGATATAGATATAAATTTTCATACACAGATCTACTCTAGATTTGAATTTTAATCTACAGCATTTGCAGCCAATAAAACAACGCTATCTAGCTCTTTTCAGTCTTAATACATGGTTGTCACACCTCTTTTTGAGGATTTTCTTCTATAAAAGTCTTCTATTACCTATTGTACATCTCATGGGCTATCATGTGCATATATTTTGTTGAGGTAAATGTAAATAAAGAGCCTCCATATTGGCCTCCTACTCTTACTTAGATGATTTGTGTTATTTCTTTGCATAACTATTCATAAATTGCTACACTCCCCATTTTGGGATATTACACAGACAGGCTCTAAAAGGCTTCAATTTAATAGTATATTTATTTTAGATGGATGGATAGGTCTTTTCTGAAGAATACCTGTGAATTTTAGGCAATTTTCTGCGAAAAAGGTTTTTCTGTGTGTTGAAAGCTTTCAAAAGCTTGTTCTAGCCTTTAAATGCAATCTGGAGGCTTTTGAGTGATCACAACAATGAATTTGGTTGAATTTTGTTGGTTTATGCACTAAAATAGGGGTGGCAACATATTATTCTTGTTCTGGAGAGGTTTATAAGTAGAAATGGAATAGAAAACATAAAATAAGCGTATTCAGTTGTTTTTATTGTTAGGAAAAATACTGAGAGGGGGGGGGGGTGAATCAGTATTTAGAGCTGACTGAAATTTTTTTACTTTTTCTTTCTCTTAAAACCATACGCTACTTTACTGAACCCAACTCGCGTATACATGCAGATATCCTTAAGAAAAATTGTGTATGTCCAGAGATCTTATTATGCATTTATTTCTTTACTTAGATCATTGCATCATTCATTCATCAGATGTTTAGTAAGCAGTAAGCATGTGCAGTAATAACAGAATAAACCATCACGCATAAGAAACACACATGAACACCAGTATTTAAGGTGGAAACCCAATTTAGGAGAAAACCACCGTTGTTGTCATCTCTGATCTTCAATATTTATTATAAAGAAAACTTGTTACAATTTTATACTGGAGCAGACTTATACCAGCACGCAGGCACCCACCTGTAGAAGGATGCAACCTTCTCTCGTTCTCCAACCACTACTGGAAGGGAGATCCAACCCCTTGATCTCATTTACCAGCCTCTCCTGGAAGGGAGCTTCGACCCCCTGATTTTAACACCAGCTTCTACTGGCAGAAAGCTTCCACTTTCATACTGAAGGCTTCAACCCTCAGATCCACTGTAGACCACGTTTCATCAATTTTCATACTGGATCAAAATAGCTTCAATACAACCCCTTAACATCAACAACCATACTTTACCCAAAAATTCAATCAGAACAACAATACCACTGTAACCAGAATATCAGAAATAACCCAGACTTCAGAGTAGATAATCAGGTACACATTCAACCTTGAACAACCATTAATTCAGATACCATACGTTGTTTTTATTTAATGAACCCGCATACATACGCTCTTTTCTGCACACCAACCTACGTATGCTTCAGTGCATACTAATTTTTATATTCTGAATTAATACGCGACTTTTCATTACCGATTCCACATATACATGCACTTTTCCTTTTACCAACTAGCGTATTCCTCTGTGTATGCTTTCTTTCAGATTTTTTTCAGACTCATATTCAGATGTGAAGTCAGATTTATGTTCAGACAATCTATCAGCCATGCAGAACTGTTTAGAAAATCATTCTTCCCTCATCATGTTTTCTCAATCATTGATTAGATTTGTTCATTATCATATCAGTAGCATACATCATATTCAAATAGCCCAGAACTTCAAGAAGACTTCATTGAAAAATAGCAGAGAGATAACAGAAATCACATAAGTAATATTTGTGAAATAAGCTTCAGAAACCCTAACTTCCATATGCGCTTTTTATTAAGAGAACCTGCGTATATACGCACTTTTACCGAGACAAACTAGCATATAAATCTGTAAAAGATAAACTTTGCAGAACAGACGAGATCTATGAACTTACCTAGATTTCTTCAATTTCTTCATCAGACTTGCGCCAGTTCTTCAACATTCCTTTAGTTGGTCATTCTATAGATTCATCATCATTAGATCCAGAGATCTTGAACCATCATTATATCCATGGGTGCATCATATATTCAGATCTAACAATTAAGAATAGATTTCATCCATGTAGATATTCCTTAGAGAAATTTATTCATCAACAACCCTTACACATGCACACCTAGCACTATGATCTTATTTTCCTTATATAGTTTTATCCTTTATCAATACCATGACCCAAAACCACACTACTTCCGATGGTATTCTTAGATGGAATCAAATAGACAATACAACGCTCCATATTGTGGGCTAATACCATGGTAATGCCTCTTGGTATTATAATTTTAGAGCGCAAAAGGCATACGCGACTTGGAGCTTCATATCCGTGTGTATACGTGATTTCTCTTCAAACAAGATGCATATATACTAGTCCTGAATGTATACATTGGTTTCCTTCACAAAAGTAGTGTATAAATTGAATCCATACGCAGGTTACCTTCATAAAAGTAGCGTATACATTGTGACATATTATATTTATCATTTCTCTGGCACTTACTGAAATTCCTTTTTCTGCTACTTTTGAACTGATCTGTAGATACATCATTTTTACATCTTTAACAAATAGGTTTCTATCAAAACGTAACTCATCAAGTAGGTTTCCATCAAGGACCACTTCATCAAGTAGGTTGTCATCAAGGACAACACATTGCATCATATTTCCAACATTAATGAATTTGAGTTTAAACAGTAATTGCATTAACTACTGGTCAATTCAAATCATCGACAGTTTGGGCGCGGGGGGAAGAAATATCATTGAGCGGTTTTCGCAAAGGTTAAAGGTAGTAAATGGTATTTGTGGAATGGTTTGGATGTGATCCAATACAAAGGCGATGCATGGAGGAGAGAGGGAGGCTCAAAACAGCTTTTATCACAAATTTTATTTTGGTTAACGATCACGCTATGAGATTTGCAATGGGAGATATGCATCGTTGGATCTAGCGGAATGGAGAGAACGGTCGGGCTTTAATGGTGAATATGTGGGGTAATGGGTGTGGGGGCCGGGATTTTTTTATTGCGACGGGATTGAACTTATATATTATAACACATTTTTAATATATATTTTTATATGTGAAATGTGATAGGCGGGTACAATTTATTTAACCAATGTAATGTATGTATGTGTAGTGTAAACATTGGTTGGGCTAATATAAAAAGGGATAGTTTAAATCTATGGGGAGCGGGGAAAATATCACGTGGGGAAAATATACCATAGGATAAACGTAAAATATGGGTTTGGGATATGTAATATACAATGAATTAATCTCCTACGGGCTGAAGGGTATTTTGGGGAATTAATACATTATATTAGCGCGTTAATAATGAAATGTATGAGCGGGAATGAAAAAATATACTAAGCATAGTGTAAAATATGATGTTAGGCAGGCTTTTCATAGTGGGGGGGCAATGTTAACATTTTACACTTGAAAACTTAGGATAAGTGCATTTTTAGGGATTTTTTACTTTTCCAAATGTGAATATGCATTTTGACTTAGGAAAAGGGGTTTTAGTAAGGTAAAATGAGTGATGTTAAGGGAAAAGGGTTTTTTATGAAGGGGAAGGGTTTCAATGAGGTGGAATCCAATACCTTGATGCCAATCAGTCATTAAGATGTGGGTCCAGTCCCACCAAATGTCAGATAAATGCTCTAAGTCTTTATGATTAAAGGATTTAGTACTGGAACACATTGTGGGGAGGAAAATTAGTAATGTGCTAAATGATGTTTATCCATGCCTTGTGAAACTTCTTTCTTCCTACCCATCACTTATTCTACCATTTTTTCCTTTATTTGCATGGGTGCATTTGAGCTTGAAAACCCTTATTCATTTTTCTTTTAAAATAGGAAACTATCTAATTCTAACCTTATTTCATCCAAGGGCTCATATTGAATTTTTGAGCTCCTCATTTATTCTCTACCTAACTACTGATCTTCCAAGTTTAAACTGTTTGGCAAGATCTCTATTCTCTATCTATTAACATGAAATTTAAAGCATGAAAAATTCAGGATTCAACTATTTAACTCATCATGGATTATGGCATTTTGAACAAGCTACACATAATCATTTATTTTGCAGTAAAAAGTAACTAGTAGTGGAATTTTGACTTGCATTACTTTCATGTCTTATTCTTATCTCTTTTTTTGTGTTTCGGGTCCATTTTTCTATTCTTTTTGATATTTTTATTTTAAGTCCTTTGATTTTTCTTTTAGGACGTTTACCCTCTTTACATTTTTTGTTTTCTAATATGGGAAAACAATTTGCAGAAAGAAAAGTATGTACATATTACAAGACTAATTAAATTCAATTCAAAAATTATGAATCCTATTATTATAGGACCCTAACAAATAGCAGTTGGACACATATGAAGGCTGAACCATTCACCTGGCAACTCCATTTACTAAAAGATCCAGAAAATAAACACTTCATGGCGACTCCATTGCATGAACATCAATAGCTTCAAGAATTATCAAGATGGAAGTTGTTGTAAGAAGCTATGCTCCCATGAGCCGGGACCACATTCTAGGTTTCTCAAATAAAATGCCTAAGGTAGATTGGTAAAGGAATTTTCCTATGTTTAATATGGTGATAGGAATGATGTTGCTTTACACCTAGTTAAATTTGACATGTTTACGCGCAAGTTGAAGGTTGAATTTCCTGAAGATTGTCTTTTAAAGATGTTCATGGCTTCTCTTGAAGGAAAAGCACGATCTTGGTATGAAGGTTTTCCACCTGCCAGTATTTGTTCTCTTAGGGTTTTCCATTCAATATTGTATGAAGAATACAAGGAGTCCTACCCTTATTTGTCTTTGGTTAATAATTTTTGTGATCAATTTTAGGTTTTCATTCAAAACCTAGAGGATTCTTATGATGATAATGAGTTCATGGTTGAAGCGATCTTGGAGGCTTTGCATGACAATCCATTTCATCACCAAAAAGAGCAAGTGTATTCTCTCATGGAAGAAAAATATGATTTATATTGTCTTGATGTTCATAAGGACTTCCCACAGGAGACAATTCTTGCAGTAGTACAAGAAGTTGATCAGCCAAAGGTTAAAGAAGATATTCAACATCCTTGTGAATCTTTAGGAGAGAAAGAAGACAATTATTGTGTTATCAAAAGAAGACAAAAATTACTTTCTCCTCTATCTGAAGATGAGATAGATCAACTCCTAAATAGTCATCATTTTTCACATAATCAAGAAAGTGTTGGTAAAACTTTCTTCATTTTGGAAAATGAAAATTTAAGTTTAAATCAGGACAATCTTGAAACTAGACTTATAGATCATCATGAAGAAAGACAATCTCCTTTTACATTGTTCACATTTGATGAAGTTTCTCTTGAACCCAATTTTCCTAAGTACGATAAATATGAGGATAATTTTGATGAGGAGTTTGCTGAAATTAAATAGGATATTGTTATGAGTAAACCAATTTATGATGATGATTCCCTGCAAGGAGATCAGCTAGAAGGTACTATTTTTTTTCATGAAGATGATAGGACTATCATGTTTGATTATCTTGAAGAATGTTTCTTGTTTAAGGATGACTTAGACTATGAATTTGAGGAGTATGAACCAGAGAGAGACAAAATTCCAGAGATTGAGTCATAATTTCTCATGTTTGAGGAATTTATAGCCAATACTCAAATAGCATAAGGTTATACTTCCCCACGTTTTCCTATCGATCAACAACCAAGTGTTCTTTCAGATCAGAATGAAGGGAGTACTTGTATTTTTGCTGCTAGATCTCAAGACAAGGTAATGCTTCAGGATTTTCAAGATCCCTTCGATAGTATTTTGCAATCATTGGATAAGTTGAATGTTTTTTTTTTGTCAGCATAAGCCTTGGTTTTAGTTTCTATTGTGAGTTGCCTACATGTAAATCATTTTTCTTGCTTAAGGAAAGTGAGAGAAGAACTTTAGTAAGTAGCCATCTCCTAGATTGGTTACACTTGAAGGATCATTTCACCTAATCAACAATTCTCTAGTAGATTAGAGTAGGTTGGTATCATTTTAGTTTGATTTTATTTTATTTTTAGCAAGTGTTGACAGAATTCATCAAGGTTTGAAGCCCGATGTGAAGGCCCTAAGGCTTTGATGATCTGTTAGTGTGGGTTGAATTTTGCAGTATATTTTTAGTTTAAGTTTTAGTTTCAGTTTACATATTGGACTCCATTTCCCAATGGATAAGGCACTGATCAAAAACTTCCCAGAGGTATGCGGTTCTAGACGCCTCCTTTGGAGCTATCTTCCCTAGCTGGAGCCAATGTTAACAGTGTTATTTACATCCCACCCATCACACATTATTTTACTCTGATTTCACCTCATCTATTTCATTATCATTTACCTCGCTTCATTTTCTTAAACATTTTTCCCAAGGGTGCCCAAATCATCACTGTTCCCAAACACTGAACCCTAATTTCCTCTCCCATTAAGCTAGGATTTGCTATGTAATCAGAGACATATGAGCAGAGGAGACATTAGGTAGGTCATATCAGTAAGTATGATTTCATTCCAAAATCATAAACATCACATATCCATCATTTTCCATGAAATCATTCCAAGAGTCAAGCCATTTACCACTCATAGGGCCAGATTCGCTTTAAACTATGTTTCTGACCAAACAGATATGAATTTGACAAAAGTGAGAGAGGTTTTTGTCCATCATAGGTCCAGTAAGAAAAAAATCCTTTATTGTTTACACGGCTACAATGGTTTTATATAAATTTCAAAAATACAGGTGCTACAAGAGGTTTGTTGCATTTCTGGAGTGACCTTGGAAAAATCATGTTTTCTACTAGTTGCAATGTCCAAAGTACTTACTTGATGAGTCAAATGATAAATTGACAGAGACATATTTTCAATGAGCTATCATGAGCTCAATTTCGATTTGAGGAAGGCCACCAAAAGTTTCTTATAGCATCACTTTGCATTTCTGCACCCTCATTCAACACTTTTTTACCAGTATTGGGAAAATCAACTTTTGACAAGGAATATAAACTCCAATTAGAAAATAAAAGGTATATTTGGCAATTATACAGGATAATATTTCCAACGAGCTATCCTGGGAGCAATTTGGACACCCGGAAGGCCTCCAAATGTGGTCTTCAAAAAGGTGTTGCAGGGACGTTGCGCGTTTGAGAGGGGTTGTTGCGCGTTTGCTCTGGACACTGCGCGTTTGCTCAGAAAGACAAAAACCATTCTCACAGCTTTCCACTCCATCATTCCATGCCAAATATTTTCAAAAGGTTTCTTCAAAGCTCCATTTATTAATAAGTAGCCCAACCATCTTCTCATTGATGTATTTTTCTGCTTCATAGTCATTCAAACTTATTTCTAAAGCAAGAAACCCTAATTCTTATTTAAACCTAATCCCTAATCTATTATACACTTCCCCTCACATTCCTATAAACATTTTCCTATTTGCCTTCTCATTTCCATGGATAGTTACCATATCCCTATTCCCTAAAGCAATACCATTCCTAATACCTCTAGATCCTAGGGTTTCCACTAACCTAGGTTCCCATTGACATTCCCATTCCCTCCATTTCCCAAAAAAAATTCCTTTCATTTCACATTCCCTCCATTTCATTCCATCACCCTAGGGTTTAAAATTCAATATGGCTGAAGAGGAGAAACAAACTATTAGTGAGGAGGATCAGCCACCAAGGCAAAGACCAAGGACTAGAGGGTTGAAAAGAGCTCTAGCCCTAGAGAAACAAAGGGAAGCTGACCTAGCAGACCAACTCACACGAAATGAACAGCATGCCCTGGATATCAGAAAAGATAGGGAACCATGGTTTAATAAAGCCAATCTAAATTTGGATAGGTTACTTAAGAAGGCCAACAAGGACAATGACTTATTAAGGGCAAGAGTTAAACTTCATGCATGGAAAGAGAGAATTTCATTAGCCAAGCTCAAAAGAGCTAATGAAAAAATTAAAAGTTTGACCAAGCAAGGGGAGAAAGAAAAGTTGGAAATACTTTCTAAGGTTTCACTTCATGCCTCAATCACTCAATGAGCAAGTACTGCAACAATTTTAGCACATTTTTTCACTCATGTTAATTTCTGCAATTTTTTATAATTTTCAACTCAGAAATTTTGTTAAAGGCGCAGCGACCTGGACACTGTGCTCTTTTTTGGTACCTCTAAATGAAAAATTTCCACTACCATCAGGTTCATAATGATGATTAAATCATCCCTAGCAAGTTTCAGAAGATTTAGAGGAGAATTGGTCCCACAACCATGGAAAACACCACCTAAAAATCATGTTTCTGCATCCTTTTTGACCTGGTCGCTGCGCGTTTACCAGTCCTGGTAGATTGGTTGTTTGACAGGGAAAATCAACACAATTTTAAAAAATGAAGATATATCTAGAAACTTTCAAAACCATCTTGCAAAACAGGCTATTTTTCCTACTTGGATGTTGTGCGTTTGCCAGAAAATTGTAAATTTTTACAATCTTCAGCAAATCTTCTCCAATTTGAATTTTCACTTTGGTAAATGTAATTTTATTGATGTAAATGTTCAAGATGAATGTAAAATTCATGTTTTTACTTCTGTAAAAGGTAGATACATTAGATAAGTCATCTGTTGAGGTCAAATGAATCAGTTTTCTCTCTTTTAGAGGCAAGTTGTTGGGTCTTCCTAGTCTTTAGATTCTTGTTCTGCATTTGATGGAAACTGATCCTCATCTTATGGATTCGACTCCTCGAGGCTAGGATGAGTGGTTTTAGTTATATTTAGCTCATTTATTCATAGGAGTCAAGCATTGGAGTCACTTGGATTTTTTTCTTTTGAAGAGACACACTTTTGTATCAATTCTGACTAGGAATATTAATCAAATTTGCAGTTATTTTATATGGGATCCATGTGGTATGGTGTTTAGTTTCAGTTTATTCTTTTGTACTAAGTTGTTATAATGTTTTTTTTATTTCATCCATCATTTCATTTCTATTACGTGGATTTTTTCAATTTTGATAAACAGAATCCATAATTTCTATGCTATGTTTTGGGTAAATATTCACAGTCTATAATTTCTTCAGTTTAGAAAGAAACCATGATTTCACCGTGTTCTTTATAGCTCCTCACCTATATTGATCATCCCACCTGTTATCACCCAAAAAAATTTCAAAACATCATTGTGTCAAGTTTGTTTTTGGTCATGTTTCAAAATTGGGTTTAGAAGTCAATTTAGGATTTGATCAAGGGTAGGTTAGATTTTCATAAGTTCAAAGCCCATCCTTAATTTAAAATAAAGTATTTTTTAAGGTCCATTCATTGTTGAGTATCCATAATTTCCATTTATGGGTCATTTCCTAAATTTTCATGTCAAAACTGGTCAATTAGCCAAGAAAACTTGTTTTCGTAGCGCCACTCGTTCAAAAAACTTGATTTGCACTACGAAAGCGCTAATAGTTTCATAGTGCAAATAGAGAAAAATACACTGTCGACGATACGAAAGTGCAGTTTCTAAATTGTCTTGTCATTTGAGCTAAAATATGTCAGAATCCATTGGGAAATGGTAGGTTAGTGGTATGATGAGTCAGTTAATGATGAGATTCAATGTACTTACCCACGTTGCAGTCATCATGGTCATGATAGGGTATGAATGAGACATCATTCAATTATGAGATGACATTTTAAATTCAAAATCTTGCCTAATTGGTCATTCTCGTTTCCTTTGCCTCCATTCGAGTGTCTAAGATCTGAAGTGTCAAGCCAAACCTGTGGTTGTTACATACAAATGTTTTTCTACATCTTAATCAAGCGAGGCTGATATAAAATAATCAAGCAAGGCTGCTATTTCACATATTCAAGTGAGGTTGATTCAATTTATCAAGCGAAGCTAACAAGTTTTCTGTGAAGCATGGCAGAGGAAAAGAAAGTCCACAGAGGGGGAGACTGCTTGAGACATGAGCCTGAAGATATGAAGGCCATAATTGAAGACCCAGTAGTGATGGAGGTGTTCAGAAGAGTAGTTTGTCTTCGGTTTTGTGAAAATTTGCAGGGTTTCCACACACAGGTGTCCAAAGAATTTTCCTTGAACTTCAATGGAACAACTACCAATGTTGGGATGCTAAGTGTGTCAATTACACCAGAGATTATTGTTGTTGTTACAGAGATACAAAGAGGTTTTGAAAATTGGTTTAAAAGTTTCAAATTTGATATGGAGCCATTCAAAGAGTTCATGAAACCTGAGTATGCAGGTATGGACCTCAATAATTCTATCCCTGGAAGCTACATCAAAGACACTTATGCAAAGCTTATGTTCAACATTCAGAGGTATTTTACGTGTGAAGGCATATATCATAAGGTTTACACATATCATGTCAAGCTGCTTCTGCATTTCACTTGATTTTCCCTTTTATTTTCGTAGGAGTCTTGCAAAAATGGCTGATAAAGTGCAAGCCAAATCTGGAGGTAGTGAACAATCCTTGTTTCATCATGGTTTGATGAAGTTATTGATTTTGAATGAGCTTCAGAAGATAGGCAGGGATTGGTCATCCTTTTTTTTTTATAAATGGTTTTGAGTTGGAAACCATAACTCCTGCTAGAAACCCTAAAACTAAAGGTGCTCCATCACCACCAGTAGGAGAGTCTAGTCAACCTGTGGTTGTAAAACCAAAGGAATTTGCAAAATTGCAGCCAAGGAAACAAGTTGAGAAAAGGACATAGCAGACACAAGTGCTTGATACACCAAATCCATCACCTGCAAAATAGAGGTCAAAGTTTTTCAAAGAGGCAAAACAGAAACAAGTTGTCAGTAGGCAGGAAATCAAAAGAGTAACAAGAAGACAGCCAGTGGCATTAAAAGGAAAGACAATTTATACAGCTATAGAGGACAGCCCAATAATAAAAGGAAATTTAGATGACATCTTGCATGCTATTGACATAGAGGAGAAACCCATTGTTCAAGCTGAGTTCATTGGAGAAGATGAGCATAAACAGAAAAAGGCTATGTCTGCAAAGAAGCTTGAGTTTGAGGGTAAAAATGCAGCCTTCATCTTTCAAGCAAGAAAACCTATAACTAGGCATGCTAAGAAACTTAAGGACGGTAGCAAGGAAGTTCAAGAAACTATTGAGACAAATAAAGTCCCTGAATAAGTGGTTGATCTCTCATCACCTACAGTAAAGCATGCAGCCAGCAGAACAAAGAAGGGAAAATAATAAATGATAGAGTTTAAAAATTTTGAGGAGAAATTGAGGTTGGAAAACCAAGAAATTGATGTGATGAGAAAGAGGGCTGGAAAGCACAGCATTGAGAAAGAAGAGTTTAAAATAATGAAGGCACGGTGGGAAGGTAAAACTGGTTCTATTTCTGAAACTCCAAGCAGTGCAAAGCAATTTTTCACATGGACAGTCCCAGTAATAAAGGAATCCAAATTTGTCAGAGTAATAAATACTCACTTGAGAGCTAATAACAGGAGACATAAAGATCAAGTGGAGGACTTGGAGAAGTAGCTGAAATTGATTCAGGATGAATTAAATAACAAAGGTGTTAAAATGACAATCATTGAAGAGTCAAAAGCTAAATCAAGTGAAGATGAAGAAGGGACCTCATGAAGGCTGAAATGACTGTGTTTTCAATTCATATGGATTTTTGATATGATGGAATTAGTTTTATTTTGAGTTTTGGTACATTTTAAATTTCCATTTTGGAAAATTTTGGAAAAAACTGCCCACTCAGCAATTTCGTAGCACATACAAAGTAAAAAGGGAGAAAAGCACTATGAAACTGTTGTAGCAACTTTTCTTGCCCTTTTTCATCAAATTTTGAGGGGTAAAAACATGAATCAAGAACAAAAAATGCTAAGGAGGATGTATTTAAAGATAATTAAGTTAATTTTGGAGGAAAGAGGTCAATATTTTGAAGAAAAAAGGGTAAAAGAGCAGCGCTACGAAAGGCGCTACGAAACTGTATTGTTTTCATAACGTAGTCTGTTAAAGCTCATTTAAATAGTTTGAAGATGGTTTTGGATAGCTAGAGCTTAGAGAGGATTTTTGGTAGGCGTTGCTTCAATTTATAACAGAAAAGGACCTAAAAAAAATGAGTTCGTGATGGTTAGAATGTTTCAAGAGTGCAAAGGACCCTATGCCTAGAAAACAGGGGACTCTTTCCTCCTTTGATGGAGGTCAACATTATGGTCATAAATATTTGAAGCCTATCATCTAAATTCGACCATGTGTGAATACACTTGGTAAATGATTTAATTTAGTTTAGATAAGGTTGTTATGGATAGAGATAATGAGTTTGAATCCTATTTGTAATACGATTGTTTAGTAGATTAGCTGTCTTTTTTGTAATAAATACCATGTCATATGGTTATGCAAGATGTCAAGATTCAAGAATTTGATGTATCTAGCACAATATAATATTATATCATGTTGTAAATGATCTATAAAGGACCAATAAGTCGAATGTACCAGGGTTGGACATTTTTAGCAAAAGACTGTGCTTATTGTAATTGACTAGTTTTCAACTAATATAGAGATTTCTACTTAGCCAATTGAGATTCAGAAGGAGTTCTAGTGTGTTCTTGTTCTAATTGCATCTTTTATTATCCTGGTTCCTATTGCAGTGGTGTTTGTCTATGTTACTCAGAATCATCTTTGATGCTCTGACTTCCTATATAGATAAACTGGTTGTGTCTTTTACAGTTTCACATGTGTATCTTGTTAGCCACCTATAAAAATTTGTCATATCAAATGGTGGCTAGATATTTTTTAAAGCCTTAAAGAAAAAATTTCATGGCAAAATTGTTGGTTCTTAAATTCTTATGAAGATAACTAATCTTTGAGTTAATCTTCACTGTTGTTTCCCTCATAATCCTAAAAAATTTGTTGTTTTCCTAAAGAAAACTGCTCGAGAATCCCATTTTTCATCATTTTCACTACTCCTTTCTTCATAAACAAACCCCATTTTCATCCCTTTTTCCTCCGTAAAATCCCTCCATAAGCCTCATTTAACCTTCAAAATCACTCCGAAATCCCTTTAAAACCTTATATCTTCCCTTTATCTGGTTTTAAAATGCCTCCTTTTACCTATCGAAACCCTCAATTTGCCTCAAAAACATTGTTTTTAGGCATAAAACACCCTTTTCTGCATATAAAGTTTTCTTAAGCCCCCGAGGGCTTAACTCTTGTAACCCCTTGCTTCATATGACCTATAGCCTTGCAACCGGGCACTAAAGGCCTTCAAACCTACGTGAAAAGCCAAATTTTCTTTGTTATTTCATAAATCCAACAGTTATATTTTTTGACGAATATCCATTGTTGATCTTTGCAGATAAACAGTCACCGTTACGCCCGATATCCACCCATCTATCTAGTTTACCTTTCCTCCCTTTTAAAAAACTTCGCCCCAAGATGAAATCTCGACTATTCATTCTTTAGATCCTACGGTTGGGATCTAACTTGATAGTCCCAAAAATTTCCATTTGAAAAGCAGCCCACCTCTTTGTTCAATCTTGACCATTCGTTGCATAGATCTAACGATCGAGATTAAACCCGATGAACCATTCAACCAAGCCACCACATGACAAAAGTGCTGACATCATCATGGGCCCCGCATTCATCTTCCGCACATCTCTGCATCCATCGCGTGCGATCTGCACCGTCGGATCTGGGCCCTCTGATCCGACGGTTGACAATTTGTTTTGCATTTTTTTTGTGCCTCTGGTTTAGTGCCGAAAAAAAACGCAAAATAGGAATTTTTCTGAGGACACGTGTCGGAAATCGTACCGTATCGCTTTTTCTGGAAAAAAATTTAAACTGCCTCAGCTCCGCGCAAAAACCATTCTGGTTTTCCGCCTTACCACTTATCTTCGCATCACTGACTTTCCGAATTTTAATTTGGGCCATTGATTACTGAGATCCGACTGCTCTGATTGTTTCCTTATCCCAAGTCTTTTGCACTTCCCCTTTGCTCCCAAACACCTCATCAAACAATCTCAACCGTTAGATATTCTAATCTGACGGTCTCGATTTAATCCCCCCCATTTCATTTACCATTTACCTATTCTCCCGAGCAGTTCACCAATGCTTTCTCTACTGTCGACCTCTGAAGATCAAACAGTCCCGATTAAATTTCCTCCATTCCATTATACCATTTCCCCCTATGCATTATAAACTCCCGATCAATCTCAGCCGTTGATCAATCTAAATCAACGGCCCGGACTTAATCTTACCACCATTCACCCAACTGCCTCCCAATTAAACCTATCGAGCAATCTTGACCATTGTTTGTTCTCATCCAACGGCCACGATTTAATCTCGTGCCCAAACCTTCCAAACAATGCTAAACCTATTCTTCATGGGTTTTTCTTAATTTTTCTTTTTTTGTGTGCAGGTTATACAAGTTTTTCCCACATTTTAAAAAGAAATGAAAGGCTAGGGATGACGATATCCCAGGCCACTATCCATGGACAAAAGGGATCTACAGGGTTCCGATTATGATTCCACCCTTTCCTTAAGAGCATTGGTGATCTCATGAAACCTTCTGCACACATGAAACACAATAAAAACATAATCAGAATCCATTTATTGAAGAATATCAGCATTGAAGACAGGAGATCAAAGTATAATCAGAAGATTAAAGGTTTTAAGCAGATTTTAAAGGGATTAAGGCAGAAAGCTTAGAAATCAAAGGCCTAATCCACAGATAAAGACAGTATGAAGGCCAGAAGACAAATATTAAGGCTAATTAGGCCTAAAACACATACTAAAGGTAAATTAACAGTGTTTTAGGATAAAACAAGGAAATATATCAGTCTGAAAGGCCTCCACTGCCACATCAAAGGCTAATTGAATCCTCTCCAGCTACCAAAGAGCCACCTGATGCTTCCATAAATCAACAGAAGGCATATTTATTGCCTATTCAGAAGATATTTGCCTAAAGACAACTAAACAGTTATTTCAAACAAAAGAACTTATTTCAAATTGTCAGCGAAGTTATTGAAAGGATATGAAAGAACCTTAAAGTCAATCTTCTCATCCACTAAGCCTAAAAAACTGAAAACAGAGTTATGAGACAGAGTAATAGATAGAATGCATTTCTGCCTTATGCCTTGCATGGTTTTCAAGGCTAGGAATTGCATTAAGTGTAGAATTAATGATACTTGAACCCTAGAAACTCTTCCACCTCCTCATTTCCTTATAAAATCTCCTTGAGGAGCACATTGTAAAGGGTTGGTTATTGGATTTCTGATGTAATAGTTGTTGTATTCGAATCATTGTTGAATGTAAATAAACTCTGAAGCTCTGACGCTCTGTTAAGTTATTGAAGAAGTTAGGCTGAGAAGAGAAGTTGTTGCTGTGATGAAACATTGGACTTGAAGTATGTAACTAGATTGATAATCAATATACAAGCTGGTTTTTGGGATCCTGGTCTATATCATTGGTGAAGTACCTCTTACTGTTATTGTTTTCCTTTCATGTATGCCATTTTTTTCACTTTTCTCTGATAAAGAACAGCAAATATAGAACTAGGATTTATTATTAAAAGTACCCTACTCTCATTGATAAGCTTTGTCTTTATGTTTTCCTCCAATTGTGTATTAAAGAATAACTTAAGTTAAGTGTAAACATTATCAAGGAATGTTGGTTAGTCCTTGTCTTGATGTTCAAAACTTGAAAGGAATTTCTTGAATGATATTTTCAATACATGCTAAGTAGAGTTAGACTAGGAAATTTTATCGTTTTCCCTATCTTCTAGTTCTTTCTCCAAAGGTTGTTTTGAAGGTTTCCCTAAGAGTGTGCTAAAATAAGGCTTGATTTTAATGTATCTTGCTTGATATCAAGTTGCACTTTGTTTTCTTATCTGTTTTCATCCTTTCTGAAAGTAGTCATTTGGATTACTAGATTGTTTGTCTAATAAGTTAGCTTTAATACAAGCTTGTCGAAATAATTTTATTGTTGGTCCTGTCTTTGGTTGGTTTAAAACAGTTTCTTAGAAAGGCTTTTCTTGTATGGAAAGTTGATAAATCCTTGCTGAAATTATTGACTTTTTCCACCTTCTCAACACTTTTAATGCTCCATTCCATCATTTAATCTAAAGGATCTTTTGATATAGATGACTTGCCCCTTGGACCACTCTTGAAATTGTTGCACAATTAAACCCTTTTGTGACTCCATTGCCCAATGGTTTAAAGTTGTTTTCACACTAATCCTATCTGTTGAACACTTCTCAATATACTTGCATCTTCACCTTTTGGAAATCTTTCATTTTGTGATATTCCATCCAATTAAAGATCATACCTGATCAACCAAGCAAACAAAAAACCCTTGTCCTTAATAACTAGCCTAATACCATACTTAAAACCTTGAAAGATAAATCAATCTTTGCACTTATAGAGAGATCCCTCTTTGGATTCAGGAGGGCTAGATCCTAGAATCCCAAAGTGGTTTTTGATGTAGTCTTTGCAGCATTTAGTCTTTCCACTCTACTAAATTACAGAGGCCTAACACATCTCTTGACTAAAACTCTGATATGCCTCAACTTCCATGTTAAGTAGATTTATTGGTTTACTGAAACTATTTTGACTCCATAAGCCCAATGTGTACTTTCTTATGTGATTTTCAACCTACATTTATCATCTATCTGATTGTTACCCCACATAGAGTTAGCCATCTATATTGTTATAAAAAATCATTAACCCTCTGAGAGATCCCTCTCAGGTTGAGGAGGTTAAGCCTCAATCAAAAGATTGGTTTGAAATAGTTACATGAGATTGATTTGATTAGCAACCTATCAGGTCCAATTTTGTGATAAAACCACCATCAAAATCCTAAAGTTCTAAACCATTGTACCTACCTGTCCCCATAGAACACCCTGCAAATTTTGACCTAATTTCCCTTTCCCTGACTGTTTTTCTCCTTCTGATCCAGCACAACCCTATACAATAGAAATCAAAACCCTAAGCTACCATACCTAACCTAATATATTCTTTCCTTAGTCATCTTGGTTATGATCTATATGGAGAGAGCCCTCTCCTTGCCTAGTAGGGCTAGCTACTTGGCTAAGTGTTTCGGGGAATATCACCCTAGAGGTTCGTTGGGTTACAACCTCCATAGAGCAGGGCCATGCTACTTAACAGAGACTCACACAACCATGCACGTTTAGAAAAGATAAATAGAGTAGAATGAGAAAGTTACCCGTTGGTCCTACGGTTGAAGAAGATTCCGCAGGGTTCAAACCCCCAGCAACCGTCCTTCCTTCTCAACCTGAAAGACAAGAAGAAACAAGCACAAAGGACTGGTTGTACAGCATATATCTACTCTAAATGTTAGTGAGATTCATATAAAACATTAAATAAATCATAATGAATGCTTGTATAAAAAATATTCTCATACATATAAGCATACACTAACACGTTTATTTCAGGAACAACATGGTACTTCTGTATTATAAATAGCATGTACAAAAGTAACGAGTGGAGAGATCACCTGATCCTTCCACGGCCTTCGAGCAGACCGTCGTCTGGATCCGTCCAGCCCTTGCCTCACTAAGACTCCTTCCAAACTGGTGCATACGAGATGACATATAAAGGGATGTGCATCTCAAGGAAACAAGGGTTTCCTGTAATGAACTGGGAAAGTGCAGGAGGCACGGGGAATCAGACTTGGATAGGGAATACCAACAGAGTATAATATCAATCAATTCTCTCTCTCCCTTAGGCCATACACATGAGGGGTTTTTATACTCCCTCCAAGTAGTTTCAACAGTTGGAAACAGTTGGCCACGTGCTGGGGTGGTTGAACTACCTGAGTAACCATCAACCCAGCCCGAAAATAGGGAATTTTTATATATTTTTTCATAATTTTAATGGCATACGCAGAAAAGTCTAGCTGGACTCGCGTATACACGTGGAAAAGTATGGGAATAGTCGCGTATGGGGATTTTTACACTGTTTTTTAGTGAATTTGTCCAATTCTGTAGGAATGGGTGCCCAAAACCATCAAAGCAATCATGAATCATGTGAAAGTGAGAAATGATACTATAACAGATACCCCCTAATATATGAGGTCAGAAGGGGTACATGATGGCCGAAATGTATTATGCACATAGAAAGAACTTCGCAAGGACAAGAGAGAACTTCACTAGATTTCAGGCTACCAAAAACCAATGAAAGAAAATAGAGAGTCAACTCATGCTGAGGCGGGCATACCCATGCTCAGTCAAAAATACATCATATAGAAAGTAGTGAATAGATCCAACATGTATACAAGTATAGCTGAACTGAAAGTACATAATGAATCATCTGAGCATGGCCCGGAAGTGTAAGTCTGAATCAATGTCCAAGTATCACATATAGCAAGTTGATCAAAGATGGTGCAACTGGATGTCTGATCAAATAAGTAACTGAATCTCCAAGTACCGGATCATAAGAGGTGGATCAAATGGTACAATCACGCAACTCGGGAGCCAACATATAAGATGCTGTTGTGCTGAACTGCAACATATAAGGGTGGACGGCATCACTGGTAGAAACTGAATGGACTGTCAAAAGTGAACCGATAAATGCTGATGCAACCCGAGGTCTTCACCGATCACTATGGCACAATTCTACACAATGGGAATAACTAAGCTGAAGTCGACCATGTGAGAAATCGTTGGATTACCGGTCAATAATGTATACCGTTAACCAATGCGAGACAACCCACTGATAATGATAATGAGTGTCAAGGTGCCCCAGTACAATCTGAGAAGTGCGAATGAATGAGTTGAAGTCGAACACTTGAAAGAATCTACCAATCAGGAGGCAATGATGAATCCCCACTGTCGATAGCGAAGAGTCTACCACTGATGACTGCAAACCCTAAGGTACTGACAAAAAGACTCTAGACCTTATTCCCAGAGCAATGAGTCAAATTCGATGGGAAAAGATCTGCTGGAAGGAAGGCATTAAGGCATCCCACATCAGTCCAGCGCGAGTGTAACCTGCAGGCCAAGATTTGGAAGGAATCGGACGAAGTAGAGTGACAAAACCAAAACCAAAGTACGTTTCCGACATGCACAAGATGAAGCTAGCGCACGGAAGAAACCCTCTGAACCAACCAATAATGAAAGCTGACACAGAGGCAAGAAATCCACTGATAGGGTCAAATGGAAATCAAGGTACTGCACGAATCCCAAGTGTGATAATGTGTGTTGACGTCGAACACAGGGGAAACCACTCAGTCAAAGACCCATGATGATGATCAAATGCTGAGCACTAGGTCACCTATCAATGATGGAAATAGGCCCAAGGTGCAGCTCTAGGTTTTCTCTCAGAGCAATGTGTCGTAGTCGATAAGAGACAAACTCGCCAGCGAGAAGTCAATGGGGACCTTCTCAAACCAACACGAGCAGAAGACCAAAACATCTGATGTGATAGAACATGATACTGACAAGACCGGGAAGGCCGACTGAATAATGAGTCAAGAGACACCGCAGAATGGCCGACTCAGGCTAAACTTCCCTTGAACAAAAGCATGACTCTGTGATGACCATGGCAGTAAAAAGTGACACTGTATAAGTCTGTCTTGCAGGAGGCAAAAAAAACTCTCCATATGATTGGAAGAGATAACCAACCGGGGGAGAACTGACAAGTGAAACATGGTAAAGGCTGAACCTAGGTCAAACTAGAACCATCCCAAATGAAGGAAATATATATAAGTATATGTGCTTTGTTCAAGGGCGACAAACTGACTCTGTACTGCCATCGAAACAACGAAGATACATCCCGTTCCCGCTCTTTTTGTTATATTTGATTTTTTTGTCTTTTTCATATAATAAGCCTGAAAAAGAATAAAAGAATGCTATGGTACAATGGATAGAACGAGTATCGAAAAAATCAGATGCACTAGTTCCTGGGATTGGAACAATCCTATGCTCAATGCAAGGTGGCGAAAACTGGTAAGCGATACTCAGAGGAACGTTCCATCCATGGGTAAAAAGGTGTCAAGTCGTGATAGCTAAGTGCATGCAATGGTTAACTTGTACAAATAGTCAAGGTCAAAAGTTGGCTTAAACATCGAGTCCAAATGAAGCCGGCTAAAGGCCGAGATAAACAAGTAGCTAATATGCAATGCAGTAATACAACTTAAACGACACCAGGGAGCCTCTAGGGTAAAAGCTAGAAAAATGATAAGTGATGAAGGAGAAGAATGAAGCTTCAACACGAAAGACATGGCGGGACTAAAGAGGACTCCCGAGCCTACATAAAAAGCAACATGGGCAACAAGTGATAGCGAGGAACTAACTAGGAAGCCCATGTAAAGGAAGGCTCTACCATCAAGTCATGATTAAATAATCGGCGAGTGAAATGGGTGTAATACTCATGACCTGATGGGATCAACCCTAAGGCAAGTGATCAGTATGGAGGCTAGTATGCAAGATGCAACGGAGAGTGATTTCCCTAACCTGTATGCCAGTGAAGATCATATACCTGCCGTGAAGAGTCGGAAATCATGGATCAAAAATTGGGAAAAATCTCAAAATTGTCAAAATGTACCTAAAAACATACCAAACTGGGCACTTCCAAGCAACCGGGTTATGCAGCTTAAGATAGATTGAAAAAATAAGCATAAGGAATTTTTGCGAAAATTTTCAATTTTTTAGCCATAAATAGACAAATTACCTCATATTTGGTTCATTATTGCATTGCTGATTTATAAAAAAGTGCTCTGGAGCAAAAAAATTCTTTCGTCAAATCAGGAACAACCGACCGTCGAAACGCACCGAAACTTCAGGTAGGCTCCTTAATCATCCTGTTTATTCATTTTGTCCATTTGGAATTTAAAATTAAGTGATTTTTAGCTTTAAAACCCTTGCTAAAATATACGGACTTGCGCATACGCGGGTTCACTAAAGGAAACTCGCGTATACACGCGACTGTGCAAAGGAAAAACTGCGTATGCACAGGTCCGAATGCAAAAAAGCATGGTTAATGCAAAATTTGATGAATTTTGACAGGATGACAATCTCATGGAGGGAACGTGAGCATAGCGCAATAGACCAAGAGGTCATGCAAGATCGCGCAGCGCAAAATATCCTTCGGAATTGCGGATTGTTCAAATTCTTCAAGATGCCAAATATGAAAAGCAATGTGCGGTTGCTAGAAATGCTCGTAAATTACTGGGAACCAGATCAGGATTGCTTCATTATTGATCAGATGCCAGTACGTATTGAATTGGAAGACATATATTTCATTACTGGACTCTCCCGGAGGGGAGAACCAGTAGACTTGCATGGGAAGCCCCTGGGAGGGTTAACTGTGGAAGACTATGTCCACGTGTATTGCGTACCGGGTTCCAAAAAGGTTGGAACGCAGATTTCCATTAAAGATGTGAGGGATTTGCACATGAAAATCCTCCTTTTCACCATCAGCAAAGTGGCAGGATCCGCCTCTCTACATCAGGCGTCCAGGATGCAAATGAGCATAGCTGTAGAGTTTTTGACTCATGTGTACGATTGGTGCATAGCCCTGTTACTGAACATGAAACAACAGTTGACCTCAATTCACCAAGAAAAAACCAAACACTTTGGCTATGGTACCATTTTGACAACATTCTTCTTTGAGAAGATTCCAGCTTTGAGACCCAGAGTTATCTCTACTATCAGTAGCCCGCGGGACCCAAGAATTGCCCGTTGGGCAGACATGATGAAGAGACTGGGGGGTAGTGAGGTACCCCGGACCACATGGGACGATGAGTTCTTCCTTTGGTGGGGAGAACAAATCATCGCAGTGGACGACTATCCCTATGCCGGGATGGACTTTCGTGGAGATCCGGATCTAGTTCTTCCACCTGGCACAGCATGGGGAGCAGTCGGTAAGTTTTTTCAAAAATTTTGACTTATATGATTTTTTTGGATTTTTTCAAATATGTATGAAAAAATGAAAAACAAACATGTTTTTGATTGGATTCATAATGACTGACAATTAAACATGATCATGTTTCAGATGTTGGACCAGTTCGTCCTGAGGGCCTTCCGCGCCATAAGCGCCACAGAGGTGAGGCGGAGACAGTGGATTCCGACAGGACTCTCCAGGCCGTGCAGAGAAACTTGGAGGGACAGACCCGCCAAATCCCTATGGCTGCCGTGGAGGACTTGCCGGAAGCCGTCCAGAGACGGGTTGTAGGAGTACCCCGGGACTGGGTTAGACTATTTCGCCGTGTGGCCACTGCAGTTATGTTCTATAGGAACACGACTTCTGGGCAGGGTCCTCAGGAGTAGACAGATTTTATATATTAGATGACTGTATATTATTTTTTGAGACTGAACATGATGGGGCATAAGCCCAAGTTTTGTACGAGATTATGGATCCAAATTTTGTAAAGTTTTTTTGACACTCCGATGATATATATACAACGATATTTGATGTGATGTGATAAATGTATCAAATGTATGATGTTTTTGATGATTAAAAATTTATTGTGTGGAATGATTAATGTGCCAATCTAATGCTTGATTAGCTAATGAGTCAGAAAACCAATTGTTAGCTCGAGGAATATGAATGAACGTTAAAAATTGAAATGACCTTTGTAACAAATGTACCCTCAAGAACAATCGTAATAAAAATGGATCTCGTACCCGATAAGTGTTGTTCAACTGCGACACAACCAGCTGGGAGTCCAAGAAAACTACCAACGAATCAACACCCAAAGATATTTCCTCCGAGAGTAGATGAATAACTGCAGTGTATTCTGCTATATTATTGGAAGCAGGACCAATGCAGACCCCTCTTGATACCAACAGCTGACTGGAAGGATAATGAAGCACCCAAGCCGTGGAAGCTAAATTCTGAGTGTGTCTACTAGCACCATCGGTGAAACCAAAATGACTCATGACATCCAACACAACCTGCCAAAGCAGATCAAAAACATCACCACCTCATCAAAAACCGAAAATCAATCAGATATGTACAAAGAAAAAAACTACTATATACAAAAGCAAGATGCCAGGCCAAAACCTAGGCATAATACTTCTTCAAATAGAGCCCATTTCGGGGCTCCGGCAACTCGTTCCCTTCGAAGTCAACCAAGGTATACGCTCCTTTCTTAAGGAATTTTTTAACGATATAGGGGCCATACCACATAGATTTAAACTTTCCTGCCCCCAGGGCATCCTTTTCTTGGGCATAGACCAAAACAAGGTCACCTTCCGAAAAGACCCTAGGCTTGACCGCCTTATCATACTGAACTTTTACTCAGTTTTTATGCGCTTCAGTCATCGTGGCGGCATCTCGACGCTGCTCATCAAGATGTTCCAGATGAAGAAGCCGTTCTACTAGACTGGAAGTGTCAGGAAGAAGCTCAACAGCTAATTTAAGAGACGGAATCTCGCATTCAATAGGAAATACGGATTCCACCCCGTGCACTAACTGAAACGGATTAAATCCAGTTGCAGTTTTCACTGATGTCCTGTATGCCCAAAGTGCAGGATATAGCATAATATGGCAGTTGGATCTATGTTTATCAATTGTCCTTTGAAGAATTGTCTTCAAAGATTTATTCACAGCTTCCACTTGCCCATTGGCTTGAGGATAATATGGAGATGAATGCTCCTGCCGGAAACCCAATTTGAGAGCCAACTCAGCCATCATACTATTCTGAAAATGACTGCCATGGTCAGTGACAATCTCTCTAGGTATACCAAAACGAGCGATAACTTGGTTGAAAAGGAACAAAGCTGCAGTCTCACCATCGTTCCCAAAAGTAGGCATAGCCTCGACCCACTTCGTAAAGTAGTCTATTGCTACGATAATGTACTTGTGACCTTTTGCCGAAGGCGGGTTACAAGTAGTATAATCCATACCCCACTTTGTAAAGGGTCCGACAGTAACGACTGGAAAAAGCGGAGCTGGATGAGCACGCATTTTTCGAGTATATACCTGACAAGGATGACACTTCTTGACCGATTCAATGCAATATTTGAAAATCGAGGGCCAGAAGTATCCAGCACGCAAAATCTTTTGGGCTGTAGCAAGCCCTGATAAATGACCCCCACAAGCTCCACTGTGAGAATCATTGAGCACAGCCTCAGCTTCTTCGAAAGTTAAGCAACGTCTTAGGATTGAATCAACCCCTCGACGGTATAAAGCATCACCAATAATCAGATAATTCTTGGCTAAGTGACGCAGCTTACGACGCTCATCTTTCGAAAAAGTAGAGGGAAACTTCGCAGTCTGGAGATATACAATGATATCCCCGTACCAAGGATCCTGTGGAGAGATCAGAAACAAGTGTTCGTCCAGAAAGGACTCATCATAGATCATCTCCTCTCCACAGGGCAACTCGGAGATCAATTCCACAAAAACTAATGACTTCTTGGATTTGGCAGACATGAACTCAAGATCAAATTCCTGTAAAATCACAATCCATCTATTATATTTGCCCCCAATCACTCGCCTGTTGAGGACAAACTGAAATGGATTGGCAGCTGCCAAAACATAAGTTTTGCGAAGAATAATGTAATGCCGGAGTCGCTGCACAGCATGAACTGCTGCTAAAGCTAATTTTTCTATCGGAGTGTATCGAAGTTCAGGTCCTACCAGTCCTCGACTAAGGTAGTAAATAACATGCTCTGCAAGAGCATCATCTTCCTGAACCAGAACCATACCAATGGTAGATTCTGCTGTTGCCAGATACAAAAGAAAATCTCTGCTATAATCAAGTGGACTCAGTAAAGGAGCAGAGGTTAATGCCTTTTTCAAGGCATCGACTGAGCGTTGAGCGTAGTCGTCCCAAAGAAAAGGAACTCATTTCTTCAACAGTCTCATATATCCCTTCGTAATCTCAACATAATTGACGATAAACCTCCGGAGAAAATTAGACTTCCCTTGGAGACTTTGAAGCTGACGAATTGAAGACGGGGGAGGCAACCGAAGTATTGCCTCAACCTTGAAGGGATCTACCCTTATCCCTTCCCTAGACACAATAAATCCCAACAGCCGACCGGATGTAACCGCAAAAATGCACTTGTTCGGATTCAATTAAATTTTATAAAAACGACATCTTTCAAATATTTGCCGGAGGTGACCAGGATGATCCATCCTCTTTCGAGAATGAGCAGCTAGATCATCTAAGTATGCCTCGATAATCTTCTTGATGTCGTGGAAGGCGTAAGACATGGCCCGCTGAAAGGTAGCTCCAGCATTTTTAAGACCAAAAGGAATTTTCTTGTATGCAAACGTACCCCAGGGACAAATAAATACAGTCTTATGTTGATCTTCAGGATGGATAGTAATTTGATTATATCCGGAGAAACCGTCCATGAAGGAGAAAATCTCGTTACCGGCACATTCGTCAATGATCTGATCGATGAATGGTGTGGGGTAATTTTCTTTAGGACATGCCTTATTTAGGTCTCTGAAATCGATGCACACTCAAATCGTTCCTTGCTTTTTATCTACCAGAACGGGGTTTGAAACCCATTCAGTCAGAGGAACTGGGAAAATGAATCCCGCCTTAAGCAGCTTTTCAACTTCAGCTTTTATAGCTACTGCCTTCGTAGGATTGACCGGACGAAGCTTTTTCCTGACCGGCTTAGCGTTTTCATACGTCTTGATCTCATGCTGGACGATAGATGGGTCTATGCTAGGCATTTCCTCATAAGACCAAGCAAATACATCCCTATACTCTTTGAAGAGCTTGGTGTAAATTTGAACCTCTTCACTGGAAAATTCAGCTCCAATGAAGACATTCTCGATAATATTGGGATCCCTGGAAATTTTCACTGGGATAGTAGGAGAGATCACAGCCATTTTCCCTTCAGCATAAACCTGTGTCGGTGCCAAAGGGTTCAAGACTGGGTGAACAGGACCAGGAGACTGAGGACTTGGAAAACTAGTTTCAACTTCGCTCAAGTTAGGTAGGAAGTAAGACCGATGATGCAAATCATCCCACAGTCTATCTATACCAGTCATGGCTTCCAGGATTGCCTCTTCAGATGGAAGAGTGGTATCAAGGCAATCCTAGGCTGAAGAAGAACTAAGCGTCCAAGCCGAGGCCACATCACCATCCAACTCTTCCGGTGAAAGCGGAGATGGGATAGATTCTAAAGTGTCAACAACAGACTGATATGCAAACTCAGATGCATAAATTGAAAATGCCATTCCACCCACTTGACCTTCCGCTAATGTGGCAGTAGGGGAAGGTAAGGTCCAAGGGTCCGAAAAATAATGAGTTCGAAAGAACTCTCTTCGAAGGGGAGCCTTGGAGGATGAAATAGCATTAATATGCACTGTAGGAGGAGGAAGATCGAAAGTACCCATCAGGGAAGAATACATTCCAACTCCTAGATTCTCAACAGGTGCCTTAGTATTATCCAACTTAGGAACAGATGAGTCAGAAGACGCATTCGGGTCTATCTGAGGACAATCCAGTTGATCCACTGTGACAATCCTCCCTTCGTGGGGGAAACATACAATTTGAAATAATGAGGATGCAATGGCATCCATCTCATAAATCCAGTTCCTCCCCAACAGAAGGTTGTAGTCCAAGGCTGCATCCACTACCTCAACCTCTATGTTGACAGTTTTGCCCCCAACACATATGGGCAAAGTCGGGACAATACCATGGGGTCTGTGAGAATGACCATCGAACGCAGTAAGAACAGTGCTATATGGAACATCTTTGGGAGATCCAAGTGTCTTCCAATATGCGAGAGACATCACGCATGTAGAAGCATCCTCATCAACAACCGTTCGAAAGATATTGCACTTCTGATACGACGATTTAATATGAAAAGCCATGTGATGAGGAAGTCTCTTCTTAAAATTATTCATATCAAAAGTAATCAGAAGAGAATTTTTTGGATCAATAGCCCCAATGGCAGCGAGCAAAGCACTGCACTGAGCCAGACAAGACTGGAGTACCTCTAAAGCTGACATAGCACAAGGACTTTGCGCCAGATCTTCCACAATCGAGTAGTTCTGGGCAGCCCTAGCGTTTGGATTAATCGTTTATCGCTTAGAAGATGCTTTGGGCATCCGAGGCATAGACTCAACAGTTGGCTTCATAATGTGAAGCGACTCAGTAGCATCAGGAACTTCCTTAGCTTTTGAAGACTCTTCTCCACCATAATCACAGGACCTCGTAGCGATATCCACGTGAGCACTAATCATAAAAATGTTCGATGGAATTTCCCCTTCCTGGGTGCCCCCAGAGGAAGCCCCAGGATTTTGGTTCGCGCCAACAACTAATTGCTGCTCTTGGGGAAAAGGGTTTGTTAACACAGCCTGGGAACTAGAAGAACCCTGTTGAGCTAACAAGTGCTGAGCATCCTGAATTTTAGGGCAAAGGTGTGTGAGATGGTCTCCAGCACAAAGCTTGCATGGAAACTTCACTTTCTTTTTCTCCTTTTGACCCTCACCAACATGCTCATTGGTTTTATTTGCATTTCCCTTCCCATTCTTGCCCTTCTTCTTGTTATTTTGTCCCTTCTTCTTCCCATCGGATTGTTGATTTCCTTTGGGATCAGAGGCTTGGACAACATTTATGGACAAAGACTGGGAAGGTGATGAATCAGTAGGCATAGCCTGACCAGAAGGAGCAGATTGTAAAGACAACTGCTGCAGTTGAGAAAGCAGGATGGCTACACCACTATTGACCGATCCGACAAGCCCATCACCATGCAGACCAGGTTTAGTTTTCGACAAATCCAATTTGGAGCGAGGAGCATTGAGAAAATACTTATAAAGTACCCCAGACTGAGAATAGATCAGTTCTAACTGCTGGGCCCTAAAAATGGCCTGCTCCTCCGAAAATACCCCAGATAGGGATACATCTTTTGAAATATCTGACTGCAGATATTTCAAAAACCATTCGAGAAGGAATTCACCTGGAATATGAGCTTTGATAAGCCTCTTCCTTCTCCTCCATTCCTGAATGTGATCAGAAATGTGCGTTGCCTCATCCTGCTTAAAATTAGGCAGGAGTTCGGTCCCAGCCTCATATCTGACAGGAAACTGAAAATGGTTTAGAAATGTGACAGCCAGTTCCCCAAATGTAGCGAAACTACCCCCAGTGAGCTCGATATACCATTTGGCAGCATTTCCAGTTAGGGTGCGTTGAAATAATCTCAACCTAATCGAATCATCGATCAGGGAGTTCGAAGAACACCATAAGTGGAAAGTGGTGATGTGGTCCGCCGGATCCTCCCCATTCTTTCCTTCAAAATTTGGAATGTCTGAAGGAAGTTTGGTCGGGACCGGAGGCCAGCCCGGACTATAACAAATCGGGTCATTAGTCAACTTCGACAAATCTGGAAAGTTTAATGTTGCCAGAAAAGGTAAGCGAGGTGGAGCCTGAGGATTCCATCCTTGATGGGATGGATTCCCAACATTCTGAAAAGAATAGCCTGGATTTGATGAGGCACCAAGTTGCCAGAAAGGACTCGTAGAAAACGGAGAAGAACCTCCTCCCCACGCCGAGTTACCAAAGCCCAGACCAGTTCCCCCCGCTAAAGTATTGATTGAAGAGGAAAGCCCCTGATAGGGGTTCCAAGAATTAGACAGAGGAGAAAAGGACTGATAAGCACTCGATGAAGGGAAAGAAGCATTCCCTTGATGACCTACGTAAAACTGATTCCCTGCCCCCGCTGTAGTAAAGACAGGATTCCATCCCGTAAAAGTAGTCGAACTTTGCCCCCCACACCAAGGGTTGAAACTCTGGGTCTGGGACGTAAATGGAAATGACCCTAAAGAATGATTGGAACTAGGAATGTGCCCAGTTCCAAAGGGAAAACCCTGAAACGAAGCTGATCCACTAGCCATGTTAGACATGGGCGTAGATCCAGCTGCAGCAGCGGAAAAGGAAAAAGAGGGATTCCCACTAGAGGGCATCCCTGAACAGAAGGGACCAGAATGAGAAGCATGTGCTTGGGTGAACCCAGAGCCAAACACAGCAGCACTAGAAGCAATCGAAGATGAAGCAATAGTACCCCCTGCTTCAACAGAAGCAGGAGTCTGAATGCCTGCAGCACTCACGGTAGAAGCCGCGTTCCCAGTCGTGGCCATCGAAAGATAAGAATGATACGGAAGATCTCCCGGTCTCTCTGACTCAGGCCCGATGTACTGAACAAAAAATGGATAGTCAGGAGGAAGAGGAGATGGACCTGTAGCCAGAGGCTTAGGTACGTCTTCAATCTGAAAATCTTCTTCCTGAGGAAATAAAACTCGCGAGGTGAGCGGAATGCTCCTCTCGGGACCGACACTAGAATCAGCTATGAAACCTTTAGACCTTTGTGGAGGATCTCTCTCCACTGCGTCAGACACCACAGGGTGGTAACCACCTGCTAAATCACTCCTACGCCTTCTCGAAGAAGGCTCTGGACTCTCGGGAGATAACCCCTGGATTCTCCTCGATCGTCGAGGCGCTTGATCAGCCACTTTTATAGATTTTAAATTAGACTAAAAAAAGTGAAAATCTAGGCAAGCTAGGAGCAAAGAGCACTCACTAAAATAAAAATCCCTGAGATACAGTCAAGCAAACAGCCTCCAAGTATTTCCGCTCCGGGTGATGAGGACCGGACACCAAAATACAGGAAAGCGAAGTATAGGACCTCTTGAAAGCAGTCTGGGATGATTAGGGCCCAGAACAACTAGTGAAGGTATCAGAAATAGTTACGCCGACCTCCTGACGACAGCCTTTGCCAGCTCAAGCACCCAAGCTTCGCAAGGGCACCCCCCAGAAGTATTGCTGAAAGTGATGCGACGTCTGCCTCATGTACCATGGGTATTCCCCCCCGCAGTCACCTGTGTGGAACCTAGGAGTGGCAACTATGGGCACCAATCCGTATCAGAAGCTGGGCAGAACGGTCTTGAGGTTAGATTCAACTAATCGGAGGGGGGGTATCCCTCTTCTCAACCTTCACTTCCCCTCGCGCTTGACTCTCGGATGAGAGCTTTCCCGGTCCACCTCACGGAGTTGGATTTCGCTCAATTAATCAACTTCTATGTTTGTTTGAGTGGCCTTGGAGAGTTAACTCTCCTCTCTCCTATTCCAAGGCCCTACAACCTAGCTAGTTGGTGATTGACACTTAGTAAAACTTGCTAGTTGATTTTAGATTAAATCGCTTATTTTAAGGGCTGTTATATTAAGTCACAAGGATATGGAGATGAAACGTATGGTGTTTTTGACGCAAAAGAAATTAATAAAAACTTAACTACATGCAAATGCAGTTCTTTGTCTTTCGATGAAGAGCAATCTCTATACAGGTTCTACGAGACTAAAAATTGTATTTTTTATTTTCGAATAGCAAACTCACACTCACAAAAACTAAGAAATTGACTAAATGATTAAATGCACCTAATGCAAATCACTACAAGCTTGTAAATCCTAAGATGCAAATCTCTTAAAGCAGAGTGAAATTCCCAAAAAGTCCTTCAGTTTTAACTCTTCTTTGGTTGCCCAAAAAGCTAGTTCTCGAAATCAAGAACTCTTAAAATGAGGACACCAAGAACACTTAAAAACAACAAGAAGAAATCAAATGACAACTCCTCCTCAAAATCAAGCCAAAAACCAAAAGCAAGAGACCTCACAAAAGCTTCAAAAGTTATAGCAAACGAAAATGAAAATGCAACAACAAAAGAAAATAACAAGTGAAAATGTTTTTTAAGCCTTTGAAATGCAAAAAAAAAAAGCAAAGCAAATGTTTTTTGAGCTTTTTTGTTTTATAAAGAAAGAGCTCGAAAAGACCAAGCACAAATATCAAAATCCAAACCAAACAAGACCGAATTCCAAGCACAAACTTCAATAATGCTCCCAAACCTTATAAAGCTAACTCGTAGCAAGACCAATAAGAGCAAAAGAAGACCAGAAAACTCAGCCACTCAGCCTAGAAAAATAGTGCAAACTCGTTGCAAACAAAAACTCCAAAGAAGCTAGAAAAGCTCTTCAAAAGTTGCAACAAAACCTAGCCTATGGAACTCAAGAAAACCAATCAAAAACGAAGGAAAAATCGCAATGTGAAGCACAACACAAATATAGGAGCGAGTCAGTGAGCAAAAGCTCTATGTTCTAATAAAGCAGAACAGCCAAGGATGCTCAGAAAGCGATCTTAGAACTCAATCCAGAAGTGTCAGCACCAGAAACAACACTTTGCCAAAAAGACTAGTTTTCAATCAAACGAAAGAGAGAAAAGACATGAAACCACTTCCTTCACACTCCAGTAAGTACAGAGACACTGTAGAAACAGGTCTCCACATCCAGAAAGGACCAAAAAGTCAAGACACTCAAAAATTCAAAATCTGCCTAGGTATACGCTACTTCACAGTTATGCAACAAACGTGCATACGCGTCTGTGCTAAGGGAAACTCGCATATACGCGGGTCCCTTTAGACAAACTTGCGTGTATATGCGACTGTGTGCAGAAAAAAGCGTGTATGCAAAGGTAAATAATGAAAAAACAAAAAGAACAAGCCTGGAAAGGAAACCAGGACTTCAGACTGACTGTAAAAAAAGTAAACTGGACTGCAAATGAAAGTTAAAACTGCTGGAATCCTACCAAACAGCTGAAACAACCCAACAGGAGAATCAAAAGAATGTGATCCCCAGCTGAGTCGCCAGTTCTGTTTCGGGGAATATCACCCTAGAGGTTCATTGGGTTACAACCTCCACAGAGCAGGGGCATGCTACTTAAGAAGGACTCACACAACCATGCACGTTCAGAAAAACTAAATAGAGTAGAATGAGAAAGTTACCCATAGGTCCTACGGTTGAAGCAGATCCCGCAGGGTTCAAACCCCCAGCAACCGTCCTTCCTTCTTAACCTGAAATACAAGAAGAAACAAGCACAAAGAACAGGTTGTACAGCATATATCTACTCTAAATGTTAGTGAGATTCATATAAAACATTAAATAAATCATAATGAATGCTTGTATAACAAATATTCTCATACATATAAGCATACACTAACACGTTTATTTCGGGAACAGCATGATACTTCCGTATTATAAATAGCATGTACAAAAGTAACGAGTGGAGAGATCACCTGATCCTTCCACGGCCTTCGCAGACCGTCGTCCGGATCCGTCCAGCCCTTGCCTCGCTAAGACTCCTTCCAAACTGGTGCATACGAGATAACATATAAAGGGATGTGTATCTCAAGGAAACAAGGGTTTCCTATAATGAACTGGGAAAGTGCAGGAGGCACGGGGAATCGGACTTGGATAGGGAATACCAACAGAGTATAATATCAATAAATTCTCTCTCTCCCTTAGGCCATACACATGAGGGGTTTTTATACTCCCTCCAAGTAGTTTCAACAGTTGGAAACAGTTGGCCACGTGTTGGGGTGGTTGAACTACCTGAGTAACCATCAACCCAGCCCAAAAATAGGGAATAATTATATATTTTTTAATCATTTTAATGGCATACGCGGAAAAGTCTAGCTGGACTCGCGTATACACGCGGAAAATCACGGGCATAGTCGCGTATGGGGATTTTTACACTGTTTTTAAGTGAATTTGTCCAAGTCTATAGGAATGGGTGCCCAAAACCATCTTAAGAAATCATGAATCATGTGAAGGTGAGAAATGATGCTATAACAGAATACGATCTAAATTTCTCTTTGTGACTGTTATCTGTGCTTTTCTTATAGAATATGCTAAAAGCAGGCTAGTTTGAAAGCACTCACCTGATCTTAAGCTATTCCAATTGTTTTTAAAAAATGTTTTCCAACTAAAAGTACTTCAATTCAGGCTGGTTTAAAAGCACTTACCTGATCTCAGAATACTTTTATGTTTTCCCTAAGTACATGCCGAAGAAAAATAGTTTGAAAGCACTTATTTGATCTTAGGTTGTTCACTGTTCTTCATTTGTTTGTTTCTCCATTTCCTATCTATTTCATTCCATAAATCACTTTAAGAGATCCTTTGACATAAGTGACTTGCCCCATAGATCCTTCTTGAACCTTGTTGTCCAATTAAAATCCTCCTATGACTCCATAGCCCAATGGGCTAAAACTATCTTTGCCTTTTCTGTCAGCCGAATCATTCCTTCACTTGCAGACATCTTCACCCTTTATTTTGAACTGCCCTCACCTTCATCATGTCTTTGTCCAACCAAAAACAAATAAACAAAACCCATGCTCTTCATAACTAGCCTAATATCACATTTCAGGTTTTAAATATTACATCTTTTAACTCATTCATAGAGAGATACCTCTCTGGATTCAGGAGGGCTAGATCCTTGAATCCCAAAGCGGTTTGATGTTGTCTTATATTTTGGTTTTGCCAATCTGGCCAAAACATAGGAACCCTGTACCTTTCTCTAATATTCTATTAGTCCTTCATTGTCCCAGCACTGCCCCAGGTGAT